>OU964969.1:4387240-4462240 GCA_918808275.2 Dolichovespula sylvestris
TAAGTTGTAAAACATACATATATATATATATATATATATATATATATATATATATCGATATTATACGATTAATTAGATAAAAATTATTAACGTTAATTATTATTAATGATTAAAAAAAAATATATATATACACACACATAAACTTTTTATTCATGAGGACGATATATATCGAATGAAAACTAGAAATATAGATTTTCCAGATAATATCTATTGATAGAGATAAGAACAGTGTGATAGTGAGATCATTTATTCCTCGCACGTGAAATATTGCGTATACTATGAGAGTAAAATATTTCGCGCTTTATAGAAAATATACATATTTTTGTATATCGTACGATCGATTCATCGCGACACACACACACACACACACACACACACATACACACAAGCTTTATATTCACGAGAACGATATATATCGAATGAAAACTCTAGAAATATAGATTTTCCAGTTAATACCAATGGATAGAGGATAAGAACAGTGTGACAGTGAGATCATTCATTCCTCGCACGTGAAATATCGAGTATACTATGAGAGTAAAATATTTCGCGCTTAATAGAAAATATACATATTTTCATATATTATATATAGTTCGATCGATCCCATCGTGAAAGTAAAGTTCAAAGGTTTCTTTTTCTCGCCTTCGCAACTGACGATCGAATAAAACTAAATTGCATTATATTAAATTATATAGATTTCTCGATTGAAATAGAACGATCGATCGATTTTCTCTTTCTTTTATCTCTCTCTCTCTCTCTCTTTCTATATATACATACATACATATGTACATATATATTTCAGGACTCGGACGACGAGATCTCGCACTTAGAATGGGAGACCGTAAGAGTACGATTTTTAAAAGCGGGTACCGTTCAACGTCTCGTAGAGAGCTTAGCCAACGACGATGGAGAACTCGAATCGACCTACATCAACGTCTTCCTCGCCACGTATCGTGCTTTTACCACGCCGCGAGAAGTCCTCGAACTCCTTCTCGCCAGGTACGACGCGCTCGACGAAAATACAGGCGCCCTCACCGGTGAACAACATCGTAAAACCCTTATTCAGGCGCTGCATGTTTGGCTCGACGCCTATCCCGGCGATTGGAAGACACCACCGAATCATCCATTACTCGCTAGGCTTCTCGATTTTGCTCATAGACGCTTACCTGGCTCGGAACTCGAGCTCAAGGCTAGGCATCGTTTGCATAGATTCCAACGCGAGGATTCAATCGGTGAGTTACTTAATATTTATTACCTATTCGCATAGGTATATATAATGTCGATATGTTTTTTTTTTTTTTTTTTTTAAACAAAACATTAAAAAGAGAAAACTTTTTAATTATAATCGTTATGGATTTAATCATCGAACCGACGGTATAATATCTTATTAATGTTCTAATAATGAGAAGATTAAGTTTTCGCTAGTATCCGTTTATTTATGTATAAATTAATATTATTTTTTACTGTAACTATACTAGGTAATATTATAAATTATTATTATTATTATTATTATTATTATTATTATTATTATTATTATTATTATTATTATTATTATTATTATTATTATTATTATTATTATTATTATTATTATTATTATTATATAATACATTTTATTATTATATACATATGGTACAATTAATATCATAAATTAAATAAATTCATAATTAATTAAACAAACAATGTATTATATAATAATAATTTATTATTATATTATTTAGTATTACCTATTAGTATCGTAGTAAACAAGTGGTACTGGATTATATATAAATATAATATAATTATATATTACATAGGTATTATAATACCATGATACTAGTAATATTGTAAATACTATTTTTTGTAAATATCACTACATATTGATATAACAAATATCTTTATAGTAATATTATAAATTATCATCATTATGATCATTATTATTATTGTTAATGTCATGGTAAAAATGATAAAAAGTATCGTTTATTTAGCCAGTAAAATATTGCAAATTTGTTACGTAACTTATCGGCCAATTAACTAAATTAATCGAATAACGTATAATAATGGTTAGCATTCATTTTATATTCGTAAAGTATTCATCAGGCGCTTGTAAATTAGTATGAATATTGATTGAATCTCATATATTTTTTTTTCCTTCATTAAGCACGATCGTTTCGTTGGAAATCGTTGAATGATTCGATAGAGTTCTTTCGTTTTCTGACCTCCAACGTTTTCCTTGCAGTGCTAATTATTAACGTGGAAATCTAAAAAGATGATATCATCGGTCGAAAACGGCAAACGCACGTTATTACGTTATTACCCGATTGCCGTGATACATCGAAAAATATATGTTGATTAAAATCCATAATCTTAGGATTAGAATAAAAATTGCGGCTTAACGTTTGAAAATTAGAGACGACGATTAAATTAATAGCGTAACAAAAAACAATCGTATCGCGCGTACGATCGCGAAAACAAAAAGATGAATTGACATCGTCGAATCGAGATTTTTTCTTTCTTTCTTTTTTTTTTTTTTTTAAATCAATCGATTTCGCGTTCGTTACGTAATTTTTTTCTCACTCTTTTTTTTCCTTTCTTTCTTTTTCTTTTTTTTTTTTTTCGTCGAGATCGAGTTTTAGAGCTTGTCTCAATGCGACCGTCGATGTTACATTAACGATACGAATGTTTGCTACCGGATGTTTGCCCGTGCTCTTATCATGATCGGTTGGAAAACGTCGATGAATATAACGTTGGTTATATAGTACGTCGTAGAGAGAATCATCGGCAGGACTGAATCATTGCAGCCGTGACTGGATAAAGACCGGCCTTCTTTGACTAACACGAGTCTCGTATTGCACCTGCTCAGCTTGAAAGAATTCGCTCGAACAGGATCGCACGAATTGGGGCTGCTCGTTCATCTTTATTTTCTCTCGAGTCATGATTTTTGTATAAGCGATTTTACAAAAGAAAAAAAAAAGAAGAGAAAGAATGAAAGAAAGCGCGCGCGCGCGCGAGAGAGAGAGAGAGAGAGGTTTAAGCGAGGAGAATGATATATATATGTTGATTGAAAATATGTCGACTTTCAGACTGCGTGGTGTACGACAATGGCCGAGTTCATGGAAGTACGGATTCGAACGGTGATCAATGGACCAGCTATACATTTCCCGAAGTTCCACAACGACATTTCGCCGAGCAATTGACTCGCATGGATGCCGAAGTCTTCAAGAAACTCGTGGCGCATCAATGTTTAGGCGCAGTTTGGTCTAGAAGAGATCGTTCGAGGAATCACGAGGCAGCTACGGTCTTGGCAACGGTCAATCAATTCAACGCAGTATCATTGCGCGTAATATCGACCATATTGACAGAACCGACAATGAAGTCGCAAGACCGTGCGAGAATTCTCGAGTCTTGGATCGATATCGCCCAGGAGTTAAGGGTTCTCAAGAATTTCAGTAGTTTGAAGGCCATAGTATCCGGTTTACAAAGTAATCCGGTTTACAGGCTCGAGAAATGTTGGCAATCAATGCCAAGGGAAAAACACGAATTGTTTCGGGAACTCGAGAGAATTTTCTCAGAGGAGAACAACGCTTGGACGCAGCGAGAATTGTTGATCAAAGAAGGGACGGCTAAATTCGCTGACACGGCCGGTAGAAGCGACCGACATCTTCAGAAATTATTTCAGAAGCAAAATACTCACGCTGGAGTAAGTTGTTACTTTTTTTTTTGTTTTCTGCCCTTTCTTTTCTTTTCTGTCTTTTTTACTTTTTTTTTTTTTTTTTTTTTTTTTATCGTTTCACCCGACGTTAATTATCCGACGAAACGATATTAACTTCATCCGGGAAATATTTTTCTAATTTCAGAATATAAGTTACGGCACGATACCGTACTTGGGCACGTTCCTGACGGATCTCACGATGATCGACACCGCCATCCCCGATACGATAGCGGACGGTCTGATCAATTTCGATAAGAGACGAAAGGAGTTTGAGGTATTGGCAAGAATAAGACTGCTTCAAGGTGCTGCGAATGCATACAACTTTAGTACGGACCCATTGTTCGATCGTTGGTTCCATTCCGTGGTGGTGTTGGATGATCGAGAGGCTTATAAATTGAGCTGTCAAATCGAACCACCGCCACCCGGTAACACATTGAATAGTCGGGGCAAGAAGAAACAGGTCAGGCCATTGATGGTTCACGATTTTTTCCTTTTTATCATTTTTTTTTTTTTTTCTTTTTCTTTGCGTCGATCCTCTCGTTCGTTCACGAAACGTCGTAATTTAGCCGATAGACGAACTCAATGGGATATTTGCGTTACAGAGTCATCAGGGTCATCGGAAGAACGACTCGATAGCCTCTACGTCTAGCTCTAGCAGTTCTCAATTCTACTGCGATCTCGATTCTCTACCTAGTTCGCCGCACAATTCGTTGGATCGTCGTACATCGCCCTCGCAAATGTCAAGCTCCTCGTCGAGCTCTTCTCTTCCCTCGTTGGACGTGTCCTTGAGCTCGGGCGGCGGCGGTGGTGGTGGTGGTGTTGGTGGTGGTGGTGTTGGTGGTATTGGGGGCGGTGGTAGCGGAGCGATCGGTGGTGCCGCGAATCGTTTGGCCCCACCGACCGGGACTACTTTCACAGCGAATGGAAGTACTCCGAACTTGGCTGGATTATCCAGTCCGAGCCATTCCCACAAGAATTCACCGGACTTTTACATTATTAAGGTTACCATGGAAAGCGAGAACGTTGAAACGGACGGTGTGGTGCTTTACAAATCGATCATGTTGTCGAATAACGAGAGGACTCCCCAAGTAATACGCAACGCCATGCTCAAACTTGGGATCGAGGGTAGCCCCGATCAATATACTCTCGCCCAAGTTTTACCCGATCGCGAAATGGTTCTACCACATTCGGCTAACGTTTATTATGCCGTTAATACCGCGCACAATCTCAATTTCATTCTAAGACCTAAAAGGGACGTAAACGACTCTGCCACGGACAGTCCGAAAAGTAAAACCAGTCACAATCACAAACGGTAGTGTTGGCTAAACGAGGATCTTATCCTCGGTGAATATCCTCGAAACTTTTTATGCGACACGATCGTCTATCGCGATTCGAATACGATCACGAAGGATAAGGGAAGAAAGAGAAATAACTAAAGAAGGAAAGAGAAAACGTTCCTTTTGTTTTTCTTCTGTTTTTTTTTGTTTGCTTTATTTCTGTCTTTTTTTTTTTTTCCTTTACTTCCGTCGAATCAACCATTCGACACAACCCAGCGATACTCGATCACATTATTTCGATGAATAGTAGTTTCGTTCGCATCGAATAAACCGATATTGAATCTCATCGCGCTCTGCCATTCGGTGCGTTTAGATATTATATTTACTTGTTTATCCCTTTTGTTCTCCTCTTTCCCCGTTTGCTCTTTATTTTTCTTTTTCTATTCTTTTTTTCTTTTGGTTCTCTCTTTTCTCTCCGTTTTCCTTGTGTTTCTTTTCTGTAAGTACCATGACAGAGCCGTTTTTTTAACATCGTCCGTTACTTCGTAAATAATCGACGATCGATTCCGTAAATCGTTAATCGATCGATCGATCGAAACGATCGCGATGCATTTAATTTATAAGATACGGTCTCATTTTTATTCTTCTTCCATTGCAACGTTACGACGGACTAATTAATTAAGTGTTAGCAAAATAAAAAGAAAAAGAGGGAGGAAAAAAATAGAAACCATTTAGTATGGATACGAAGAAGGGTTTTTTTCTTTTTTTTTTTCTTTTTTTTTTTTTTTAATCTATCGTATAGAGATTGTTTAGTCGTGAAAGAAATGTAGATGAAGGAAGGTATAATATTATAATGTAATATCGAACGCGATACGTATATTTACAAACGTTTGCGTTATACATGTTACGCATAACACACACACACACACACACACACATACGCGGACTTATTCTCTCTCACACGTATATACATACAAACATTCACACACATACATACATACATACATACATACATACATACATACATACATACATACATACATACATACATACATACATACATATACATTTATATTTACCTAGCGGTTATATTGAGATTATAAGAAGACGAAAATTTGCCGGAAGTAGAGAAGAAGAAGAAGAAGAAGAAGAGAAGGGTCCGCGTTGGAAAGAAAAAGAATCATTGTGATCGTTGTATATATATATAAAAAAAAAAATCTCTTAGAATTCCGCGAATCGAGTGTTATTCGTAAAGAATCGAATCGGCCAAGTGGACCAAATTAGAGATCGTCATCCATTTGATAGAAAACTAACGGGCGAATAATATTGTCAATTAATTCATTAATTTTCTATCATGCGAAACGAGAGAGTTGTGTTTATGTCGGTTTAATAATAGAGAACCCTTCGAAGGGAGGGCCAAAACATATCGCATGAAGATTTAGTCTCGTTCGTATCGAGTTATTTGGAGAAAAAAGAAAAAGAAAAGAAAAACAAGAAGAAAGAAAAGACAAAGAAAAAAGAAAACAATGATAATAGAAAAAAAGATATGTATAGGGAGGAGGGGGGAACAAACGAGAAACAAAAATAAAAAAATAAAAAAAAAAGAGCGGTCAAACGAATTTCTGTGATATCGGAGTCGCTTGCTTATTCTGGCCTCGAGAAAAATAGAAGATAAATCACCATCGACGATCGGGCCCAGTTTCGATGCGAAATCAAAAATACGTTTTTTTACCTTCGTTCTCATATCACGAATAAATAAATAAATGAATAAATTAGTAAATGAATAAATAAATAATTAAATAAACAAATAAATGAACGAACGAACGAACGAATGAACGGATTAATAATCCGCAAATCGGCAAGGTATGAATTATTATCGTACGATTTTATTTCATTTGGCAAGAATGTCGATATATATTTTTGACATGCAATATACTACATACACATGTAAGAAAGGAGCACGGAATAACAACGGGGAGAGTAAAGGGTTAAAGGGGAAGGGGAAGAAAAAAAAAAGAAAAAGAAATAAAAAAAGAGAAAGGAGGTGACTGCCGCGAGACGATTTTTCGCACAATATAACAATAACAATAACAATAATCGATCGAGCTTCGTTTTTGATCTAAGCATTATATTTGGGTGTTATTCTTTTTTCCTATTTTCTCTTCATGTTGTTGTTTTTATTATTTTTTTTTTTTTTTTATGTCTTCTTCTTCCTTTTTGTGTTCGTTTTCCTTCGTTTCTTTCATTCTGTTTCTTCTTTCTTTCCTTTCTTTCTTTTTCCTTTTTCTCTCGCTCTTTTTTTCTTTTCTTTTTTTTTTTTTCATTAGCTATAAGCAATTTTGTACTTATCCTCGTCGAACTCACTCTCCCTTCGTTGGATATTAGGTAGTTATTAATTATAATATCATACGTGTATACAACATATCCGTTAATGATATAGAAGTCGCGTCGTGCAAAATGGATGTATAATGTGAATCAATAACGAAAACGAAAATAGATGGCCTAAACTTTTTTTTGGATTCTTTTTTGTTTTGTTTTTTTTTTTTTTCTAGAAGATCCCATCGGCACAAATCACGCATTCACGCAAAACAATTTTGTTCCCAGAATTGTTTATTGTCATGATTGAGATACGCGCGTGCTTGCTATTGGCCGGGCGATGGCCATTCTTCGTGGAATAATTTCGACGTAAGTTCCAATCATCCCACGATAATTTCGATTATCTTTGAATCCTTTATCCTCGTAATAACAACGGCAACAACACAAACAACAACAACATCTCCTCTCCTTTTAATTAATCGCAACATAAATCCTACTTTCTTTTTATCTGTATACAATTAGATAGAACCTATCCCGATAATCATCCCGTCATCATCCCGTATGGATTTATCCGATATCATTAAAATATCCAAATCCTCGAAAGTTTTGCTCCCCTTTTGGATGAACGACAATGCGTTAGTTAACACCGATAACGTCGCTCCATCGAGTCGATGAGTGGACTTCCGGAATGCAAGTACATCCGGCACGCGAACCTGTTGAGCCAAGGTTAAAATGGTAGAAAGTGCAAGTACCCTAAGTTACAACCCGAAAGGCAGGTAGGTACGACTTTAGCTTCGTCTTTAGGTCGTTCTAAGAATAAAATCTAAGGTAGACGACAGTGTTCCTGGACGATTTGTCTTATCTTTCTCTCTCTCTCTCTCTCTCTCTCTCTCTCTCTCTCTCTCTCTCTTTCTTTCTTTATTTCGTTGTTTATTCTTGATCAATGTGATTATGAAAGCAAAGCTTCTATCGTGACAACGACGACGATGACGACGACGACGACAACGAGAAAGCATTGTCTAACAACGGAAGTTTATATTGGACGTTGCCACGAGTTTAGGAAACTGGCTCAAGGTCATACCGACGACGTCAGAGATAGAAATTTACAAACTGTAGGAATTACTGTAGGGACGTATAGGTATATTTCTTGAGCTTAGAACTTTGATCGATTTTTCAAGCGAATTTAGACATTGCACAATCGCTCCTCTGTATTTCTTGATAACTTCTACGTTCGTATACACTATTATATATATATATATATATATATATATATATATGTATATATACATATATGTATATGTATATATATATGTATATATATTTATAAAATTTAAATTAAAAAGTTCGAGGAGAAAACGATAATTTGACGTATCAAAGTAATCTTGTGAATTTAAATTGCATGTCTGACTACGTTTAAGTCTTTCCACTGTGAACTGACAATTTACCGTACTAATGTTAATATCTATATACAGTGAATGCTAATATTTCAAATTTATGTTCTTCGTTAAAAAAAGAAAGAAAGAGAGAGAGAGAGAGAGAGCCACACACACACACACACACACACACACACACACACACATATATATATATACAATGAACCTTAATCAAATTTATATTTCTATTTCACCTAGCATCTTTGCTTACGTAACGAGTACATAACGAAAATACATTAATTGAAACGCTTACGATTGCCAAGAAAGGTCTTCATTTTGAAGGCAAACATTCAGTCACGGATTCAAAAAGACGAAATGAAGGGGAGAAAGGAAGAAACGTGTGGGTGGAGGTAACGCATGCCAAAAATAGCTTCCTTTCTTTCTGTGGATATCCCCTAGTTTTTTTCTTTTTTTTTTTTTTTTTTTAATGTATACGTACACAGGCCCATTTGAGCAAAGAAAATCGTCGAATTGTTGTCATTCATGCGTATCGAGTTCGTGGTAGGACTCTTGAAGTCGAAAAAAAACCGATGCGCGGTAATGAGTGTACGAAAGTGGTGAAAAGAAATACGACTGGATTGGCATGGACGTTTTCTTTTTTTCTTTTTTCTCTTTTCGTTTCTTCTTTTTCTTTTTTTTTTTTTTTTTTTTTTTAACGGATGACGAACCGGGCAAACGGCTTTTCGAATCTCGTTAAGACAGACAAAATATGATTATTTATAATCGACGATGATCTTGTACGACGACGTAGAAAATTATATATATACGTTGTAAATTATGGTCGAGAATGAGGTAAGGGAATATACATAAGTTCGGACTTAAGAAATTCGATGGACGACGACGAGTAATGTACTCTATTCGGAGAAAAACCCAGCAGATGTGTCCAATGAATCTGAAACGTTATCTCCGTTTCGTCAATTTGTCCTTTCAATTACCAAACGGATTTATTAATTCCATCCGCGACAATACGGTCCTTTATAATTTCAAGCTTCTAGAATACCGGTGTCTTGGCGTTTCGTAAAATTCCCCTACCCCCCTCCCAAAAAAGAAATTGATTAATACGATCGAACGGAAGAGAAAGAAAGAAAGAAAGAAAGAAAGAAAGAAAGAAAGAAAAAGAAAGCGGACTTAAAATACTCGCCGTTAACGATCGCATTTGTATACGGATATTATTTATCGATCGACGAAACATCATGTTTTTGCATACGTTAGATCTAGCTGTAGGGATCACTAATGGAGAACCGGCAAAAATATTTCGGGAGTAAACGAGGGTACGTGATAGGGTAGATAAAAAAGTCTTTTCCGATGAGTTTGCGCCCTCTGTGTCTGTGTGTATGTGCGTGTATGTGTGTGTGTGTGGGGGGGGGTGGAGGGAAGGAGAGAGAGAGAGGACACGTTAGGGGTGGTTTATAAAAAGGTTCGATCGAAGTCTCGACAGATGGCGGGTCGTTCGTTCGGGGGTCGAAGAAATAGTGATATATAGTCGGCGCCGATTGAACCGGTGAACTCGAGGATGCAACCCCTGGCTGAGACCTCGGCATCCCGAGCAACGGCAGTCGCGAGCAGTCGCGAGCTTCGTGCCGAACTGGGGCGATGCTTGTCACTCGTTTACGCGATCACGAACGTTCGTCATTGCCGCTGCCGTCGGTAACGTTAAAACGTTCCTTCTTAAATCACCATTTAATTTTAATATACCTCGTCGAACTCTTCGTTATTTTGATTTGTCCTTTCTACGGGGATCAAGAGATTTTCCTTATATTCGTCTCGACGCCATCGCGATCGGCTTGGAAGCTTCAAGAAGACGCGACGATAACCAGCTCGACACGTGAGCACGACGACGTTCTGCCAAACGAGATGAGAAGAGACGTGAGTTTCGAATTAATGCGAACGAAAGCACAAAAAAAAAACAAAACGTAAAAAGAAGGAGAGAGAGAGAGAGAGAGAGAGAGAGAGAGAGAGAGAGAGAGAAAGGAAAAGAAAAAGAACAAAAAATAAGAGAAAGAAAAACTAAACGAACTCTACACTTTTTCGTTACATCAATTTTGTTCGGTTTTTCTTCATTTGTTCGTTCCTTTATTTATTTGTTTATTTATTTATTCATTCGTTCCGTGTCATCGTTCATTAGTTCGTTCGTTTCTCATTTTCTTCTTCCCCTTTTTTCTTCCCCTTTTTATTTCTTCGCTATCCCATCGGAATTACTATCCGTCGTTAGCTGGTTCGTGGTTTTAAACGGACAATGTCCAATTACAGGGGTAACTTCGTGCGTTTTAGGGTGAATAATTATGTTCTCGCATTAATTCTCTACCTAGTTGGTTAGTTTTCTTACGTTAATTTTTATGTCAAATCTCGTTCGTTCTTGTTACCATATGAGAAGAAAAAAGAAAAAAGATCCGGGGAGGGGAAGAAAAATGGGAGAGAGAGAGAGAGAGAGAGAGAGAGAGAGAGAGAGAGAGAGATCTAACGGAGAACAAAGTCGTGAAGGAAGATCGTCGGTTAGTAAAATCGGATTATTTCGTCAAGGTCTTATTACGCCGACTCGTTCCTCGAGATATTGGAAAAGAACAGGAATTATGATCGGAGATCGTGGAAGCACTTGAAAGTCTAAACAGCAATGGCGCGCGATCGTCGTTCCGTTTGACAGAGTTCGTCCTTTTTCCCTTTACCCCTCGCCCACTCGCCCCCTCACCACTCACCCCTTTCACGGTCCCGTGTGTCGATTATTTATTATCTTTGATTTTTGTACGGCGTTCCATTCGTTTCGTTTACACGATTCAATAAGTTATACGTCATAATCGTATCACTCGCGAAAGTTATTATCGATTTTGTATCGAACGTTCTAATTGTTTCTTTTCTTTTTGTCGTTTGCTTAATCCTTCGGAACATCGAAAGAGAGAAAGATTTAGGGATTCCTTCTGATTGGAAAACAAAAAAAAATTCATGATCAGAACGTGATATAATAATGGTATAATATATCCGATGTCTCTCTTAGTACGTGCTACGGTTATCCGTCTTTTTATTTTCTTTCTTCTTTTTTCATTCCCATCATGGATCTGTGTATTCTATCTTTTTCTTTCTTCTTTTGCTTTTTCTTTGAAACTCAAATTTCTTCTTACCGTTTGAAAGTCAGATTAGAACATGATTCCGATATAACAAGGATAGTAAGAGAGAAACGTTCATGTTTCATCGTTTCTATCATAATGTCGATGTTCTTTAATTCAACCATGCTTCTTTTTTTTTGACATTGCTAATTAAAAGAGAAAAAGAAGACTAGTTTTTTTATTAGCAATAATTATTTTATATATATATATATATATATATATATATATATCATTTAATGACAATCATTTTTCTTAATAAACGAATAATCGTATTTGAATAGGATCTATAACGAAAGGAATAGGTACGTAAAAAGTAAATTATAAATGACATTATAAACCGATTTAATTCAACGTTCTTCCTTATACCCATTCTTTCGTTTCTTCTTCTTTTTATTCCCTTCTCTTCGATTGACAAATAAATCGTCTCATGATGACGATGTTGCGAGTTTATAAAAAAAAAAAAAAAAAAAAAAAAAAAAATGAAAGCAAAAAAAATTTAAACGACGTTCGCGGTTCACGTCGGGTGCGTGCAAACTTCGTTATTCCGTGCCAACAAATATGACGGTTAGCTTGAAAACCTGTAGATTATATGTTCGCTTGCCAAATTACCGAAAGGTTTCCACGCGGTAACACAGAATTTTTTCTACGCCCGTGAACCCTTTAACAAGATAGATGGGCAGGTACATACATAGATATATCGAAGTTAAAGAATCGATGTTTTTTCTTTGGACGATTTCCTTAGGTTCCTTTACTTAGTCTCTCTCCATTCGAAAGGAAAGAAAGTTACATGGAATCGTCACGATATCTCATTCCTCTATGCCGATCGATTCTATTTTTAACGATCATGCGATATATAAGACCTACATTTATTATTGACAACGTTTTTTTTTTTTTTTCTTTATTCTCCTTCTTCTATCTTTTATTTCTATTTTCTTTTCTTTTTTTTTTTTTACTTATACATTTTATTTCTTATATGTACGTAATTCTTTATCGTTGAAAGTTTAATTAAAAAATTTAAATTCATCGACATCGAGATAATTAAAGATATCTCGTCCATTATCTCATCTTTAAAGACTTAATATGATGATCTTTCATGGTTTTCCTATTTTTTTTCTTTTTCTTTTTGGTCTTCGTTCTTCACGTTGGATTGTATTGCATATTAAATAGACCTAGCCATTTTTTTACTGAGAACTTTCCTCTTCCTTCTTCTTCCTTTTGTATATTATTTGTTTTTTCTTTACGTGTTTTTTTTTTGTTCTTTTCTTATATATAATTTTTTATCATAAAAATTTAAATTCATCGACGAGAAAATTAAAGATCTTGTCTACTATTTTTATCTTCAAAGACGATAATATACGATCTTTCATCATTTTTCTTTTCTTTTGTCTTCGTTCTTTTTACGTTAGATTATATCTACTACATGTATACAGTCTATAGTTAGATACATACATTCCTATATATGTGTATGCATGTAATCATCTGTCTGACGCTGTAGAAAAAAAAATTTTTCTCTTCGATTATACATTTATCATATAGCGTATGACATTTAATGTTGGATTTGTAAATAAATAAAAATCATTGATTTCATCAATCGTTATTAAAGTAACGTCGAAGTTAAATTTCGTCAAATGTTATCTCAATGGTATTCAAGATTTTTATTTTTATATGGTATTATGTACTAGATATATACATATGATCAATCTTAAAAACTTTTATCTTTCTTTCTTCTTCTCCTCATCCCGTTCTTTTTTCTTTTTACTTTTTTTGTTCTTCTTCTTTCACCGAGATACATATGAGAGACGTATCTCAATGTATCGGAATAATAATTATCGATAGTTCTAGTGTTAATCGTCGGTCTAATTATGTAGTAAAAATATTTTTCTCCGATTATGCAATTTTTTTATATACGTACACACACATATACATATGCATTTAACACACTGGATTTACCAACCAGTCAAAATTCTTTATTTCAATTGTTTTTATACAAACGTCTACTTTAAATGTCATTTAATATTTTTTCATAGGATCAAATAAAATATATATATATATATATTTATTTGATTTAAATAAATAAATAAACAAATACATTCTTATGTCTGTGTGTGTGTGTGTGTGTGTGTATATATATATATATATGTATGTATGTATATTTGATTTGAAATGAAAGATCTTCTTTTTGTGTCTCGATTCATTTTCGAAAGTTGACAACGGGATCGAACGCACAGACACGAGGTCCTTGGTAGGAGTAATCCGGGAAATAGTGCGCGCGCACGCTCACTTTTATGATGGAATACATTTTCCACGATGACACGGCTTTTGTCAAACCTACCAAGAGCTTTTTATACGTGTACGCGCTAGTCGAACCGATTGACTGGATTTGCCTGCCGAATGCAGGGACGTTTACCGGATCCTTTTGTCCGATTGCTTCTTCCATTATCGAGTAAGTACTCGTATTGACAGGACTCTCTTTTTTAGAGATGCAAAAATTCAAATCTCTGATTCGTTTTCATCGATGGACAGCCGCCAATTTCGCGTTAGAAGCTATACGATCGAATTCGAAAAATCCAAACGTCAATAATATCGTGTTTACTCCTAGAAATAAAGTATGAGAGAGAGAGAGAGAAAGAGAGAGAGAGAGATATCCATTTTATTTAATTATATTCATCGTAGTGTCAGACAAATAAAAAACAACGAACAAAGACATGAAATTAAAAATAAACAATAACACTTCGATATAAACAATATAGCCGACAAACAGATAAAAAGAGAGAGAGAGAGAGAGAGAGAGAGAGAGAGATACTTATTTCATTTAATTATATTCATACTGATGTGTTTGGAGGAAGAGTAAAAGAAGGCGCGTAAATTACAAATAAATAATAATTAATAATAATAATTCGATAGGAAAAATATAGACGAAAGGATATATATATATATATATATATATATATAAATATTTATTTCATTTAATTAGATATTTTCGTAATGGAGTTGGACATGAAAGGCAAATAACGTGCGTAAATTATAAAAGAATAATAATAAATAATAATAAATTGAAGAAGAAGAAGTAATAATAATACAATATAAAAAATATAGTCGAGAAAAAAAAACAAAAAAGAGAGAGAGAGAGAGAGAGAGAGAGAGAGAGAGAGAGAGAGAGAGAAAGAAAGAAAGAAAGAAAGAAAGAATGGAAGAAAGAAAACAGGCAACATAGGAAAGCTTTAAAGCCGAACCCCAAGATATATGTATCTTTTGTTTGTCTAACGCTCTTTATCCTTGTAGACGCTCGAGTTCCCCATCTTCCCTTCTCACCCCCCTAATGGTTCCAACAATATTTGTGTTTTAACTTACGATCACACACGGAGGGAAGTCTCAAAACTGCGAAATTCTCTTAAAACGTAACGCCAGGGAAAAAGTTTTAACTTTCAAATCGTTCTCGTTGGTTGTTCATTCGATTCCGTTATATCCTTGATTTACCCCGCCCCGCCCCTCCCTACCGCCCATCCCCGTTTTCTCGCGTTTGTTTTGTAATTTTAAACAAACTGAAATTAATCGAATCGCAAGTTTCAAATTCATTCGTAGAACTTGCTTGGAGATTTAAAAGGACCAAAAGAAGGGCTTTACTCGTTATCTTAACGAATCCAATTGAAATACGCCCTTCGTAGGATTTGAATCGACAAACTTCTCGCAATCGAATAATTTCTCGAGATATATCGATAATGTATAGAATTACTTTTCAAAATCTTTCGATATTTTGTTTGATTTTAGAATTTGGAACAAATTCTTTTCACTTTTTTTTTTTTGTTTTTGTACAGTTCGATATCAATTTCTTTCGTTAGAAAAAAGGAAAAAGATATGTCGGAATGATCTCTCGGTGTCTCTCTCTTTCTTCTCTCTCTCTCTCTCTCTCTCTCTCTCTCACTCTCTCTCTCTCTCTCTCTCTCTCGCGCGCGCGCGCGCTTTTTCTCGTAACACTTTTCATTCTACGACCTCATGGCTTTTAGAAATCGATCCTTGTGACGTAGTGCGTGAACCTCCTCCTTCGTGGAAAAAAGGCGAGGGCCCGGCTTCTCCATGTTAATAACTAATAACGATACTACTATGTGTAACTTCAAATATGTAGAAACTTGCTCGCTGGTTTTTGTTACGTCGTATATATTTCTTTTATGTTTTCTTTTTGCTTTTATTTTTTTATTTTTTTCCAATCGAAATATTTAATCTAATCGAAAATCTTCCCAATGAAATATACTTTGTCGAAGAAAAAGTAGGATCCTTTATTTCGTTATTTCATAGAAAATATTCATTTCAGGTTGAAATTTCATTCGAACGCAGTTGAGTTCTTGCGTGGCAATACGTTTAAGCTTCTAAAATATAGAATCAAAAGATTAACCGTAATTTCGGGAATGAAACTTGTATCAGCGTGTAGTGAATGTGAATTCGAGGAGTATAAATGAAAAAAGAAAAAACATGGGAACAAAAAAATAAAAAAGATAAAAGAAATCACATACGTGAGAAAAAAATTACTTACGCGAATATACGCAGTTGAGTGTTTATATAATTAATGCGTTGAAAGAGGAAAGAAAAATTAAAAAGGAAAAAAAAATAATAAAAATAAAAAAAAAAATAAAATAAAAAGAATCGATAACGTTACGAGCTTATGTACGAGCTTATGTAATTTCTTTTTGCCGAAACAAAATTTAATTTCTACCGGGGGGAAATATTCCCGACTACTGGGATATAACGTTGAAGTCAACGAAATATATATTTACAAACGTTTGCAAAAGCATAAAACGTATCGAGCTAAAGCTATTCGTGATAAGGATTTGATTTTAACCAAGATATTATTTGTTCAATCGAATTCGGTAAAATATGAAATTATGTATGGATGAAAATCACACAAGTACCATTGCTTCGTTGAAACGTTCGCGAATTAAAATGAATATATATATATAGCTTAACCGTATATAATACACGTACGTACATATTATTTATTTAATAATGTTTTATCAACGTACGTTAAGCTTACGTGCAGGTAAAAACGCGATATGATTCATGCGAACTTAATATTCTTAGACGAATACACGTGTGCTGTAGATACGTATTTGTATCGTGGCAAGCAAATACGCATAAAGTTCGACCAACTTTTTCCATTACCTTGTCCCTTTGTACATACGTACGTATGTCCAAGCGAGTTAATACTTTTAACTTCGCCATTATAAAAGACAAAAACATCGTCGTGGATATCGTCGTTAAACGTGTTCTTATTTTAGGAACGTTTCATCGTTACCAGGTAATTTGTTTTCTTAATTGTATGGACGATTAAAAAATAATAACACGTTTTGTGTTATTTTTTGTAATAATGTTCCGAGTATTCTCTCTCTCTTTCTCTCTGTCTCTGTCTCTGTCCCAAAAGAATATCATTGGTCTTATATATACGCGTCCACGTGTAGACTAAACAAACATAAGCACCGATTAGTCGACGGAGTATCCTAGATTAGCTCTATCGTTTTAGAATACGTACATAGCTATTTCTATGTCGTACAGTTATTAGTTTATTAGTATTAATACTTTAATGCGTTAAAAAAAAAAAGAACTCCTTAAAACATTTTTAACGAAAACAAATATTACTATAACCCTAGCTTTCCACCATAGAAATAATTATAGATTATTTCGTTAAGAAATATTTCATTATGTTTCACGTATATTATCTTAAATTATGTTAAACGTCGATAGAATCTTTCTTTCCTTTCCGTTTCTTTTCTCTTTCTTTCTTTCCTTTTTTTTTTTGTAATTCCATTAAGCCGCATGCATTTACGGTTTATTTATTATTTATCATTTATACTCGGCCGGCCTATTGTTATTCTTTATCTTCTTTATTATCGATTTAATAAATATATAAAAAAAAGTATGATGCCAAGGGAGTAGTATGTCTGTCTCTGCGTGACCGACTTATATTTTTCTTTTCAGTTCGAGTAGATTGTTTGGACGACGTTAATAATAACAATAATAATAACAATAATAATAATAATAATAATAATAATAATAATAATAATAATAATAATAATAATAATAATAATAATAATAAAACAAAAAGGGAGGGAAAGAACGAAAAAAGGAAAAGAAAGAGGAAAGGTAAAAGTCTAAGGGGGTAGTTCGTGAGTCTAGAATTTTACACGATCTATGCATATATGCATACATACATGAATACATACATACATACATACATACATACATACATACATATATAGTAAGAAATAAAAATACGTTACTCGGCCGAGTCGGATCGGATCTTTCTCGTCGTGCTGAGTCGTACAATCGACGTTGAATACACGTATCTATGCAAGAACGTCACGCGAAAGGGGGCGGAAGAGGGAAAGGGAAATTGGATTCGATCCTTCGATTCCGTTTAGAGTACCATTGGGAATACTGCTGCTGTTCGAGAAAGACAATTTCTCTCTCTCTCTCTCTTTCTCTGTCTTTCTCCTACTCTCTCTGCTTTTAAATATATATATATATATATATATATATATATATATATATATATATATATATATATGTATGTATGGATGTATGAGTGTGTACATCTATATTACATATATAGGGAGTATATTGTAAGTTCGTGCGCTCGTTTGTAACGAAAAATATCGTGACGGTGAGTCGTGTCTTATATTCTGTTTTTTTTTTTTTTTTTTTTTTTTTTTTATTATCGCGACTATAAGGTACAATGTAATTAACGTTAGATATATAGTTTAATCCTAAAAGAAGAAAAAAAAAAGTATATTAAATATTAACTGCACGCGAATAATTTTCGATTCGACTTACTTAGTTTTATGAGAAAAAATAGCAACCAGTTCGAGTATTATTCTCGTCTTGAAATGAATTGAAATTATATCGCATGTATATTTAGCTCTTTTGTTCTTTTCTTTTTTCTTTCTCTTTTTTGTTTTATCGTCGGGTCAAATAGAAAAAAAAAATTATATTACGCGGAAAGTTATGGTATTATTTATACTCGATGTGGTATTATTTTTTTCGTTGTTTTTTTTTGTTCATTATTATTTTACATATACCTATATTTATGAATATCTTTTAAAAATATAAATTATACTTGTATCTAAATATATAGTGTAATTATACTTACTATAGCGTAGCCATAATATATATATATATATATTATACTAAATAATAATTATATGATTGATAAAAAAAATATGGAAACAGAAGTGCGTTATTTTGAAGTTTTACGTTGCGTTATATATGGGTTAAGATAAAAAAACAATCTAAGGTATCCTTCGATGTGAAAAAATTATCGTAAAGAAGAAAAATTTTCTCTTCGGTATACAATCAGATAACTAAATATTAATTTGACTTAATTTATCACTGATAAAAGCTCTCCTCTAACTATCGAGCTAATCGTTTTAAATCGATTTCGTATCATCAATGCGAACTTAACAATTTTGTTAATTTATATTTATATTTAATCCGTTAATCCTTTTTATTTTATTACAATCAACTCTACTAACATTTTTTTCTTCTTCTTTTTCAATGTACAATATTTACGTTTCATATAAATCGATATACTGTCGTGCATTCAATTTTGTCCATCTAGCTAATTCGTAGGGTATCTTCTCTCTCTCTCTCTCTCTCTCTCTCTCTCTCTCTCTCTCTCTATTTTTTCTTTTTTTTTTTTACTTGGTAGTGAAAAAAAATTCTTTCGGAGAAACAATAACGTGTAATAAGGGGAATGAAGTTTATTATCTTTCTGGTTGATTTACGTCGAAGTAACGTGGGAATACGTCGATAAGATTTCGTATGTCACGGCGATTGCTTTCGTAGTGGTCTCGAAAAGTCTCACAGAAACTTGCACGAATTTACACGTGTTTGCTTTACATTGCACGATATCGTGAATATTCAACATTGCGACGAACATTGCCACGCAATGCGGTGTTGAGCTTTCTCTCTCTTTCTCTCTCTTTCTCTCTCTCTCTCTCTCTCTCTCTCTCTCTCTATCTATCTGAGTATATATGCATACACACATATATAGATATACAACGTGCATAGATACATAAATACATACATACGTAATTGCTCGTCAGCGTGTTCATTTGTTACTACGAATTTAGAGAGAGAGAGAGAGAGAGAGAGAGAGGGAGAGATAGAGAGAGAGAGAGAGAGAGAGAGAGAGAGAGAGAGAGAGAGAGAGAGAGAAAAGGATAGAGGGATAGGGTATGTTGATGAAAGATTAAAGAAAGAGAAGAAAAAGTATTTTTGAAATAGAATTAAAATGGGAGTAATCGACTGTAAAAAGAGAAAAAAGAGGAGGAGGTGGAGGAAGAAGAAGAAGAAAAAAAAAAGGAAGAAAAAAAAATTAACCTCTATTTTCTAGAATTCAAGGCTTATTCTTTCCTTTTATTTCTTTCTTGCTTTCTCCTCATCCCTGTTTCTTTCTTTCTCTCTTTTGTTCATCTAACAAATGAGTCCGGGATTTGTGAAGTGTCTCGAGCGAATTATATGTCGAGCAAATGAATTTCGACGTTTAACCGAGGTAACACTTCGTTGAAAATGACTTCTTCCCATGTAGGCGTTGAGAGAAGTCGTCGTTAGGTATTCGTATTTCGTTGAAAATATATGTATATGTGTCTCTCTGTGTGTGTGTGTGTGTGTGTGTGTGTGTGTGTGTATGTGTATGTATAAGACCTTCATGAGAACTCGACATTAGAATCTAATATCTTTACGTTATTGATAATATCAAATACGTTCCTGACATTTATTTGAAAGATTTCTAAAAGATTACTTTCGTTCTATCATCGATTTTTATTATTATTTATTCATCCCACATCGTATTAGTTTTATTGTATTATTTACCAGTTTTTCGTGTTTAGTATTCAATTGAAAACAAATTCTCTCCTACCCCCCACCCTTTTTCTCTTGGAGAGAATTTCGAAAAGCATCGTTCACGATGACGGGTAAAAATTGTTATTACATTATCGTACGAAAGAATCAAATATATTACGTTGTTATTGGAATAATTTAAAGATTTCGATTAGGTCTACCAGTATTAATTAATTATTTATTGTCGTTCCGACGAAAAGCCTCCATTGTCTTTATGGTTTATGACTCTCTTATATCACATACCAATCCTTTCCATTTTTATCATTTATACCTTTATGAGCATCACTAGAAATATCTCCTTTCAAAGATACACTAGATATGAGCACTTGAAATATATATCCTTTCAAATAAAAGGGAATTTCTTCAATTGCGTCGATGCGCTACTTTGTATTTGCAAATGTCGAAGGAATAAAAAAAGGAATAAATATTACTTTTTATTTCGATTTCGCATGTAGAAAACTTTTCTTTCGAATGAAAAAAATTATATATATATATATATATATATATATATATATATATATATATATATGATTGAATATTCTGAATATGGTATTGTGTGTGAAATATTTATTACGCGTGTCGCTATATTGAAATATAAGACTATAATAATTTTAATAATAAATTTCCGAATATTCTCGATTGTGTTCGTAGAAGTGATTTTTCATAATAGCAGCGGGAGTTAGCTAAGGAGCGACGAAGTTTCAAGGTCGTTATATTGGGAGGGACTCTATAACGTCGATACACATCGTTTAATCAATTTGTAATCGAGGGGATGGAACAAAGGACGATAGGTAGTCATTGTGTCGACGGTTTTCGTACCACGATGTTATTCTTGTGCCAGGCACAGAATCATGTTCGTGACTAAGCGCAGACACTTTTCTGTCTAACGACATACGGATCACATATATATATATATTCATATACACGTAGAGTGAGAAAGAGAGAGAGAGAGACACTCTTGTATCGATTTATTCGACTTGCTCTGTTTCTGGAAAATGTTTACTCCTCGTTCGAAAGTTTCCTTCAATTTTTTGATTTTATTTATTCTTTTGTTTTTATTTTTATTTTTTATCTTTCATTTATCTCATTTCCCTAGCTTTTTTCTTTCTTTTCTTTTTATTTTTACAATTCGTTTAAAACAAATCATTCGATAATTTGTTTTATCCTGTCGATGGATATGTAGCAGCATTTAAATATTTTCCGAGTGGTCGGTACCTTCATTAGTTCGGTTCGGTTCAGTGGCACAGGCAAATGCTTATATCAGAGCGGGATTAATTGTTTGTTGTTAGATCGTTAGAACGTTTATTTCTTTTTTTTTTTTTTTTTCTTTCGCAGCAAACCTTGGAATACAACTGCGTATATGCTACTGTCTATAGTTCGAGTGTAATATAGATCATTTATTAGGTTCTCTGTTTTTATTTCGTATTTGATGGCGATATGGTGTATGTGTATTATCACATTTTCAATCGGGAATCGTATATAGAGAGGTCTTACTCGGAAATCTTCATTTCTGACATACCATGAGGAATTAACCATTGTACGAAGGATTATAGATTGAAGTGCTTCCTTCAATCTTATTGATATGGCTTTTAGCATTTAGTTCCTCAGAATTCGATACTATATATATATATATATATATATATATATATATATATATATATACACGTGTGTGTGTGTGTGTTCAGATTGGTTTTATTACGATTTAGTAATATTGGTAGTTTATTTTAAGAGTTATTTGTAATTTTTAATTACCCTACCAACATCGATTATAATTTTATTTACTTTCGTAAGATATTTATATTTATTATTTATATTTATACTTACTTTTATTTATTTCTTTTGTTTTCTTATTTTATTTTTATTTTTATTTATTGTTATTTATATTTTTATTTATTTATATATATATTTGTTTTAATAATTTTAACGACGATATTCGGATTATATTTTTATATGTTAGAATAATGATCAAGTATATATATATATACACACACACACGCACACATATATATATATGTATATTATTTCTATTCGTAGCATAGAGCCAACTTCAATCATGCGAATTATTTCGATTAGGTATTATCTTTACGCTACTAAAAGCGTCATATATATATACATACACACATATAGCACCATATACATGGTTTACACGCGAATATGTAATATATGAAATAGCATTCTTGTACAACTTCGCATGGCAGGTGACCCGTGAAAATGGCCGATTTGCGCTGGCCACATTAATACGCTGAGTTTAATTTCCGTAAAAGCTTCGACCAGTTCCATTCGATCGGACGATAGGATAAGCCTTATCGAATATTACGATTAGTTGTCGCTTTAAAAATTCGTGCACGCAACTTTATTCTCTTTTCTTTTTTTTTCTTATGTTCTTGTTGTTGTTGTCGTTATCGTTGTGTTGTTGTCATCGAAAAAAAATTGTCTTCACTTATCGTTACGATCATTTATTTTCTTTTCTTTTGTTTTTTTCTTCTTACTTTCATTGCATTTTGTTGTGACATATGTATGTTTGAAGTCGAAACAAAAGGTTCTATCTTAAATGTCACTCTTTTGCTCACGTCTTTACACACATATGCATTATACAATATTTCTTTCCGTAGTCGAAACGAAATCATGTGCCAAAGTACTCTCTGTTTCCCTCCCTTGCTCTCTCTCTCTCTCTCTCTCTCTCTCTGTCTCTCTGTCTCTCTCTCTCTCTCTCTTTCTCTCTCTCTCTCTCTCATGATAGTTAAAGCCACTTTTATTATCTTGGGAACGATTGAACTCGTTTATTTTTAGGAACTCGAAGGTTTTCTACTACTAGCTATATTAATCTTCTGACGTCAGTGATAAATAGTTTATACATTGTGAGTGATAAATGATATAAAATGTTGAATTTCATAATGTCATTGAAAAACTGTAGACTCGGCGGATTAACGTAAGCTGTAAACATCAAGAAGAATATTTCTTTATAATAAGATGCTCGTAGTGCATTCGTTATGAAACATAATGGCGCAAGTTTGCTTTTCGACGATGGATTAATTAAAACAAAAACCAAAAAAGAGAAAATAAATGACTTCACCAACAGTATAATCAGATCGTCGTATTATTTTTATTAAGTTATAAATATTTTTCGAAGGATGACAATCTTTGGTTACCTCGAAGATATCAAAGCTGTTCGTTTAAAACGAGAACAATAATTGTTATACAAATATAATAAAAAAAAGAGGCTACGAACATTACCTGTTTCATTAATCAAATATAAATTTTAATTCGATTAAAAAATTATTAAAAAAAAAAATTTATCGAACAATTTATTCGTTATTTGTTTATATTAATAATTTCGTCGGGGAGATTGCAAACACGTTATTATTATTATTATTATTATTATTCCAATGTAAAAGCATTGTTCGAAGTATTAAGTAAGTAAGCAAGTACGTAACTGAGTAACAGAGTAACTATGTAACTAAGTAAGTAAGTAAGTAAGTAAGTAAGTAAGTAAGTAAGTAAGTAAGTTGTAGACATTGGAGTCTGGTAGATACTCTTATCTCATATTTTGAATGGGCGAAATTTACGAGAAGAAACGTGGTAAAGAGTAAAGTGAGTCCTCGGCATCGGTACGCTTCGTTCTTTCACCTGTATGAACTACTGAGGTCAGCCTGAGAGGCCCCTTTTCTCGAGGCACCTCGTGAAATATTGCTACTGCAGTTGCCGCAGTGTGTTGTTCGAAGGGAGAGAACAGTATTCCAATGGTTAGGAAAACACACGGACACGTACGTACCCTCTGGGAGAGCATGCCTACCTACCTACCAGCTGGATGCGTTTCAGGTTTTACGACCCTCTTTACGCGCTATATCGTCCGCCCTATCCCTGACCCTTTACACATCCACCTTATATACCACGCGATGCGATAAAACGGAAAACGGAGAAGCCAATATTGTGACCGAGCTTGGATCTTATTTCTACTATTTCTTTCTCTTATTCCATTGCAAAAAGAAATGAAGGAAGATAGAGAGAGAGAGAGAGAGAGA
Organism: Dolichovespula sylvestris; assembly: GCA_918808275.2. Classification (NCBI taxonomy): domain Eukaryota; kingdom Metazoa; phylum Arthropoda; class Insecta; order Hymenoptera; family Vespidae; genus Dolichovespula; species Dolichovespula sylvestris. The sequence continues at coordinate 4,411,961 of OU964969.1, forward strand.
GAGAGAGAGAGAGACAGACAGACAGACAGAAAAGATGACATTTACAGAAAAAAGTATTTCCTTCATATTCGATTTCTTTTTATTTAAAGAAATGTTAAAAATAAGATTTAGTTAATAATTAAAAAAAGATTTATAATAATAATAATAATAATAATAATAATAATTATTATTATTATTATTATTATTATTATTATTCATATAATATTTTTAAAGTATCTGGTGTGTGCGTGCGTGCGTGTGCGCGCGCGCATGCGGCTAATGAGTTTATGCAAAACCGGAAGCACGAAGGATTACTTGCTTACGTTACATTATAACGATTAAGGATAATTATTTGTCTGATATTATTTTAACCTTGACCGAGAATAGAAAAGCAGGGGTGCCCGAGAGTTTCAACGCTCGTATCGATCTATCGGTTATTCTTTTTTTTTTCTTTTTCTTTTATTTTTTCTAACGGTCATGCTAAACATATCTTATTCACTTATCTTCTCCTCATCGTCGATGTGTCATACTTTCGCGCGGTATACAAAGAATCGGGGGAGGGAATGGATGAGTGAACGAGGGAGGGGGCTGGTGTAAAGATGGAGGAGGAAGGGGGGAAGAAAAGGTGGTGACGACTGCGACTACGACACGTCATTCATTTAAGAGTTCAAAAATTTCGTGATATTCGGTCGTTCGTTATATAATACCACTTTTTCTCTCCCGCTTCGAGAGAGATAATTATTAGAAATTTGATGAAATTAGTTATCTAGAGTAATTAATTTTCTTCTTCCTTTTATCTCTCTCTCTCTCTATCTCTTTTTTTTTTGTTTCAAATTAATATTCCTTATCGTTTGACTTCTTAAATGGAACATTGATTACATTTGAACGAAGATCAAATAATGAGGACGAAACCGTTTAATCGGCTTTTATTTGAATTCTAGAAAAACATTCATGATGCCAGAAACGTAACCTGCCTGCGCTATAATTTGATTTTACAACAGATAGAACGCAATTCGTAGCGTGTCCGTTAATCCCCTCTCCCTACTTTAAGATGATTTATGTCGGCCTAACGTATTTTCTAACGTGCTTCCGTATTTTCCACACCTTGAGTTCCATTTTTTCCAATACCGCCCACCCTCCCCTGCACCCGCCCTCCCCCGCCCCGTACAAATTCATCGTCGAAGTAACGTCACGTCTTAGTTCGGAATTTTTATTTATTTTATTTTCGAACGTCAAGCTCAAAATACGTATTATCATTGTTTCCTCGTCACCCTTATCGGACATTAATTCAACATAGATATTTTTACGTTACCCGTGGATGAGGAGGGGGTGGGAGTGAGAGGGGGGTGGGACGGAAGGAAATACGTTAACAGAATGAACGTACTACCTATATCGTTCACTTTCTACGATCGATTTATTCGAGCTTTAAAGCATCGAGAAATGCGTGCTTCAATCTAAACGCACACGTTTTGTTTGCAGACGTGTATTTATTTCTGTTTCTTCCTTTCTTTCCTTCTTTCTTTCTTGGTTGTTTTTTGTTTGTTTTGTTTACTCCTTGTTTCCACGTTAATATTCACGTCACCGTAATACAAATGAACGCGGGATGATTTACCGATAACTTTGTATTTTTTCTTTTTTTTTTTTTTTTTTTTTAATATTATTAACACAGCTATTAAAAGTTTTACTGTATCAAGCTAGAGATATACAAAATGGTGTAAATAGATAAATGGATAGATAGATAGAGACAGATGGAGAGAGAGAGAGAGAGAGAGAGAGAGAGAGAGAGAGAGAATTAGGAAGAGAAAACAATGGTTTCATTTTCTCGCGTATATTACGTGGGATATAATTGATGGCGCTGCCGGTTAACAAGCAGTCTCTGAATAAATAAATATTAAATCGTTTGCGATTCGTTAGAAAGTTATGTTGCGCGTATCATCGTAGATATTTTTGATTTATTGCGGTAAAGTATAGATCGTATTGCCGGCAATGTGGATTATGTTGAAATTCACTAAGATCTATATCGAGTAGTAACCTCGATATTCATTCATCCCGCCGTGCAATGGGAAAATATAAGGCTTGTGACGTCAACGTGGGCGTTAAGGTGTCGGTAGCCTAACCGGATAGGTAATTCGATCAATGGAACATCGTGGAACGAGGTGAAAATTGCACGGTTTACGCCCACGCTCTCGGGAACATTCTTTACGTCACAATGCTGTATAAGGAAGTAAAGAGAAGAAGAGAAAAAGAGAAATAGAGAGAGAGAGAGAGAGAGAGAGAGAATTTATTTTCATAACTTTTGTCTTATAATCAATGTCATAATGGAATACAGTAATAGTAAACAGAAATGCATAACGCGGACATACTTATTCTGAATACACATATACGTATATGGTATCTATAAATGGAAAAAAGGAATAACGGAAAAAAAGAAATTTATTTTTTATCCTTTGTTCTCTCTCTTTTCCCTTTTCTTTTTCTTTTCGTTTTGGCTGGAAGGAAACGTAAAAATTAAAGTATATCTTAAAAAAAGAAATGAAAGAAATAATAGACGAATATTCTATATATAATCGTCGATATTTTTGCGAAGCTCGATCAATGTTGATGAACGGACGTGTCGATTTAATCGGTTTGTGGAAGAAAAGGAGGAAGAATAAGAGGGAAAGGATACGAAAGAAGTACGTTACGTTGGCCTTTGCGCGCTTATCTCGGGGATAATAATTTCAAGCTCGATCGCACGCGACTTTACCTTGACTTTGAACTTTGGCGAGCGTCCATATGGTACCAACGTATATTCGTAGGTACCTACACGTACGTATGTATGCACATAATAATAACGTGCATAAGTGTACTACACTGAAATTTTCTAAGAATCGTTCCTGTGATAAAAATCGATGACGAAAAGTTTATAGTTACGTGACTGAAATATTGAATAATATTATATTATCTCGAAATAACGAGTCACTTGCGAGGGCGTGTAAGGAAGGTGAAAAGATATTGCTTATTTATTCGTTTATATCGATTTATTTTTTTCGTTTAGATTCGAAGAAGAAAAAAAGGAAGAGAAGGAAGAAGAGAAAGAAAGAAAGAAAGAAAGAAAAAAATAGAAGAAGAAATAAAAAAAAAGAAAATAAAAAAAAAAGAAAATAAAGTAAGCTTTTTATCTTGTAAAAGTAGACGGTGTTAGGACACTTATGGAAGAGCAGCACTCAGGGGATAAATATTTTAAGAGCCATCTCTTGCTGTTAGTAGTATAAGCAACTTTGCCATCGTAGTACGCTTTTAAGCATTTCGTAGCTTTAATCGTTGATTACTGATCGAGAACCTCGTCCATTAAGACGACATAAATGTTTATACTGAATTATCTAAGTTATACGGCTAGGAAGGAATGTATTATATTAACGATTTACGGCCAAAGATCTATCTGCTAATTCGTATCCTACCTTACTTATTCGAATTATATATCATGATCATGTTATACTCGACTAAAGTGCGATGATAACGACGACTACGACGACGACGGAATGAACAGACTCGTTTCGGTTTATAAACAGAATTACAGTACTTTCTAATTAAATCTTAACAAGGATACTTGTTACCTGGTAGGTTTTACATTAAAAAAAAAAAAAAAAAAAAAAAAGAAAGAAAGAAAATCCTACCTCTCGCGTTGATCATTTTGAAAATCAATTGATTACAACTACGATATACGATCGAGTAGTTACAATTTAATATAAAAATATTTCATTGATAATTATCGACGAGAATACGTTTTGTTGAATTACTTGGAAAACGATCTCTTATTAATCGATCATCGTTGCACGTTGTTGATTATCGATCATCAGTGTTCATCCATTAGATCGATTTCAATCTTTTTCCGTTATAAAGTAAATCGAATCTTTCTTTATTAAGTTTCATCGAGTCTCCGATATTATCGATGATCGAAGAGGTTTCTCAGTTTCGTTCGTATATTTGTTCGTTGAATTCGTTCGTTCGTTCGTTCGTTCGTTTAATTGTCGTCAGATGACACGCGGATGTTCTCTTGTTAGTTATATCTATGTCCGAGAGATTTAAGAGGACGGGAGGGACTCGTGTTCCTGAATGAGAAGGCAGCTTCAGAGGAGTTCTGCAGTATTGATCGGCCCACTCTCGCACAACAGAATACACACGGCACATCTCTGCTTCCTCCGAAGGCACCTTCACACCGACACTGTCTACTATCGTGCCCTCTCCTCTCACATTCTCTCTCTCTCTCTCTCTCACACTCTCTCACTCTATCTATCTCTATCTCTCTTTCTACGTTCTCCTCCAGCAACCCCTAGGAGCGTCCAGGGGCAACTTCCAACGCGGCCAACCCCCGCCGGCAAACAAGCTACCTTCCTCGTTCTCTCATCTCGTCAGTGTCAAGGTCGGGTCAGACTACCTCGAGAATCAAGGAAAGGGAAACACGCTTGATTGCTCCCTTACCACCCTTTCGCATTTTTTTCTTCTTCTTCTTTTACTTCCTCTTTTTCTTCCTCTTTTTCTTTATAGACGTGACTCGTACCTTGCTCCGTTATTATTTCGATCGTAGTTATCTTCGATTTTATCTTTGTGACTTTTTCCTTTGTCTTTTTTCTTTTCTCTTTTCTTTTTCCTTCAATACCGAATATCCATACGACAACACGTCCATCCAAAAACATCCACCGCGTCCCTTGATCCGTCCGATTTTCTTTGTTCCGTGCAGTTATTTTTGTTTGTTTGTTTCTTCTTTTATTTATTTTTCTTTTTTTTTTTTTTTTTGTTCGTTCGTTTTGTTTCGTTTTAGGCGAATAAAAATCGTACGAGCGAGATCTGTTAGCACGGGAGAAACGAAAAAAGGGGAAAGAAAAAATATATGTATTACGTGGGAAATGGCCGATGGTAGTTGCGAAACATAAATTCTTTTCTTTTTCACGTAGGTTCGCAACAACGGACAAACAAACAAAAAATAAATATAAACGAGAAAAATAATAAAATTCTATCAGAATTAATATAAATTGTTAGTCGTTGTTTTTGTTTGTATCGTTGCAACGAGGCGATGAAATTTTTCTGCTTTCATTGGCGAAAAGGTCAATGAGGGGGGTGGAGGGGAAGGAGGGGGGCTCATTGGGAATCCCGTCTTTATCAAACTTCAGGCATTTTCGATAAGGAAATAAATTCAATAATGATTATGCTACAGAAGAATATATTTTCTAACAGGGTAAAATTATTAATTCGCTTAAAAACATAGACCTGGTATAAAAAGTATCGCATAAATTGAGGGACCGGTGTTTCCTAGTATTAGATCGACCTTTAACTCCTTATACAATGGGGCTTGATCGATAAGTTACGTTTTGTACCTAACTAAAAAAGCATCGTGCCTTTATTGGTGTACTTTATTGAAAATTTAATAGAAAATTATGATATTAATTTATACGCTTCATACTAACTTACGAAATATTATATAGAGATTTATTTACGTGGAACAATTTATATTGGTTTCTGTATAGTACGACCCAAGTTTTGCATGATTTAAACGAAGTAAATTTAATCGATTGGATTTGTGCAGTGTGTATATATATATATATATATATATATATATATACATATATATATATATATATATATATATATATATATATACATATATATATATAAGAATGAACTCCATTAATGACTCTTAAGGGTGTAGTTTTTTATCGAGATAATATGAAACAAGATGTATCTCTTTGTGGACTCAGCAAAACTGAAAGGAACTCGATTGCGATTTTCACATCTATTGTCTATATTTACCTGACATTGTTATTTATTCGGGCTACCTGGTTAGAGCTACGAGTCTCTTGGAGGTTATAAAATATATGTTGGTTTAGTTGTTAAGGATAAAAGATGAATAGATAGTTCTCGAGGAAGGGGAAATCATTAGCCGATAGCTAAAAATTATTGATTAAAGTAATACGCGCGTTCTTACGAATCAAACTTTATTTAGATTACGTAAAAATAATAATCGATTATTCTCGTTGATACAAATAAACTTTAGTATAAATCTGATCGAGATATATCTACGATTATTAACTATCGAAGAGTAAGAAAGATAGAAAAAAAAGAGTAAAGAAAAATACAAACAAAAAGAGCCCTCGTCTCTTTTAAAATTAAATCAAGCAAAATTGATTTCGCTCGAAATATTGATCGACAATTTTAAACAAATTTCCACGTTCCTATTTGGAGCATAACGTAACCAGTTACATAGCGTTACACATACCGTTCCGATTTATAAACGTCGAATAAATGCGACACGTATATTTTCCGTATAAATATCGTAGCTCGTCAAAATATCGTAGTTATTCATGTATTTTCAATGAATGCTTTCAATGATAGGGTTTTTATGAAAAAATAGAAAAAGAAAAAAATTAATGAACAAATAAATAAATAAAAAAATAAAAATAGTGGAAGAAAACATGTCTATTGGTAGTAAATGATATTCAATTTAGAATGCAATTGATTGAATGGTTTTGTCACACAGATGTATACTTTTATATATATATATATATATATATATATATATATATATATATATATTTACTTTTAGATAATATCAATCAAAATCTATTATTTAATAATTGAATAAAAATCTTATTAAGAACACGTTATAACAACCTTGTTATTGTATTGATTAATACAGGGGGTATTATTGTTAAATGAATATGATATATATGTATATATTTATACAGAGACAGAGAGAAAGATAAAGAGAGAGAGAGAGAGAGAGAGAGAGAAAGAGAAATCGATTAACGTGCTGCTCATAAATTAACCACAGAGTTTGAGCATTCGGTCTGCATAGGTCAGAGAACTGCGATCGATGTCTGTGAAATGTAAGCATTTAACTATTGAGAATTCCCATAACTTGAAAGTTTAGTATCGTAAAGGAGAGACCCCTTGAAAATTATTTTTCGGCATTTAACGGGAATCTTTCTAAAAGCATGATAACGTTAGGTACGTTACGTATCCGTTTAAATGGAGAATCGAGTTTCCGTGAGTATTTCTTTCCCTTTACCTACCTTACCACCCAGCCCTACGATGCGATCGAGCGTATAATCGTTTCCCGTCGCGTCGCTGACTCCATAAATCTTTTAAAAGCAAAGCTTATCGATCCAGGCGGGGACCGGCTTGACAAAATGGCCACTCGCTTGCACGGATGTTCGCCACGCTTTAATGCAACCCATCGTTTGAAACTTTTTTAAACGTGACGGCTTAAGTTCATTTTATTTTACTTCTTTTTTTTTTTCCTTTTACCTATCCCGATGTAAATTCTTTTCGACGAGCGTGTAAAAAAAAGAACAAAAACAAAGAAACATTTAATAAACAAATCGCATTGATATGTTTCGTTGGAAAAAGAATAATCGAATAAGTGTAGGAATATTTATATCACATATGTATGGGTAAATGTATATATATATATATATATATATATATATATATATATATATATATATATAAATATATATATATAAATGCGTACATATACATATTTTTTATTATTTTAAATCGTTTCGTTTGACATATAATCGATAATATTGTAACTTTAAAATGTCTACGATACGATTAAGATTTTAAATAATTGGAAAGATTCGAAAATGATTTAGAAAGTGCAAGAGAAATAGTTACCGATGAAAAAGTCTATGAAGTTTTATCGACCACTTGAAGATTTTTATTGCCAACGCTAACATAAGTGTTTTTACTCTGGTGAAGGACGTTCGAAGATTTTCTTCTCCAAGTGATATTTTTAAATGAGTAAAAATATTACGTTTCGTAGAACTGCGTCCGTGCGAGTGCATTTTATTTTTTCACGATTAATTCTTTCGTTTTTCCAAGGAAGTAAAAACTTCTACGTGACATTTGCGTACTCATTTTTACCAGATGGTAGTTACATAAAGGTACTTCGAATGTTATCTTTACAAGAAAAATTTATCTTTTCTACATAAAGATAACGCATTTATTACACAGAATGACGTATCATTTGTGTTGAAATTCTATCGCTCCTTATCCCTCGGGAATATTTGGTCTTGACTAATTTATGAGAATCTCGATCGATAGTGAAGGTATCTTTGAAATTTAGGTCGTATAACCGACATTGAGAGCCGCGTAGGCGTCTTCCCGCTCTCTCCGTTTATCCATCCCTGTTATGTCATTTTAGTGGTGCTCTCGTCGATAATTCCTTTAAACGTGACTAAAGATTTTAGAAAGGATAGGATAGTGATAAAATAATCGATTTATATTCGCGAAAGGAACGTACCGATAAACGATTTTAGTTTCGTCAAATTAATCAACTCCTGTTGTGTAGTAAGAAAGAACAAATAAGAAAAAGAAAAAGGTTTATATATATATATATATATTTCATTGCATAATAAATATAATATAATGAAGTTTATATAATGTTTATAAATAAATATAAATTGATATTAGCATTTATTAATATAGATCCGTTTTAAATGTATACACGCGATAATTACTGTAAGTATAGATAAAAAAAAAGCATAAAGAAAGAACAAAATTAAAGGAAAAATTGCTTCGAAATAAATGAATGGGAGTTTCATTTAAAAAAAATTTAGACGTGACATTCAGAGGGCTCTCCAAGGTTATCGCCAAGTCAAATAATTATCACTGCCATTCCGTTTCCCGTTTGATATCATAAAACATTCCGTCCGAAAGTATTTCTTTTCCTGCGCGTTTAATACTTAAATATATCGCGTGTATACATGCCGATGAATAAACCGAATCCACTGTATACGCTTGGTAAAATTCTCAAGTAGGTAATTTTTTTCTAAAAGAAAAAACAAGAAAAAAGAAGAGGGGAAGGGAAAAAAAGGAAAACGGAACGTCCCGCAGTTTTCTTCTTTTTTCCATATGAATTATCATTAGATACGTGTTGTAAAATTCGTTCACAGCGTTTTACTCGTTACATTTTCATTACGTCAAGCATAATACCATCATCACATAATATTCAACATAATAAAATGACAAACCGAAAAAAGAAGATATCTTGGCGTTAAAAAAAAAAAAGAACAAAGAAAAACGAGGAAAAATCATTTATAAGATTATTTCGACCGAATGGATTCGGCCGTTTCGTTAAATTTTCATTGGAACTCTTTTTCTTCTATTTCTGCCTGCTTTTCTTCCCTCTCTCTCTCTCTCTCTCTCTCTCTCTCTCTTTTTTTCTTTTTGCTAAAAATAGTAAATCAATTCGTCAGTTTCGTTTTAATTTTTCCAGGTCTGACCGTACGGAGGTGGTGTAAGGAATGGCCAGCAGTACGGAGGACTACGGCTCGGAATTGCAGGAGCTGCAGTGGGGTGGCGGTAGTGGTTCTCATTTTCTACGAAGTAATTCTCACTTTCTGAGAAGCGGTAGCGGGGGTTATTACGAGGCTGAGGATCTTGAACCAAATAGCAGGCACCATGCCGGTCAACACAGGGGTTATTACAGCCCGCCTGGCACAAGTTATACCATTGTCGAAAGACCACCCAGTGCTCCTCATCATCACTCCTCTCATACGACACCTTATAGGCATCGGACTCATGCGACTTCCGGTACAGGTGCTATTTCACCGGAACAAGTGCTCAGGTTCGATTACGTTCAATGCAATTTATAACGTTTTTGTTTCTTCTCCGTTGGATTTTTTTTCATTTCGAACAGTTTCCGTAGGGCGGAGTGGTAATTTGAGTTTATCCGCGGGTCGATGGAGGCGGGGATAGGGGGAGGGAAAACAAGAGTCATTTCCTCGTTCGAGTATTTGAAAAGTATCGCATATTGGTAAAAGCTAATGTCTCTCGACGTATCATTACTTGCCGACATTTTTCTACATTTTCTCTTTTTTTTGTGTGTGTGTGTGTTTTTTTTTCCTGGAAAACAGGCCGACCCTAATCTCCTAATATGATAAGATAATTTACTCGTTACGGGTTTATTTCGATTTAACTCTAAGGAGGTAACGTGGTGGAATCGTAACAAAGGAGGTTAAGCGATGCGATTCTCGCTTTTAGGAATCACAAAAGGAATATTTCATGGTAACTAGCGTGCACGTACATAGGTATTAGGTATGTATTTGAAGTGGTGGTTCTAACGGTAGAGAGTTCGTTTCCTTTGAAGTTAAACACACACGCACACACACACACGTTTATAAACGTGAAAAGTTCTGTTTATTTCCTTTTTTTCTCCCTCACCCCCCTCCATTTTCGACTTTACTCCCATTTCGATATCTCACCCCGTTCACGAATATCTTCCAATGGCTTTTGAGGAGGATTCCATTTCTGTTAGATAAAATCGGGGCCATTGATAGCGATAAAAGAGAAACGAGCCATTTCAATTTGTAAGTTAACCCGGAGCAATTTCGTTTAACGAAATATCAGGTTGTTCGGTAACGGTGTACCGGCTGAGAGGCGTCAAGGTGAACGAAGGACACCTGCCTCGAGTCCAGCCAGCGTGGCCGCCGTGAGGAGTACGAGTTCTTCCCAACAGGGTCATCAATCGTCCGGTCAACAACAATCTCAACAACACCAACAACAACAACAACAGCAACAGCAGCAACAACAACAACAACAACAGCAGCAACAACAACAGCAGCAGCAGCAGCAACAACAACAACAACAACAACAACAGCAACAGCAGGGACAGCAGGTTGTTGGCTCGAATCCGCCAACTTCGCCGGGTTCGCAGCCTTTAAGCATTCAGGAGCTCACCGTAAGGACAATAACCATGACGAGAGATCCACCGGACTCTCATCATGGATTTGGGATCTGCGTGAAGGGTGGCAAGGACGCAGGTGAGATCCGAAGTACCTTCAAGCTACCCCCGTCGCCGTACTTCGTGCCTCGAGAACGAGGTACTTTCGCAAACGTTTACTCTCTTCTTCTATTTAGGTTCTATTATTATCGTTTATTATTCGTTGTCTGCCGTCATTCTCTCAGCCATCGACACCGCTACCATCATTCCTTCATCCACTTATCTCCATTTTAACATTGACCGCCGCCGTCGACCCGTTCGTCCACCCCCTCCCCCCAGTTACATTGACCTCACTCTCGAACCCCTAATTCTCTATCAACCTCCGTTTCTGTTTCGTTTATTCTCACTCTCTTTGTCTCTCTCCCTCCCTCCCCCCCTCTCTCTCTCTCTTGTAGAACATAGATAGAAATCTTTTTTTCTTTTTTTTTTTTTTTTTTTTTTATTACATCATTACTTCGTTCCATTTCATTCTATGTATCTGCTCTCTCTCTTGTTCTCACATAACTTTCAGTTCCTTTCCTTTTATTTCTTTTTTTTTCTTGCCTCTCTTTTTCTTCTTCTTCCTCCTTCCCCCTCCCCCCCGACCTGTCCCTCCCCCCACCCCCGTTCCTTTATCTTCTCGCCGATAACGTCGGGCGTGGCGTAAAAGCTTCTCTTTTGTACGTTAAAGCGAGTAGCAATTTATGAAAATACTTTTTTAATTTTCTTTTTTTTTTTTTTCTTATTTCGAACTCGCGTACGTTTCGTTTTAATCTCTTTGTTTTACGAGCAACGGATCAACGGTCGGATTTCCTATTTTTTTTTATTTTTTATTTTTTTTTTGCTTTCTTTTTTCTCCATTTCCTTTCCATTTTCTTTCCTCTTGTCTTTCCTCATATGTTTTACCTTTCCTGGCCTTGTCTTCTCTTCTTTTGTTTTACGGTATTTTTTTTTCTTTTTTTTTTTTTTTTCATTTTTATAAACGTTAGTCGAGAGCAAAGAGAGAGAACGAGCGCTAGTCTCGTCGAAATCCGAGAGGAGGTGGGAGAAGGTTGAAAAGAGTTAACGTTTCCCGATCATTAAGCGTTTCCATTTGGCCGATGACGAACAACTTTTGAGAGAAAGAGAGAGAGAGAGAGAATGAAAAAGAGAGAGAGAGAGAGAGAGGGAGGGAGGGAGGGAGAGAGGAAGAGAGAGAAAACGGGAGAACGAATGGGAAAGAGGAACCTTGGCGAGTAAGATGTGCGATTGAAACACTGAATCATTTACTTCTCTTTCCTTCCTCTTTTTATACCCCTTTTTTCTTTTCTATTTCTTTTCTCTTTTCTTTTCTTCCTTCTTTCTTACCATTCAATTGGCATTGAGGATTGCAAGAAACGGAGAAACTTTTATACCCGGGATCTCTCTTCTCTTTTTAATGGAAAGAGAGAGAGAGAGAGAGAGAGAGGGGGGATAAAAAACGAGAAAAGAGAAAGAAAGAAAACAAATATGTCTTCTTGGTGAGCTGTTAAATCGAAGAACTTTTTCTCGTCGAGTCGAACAACATTTTCAGATACTTCAAGAAGGCGAAGTGAGAAAAAGATAAAAAGAAAGAAACGAAAGATACTCCTTTAACTTGGGACAATTTACCTGAATAATTCGCGGTTGTTCCAACTCGATCGAAAGATCGTATTTTCGGTGTTTTGATTATATGACAGTGAGTTCACCTCGTACACGTCACTTAACTCGTGCAATCAACGATGCCGATTAATTAGTCCACGTTTCGATTGGTTTTACCCATCGTGAAAGTCATTAGTCGGTGCTTTTACACATTGACGATTCTGACGACGTGCTTATGAATCATTCGACGAAACTTTAGCGTGCTTTCCTACGTACCGACGATAAGTTCTACGTGTTCATTACGTATTTCTAAGAAATTATGATCGAACGATCCAGTATATCTGACATTATTTTAATATTTCATTATTCGACGGTATACGTGTTACGAAATTATACGATATTTCAATGTTTCTTGTATGAAAAAGAAATGTTAATGTTTCTTTTTTTCCTTTTTGTAGATTTAAGATGTAACATATATAACTCGAATTAATTACGACGGGAGAAAATTTTCTTATGGGCACAACGTAAGAGAGGGTGAATTGGAAGAAACAATTTTGCACGAGTTTAGAAGTGCAATGTTTGATCTCGAACGTAATTTTCAACGGTAACATACGTACGTCGCGAGGTATTCTTTTTCCTTTTTTTTTTTTTTTGAAAATAATGATCCACATCGTTATTACGAAAATTGTCGATTCGACTTAGAATTTATTTGATCAAGCACGACAATCGGGAACTATGGTTGAAATCCGCGGTTATGTTATATCGTGCAACTCACGAAATTTTTTTGGAGTTTTAAACGACACAAGTATGAACGTTTATTCTACTTCGATTAAATTATAAAAATCGAATCGACATTATTACAAATTCGGTTAAAATGATATTTCACGCGCGTAACATCGTATTCGTAATATATCGTACTATTACGACATCAGGCAAAGGAGAGGATGAAATAAAAAGACATGAAATGATATCGACGTGCAATATTAGAATCATAAATAAAGTACGAAACGATTTAGAATATATCATCGTGCTTATCCTGTTTTTGACAGAAAATTTATATTTATATTCTAACCGCTCGTCCCATCCGAGAAAATTGTCGTCGAGTTTAGCGACGCGATGACATCCATGCTTTGTCTCGAAGAAAAAAGAGAAACCAAAAAAAAGGAAGTAAAAAAGAAACCAATCGAACGTGACGAGAACGATGAAGTGAAATAAAGAAGGATAGAAAGAAAAGAATGGAAGGAAAAAAGAAACGAAAAATTGTCGATAAGGATAGAACCATGTTATTAAGGTCTCCCAAGAAAGCTCACCGATTTGCGAGTCATCAAAGCGAAAAACTTTCGAGGGATCCACGATTGAATGCGACCGGATACGCTTTCTTGAATTCGGTCGTGTTTGTAGATGTTGCTTGCAGAAAAGTCATGGCACTCGAGTTTGCCTTTTAAACTTTTCAACCTTCCATTCGGCTTATCGTGCACACGCGTGCACGCCTACGAAGACGAATGGAAAGCTTTTATTTTTTTCTCCTTTATCTTTTTTCTCTTTTCCTCTTCTTATTTTATTTCTTTTTCTGCCATCTCTTATCGCGATCCGACAGCCGCCAATCGAATATCCAATAGTTGCACCAAATCGTCGAAATTTTCGTGGATCCTAACGAATGACGGTCGTAAGAAAAAAAAAAAAAAGAAAAGAAAAGAAAAGAGAGGGAACAAAAATAAAAGAGGATGGAAGTCGAGCAAGACGAGGAGGTATAATCATTTTCATGGAATATAAGTCAACTTGCGTGTTTTTCTTTCTTGCTTTCTGTTTCGCTGTACCAGATGTGCAATCAGGTAATTCATCGACGGTATGAGAGGAAGTATGGCGAGAATGTGTGTGTGAGAGAGAGACAGAGAGAAAGAGAGAGAGAGAGAGAGAGAGAGAGAGAGCACAAGCACATATAAACATATCGTTATCAAATCACCGAAAAATTCGAACGATATCACGTTTCTTTTTTTACGATGATAAAAGTTGATTTTTTTTTTCTCTTTTTTCTTTTTTCTTTCGCTCGAGTTTCTGTCAGTTTTTAATTGTCATTGAAAAATCCATCCGTGCGAGAGAAAGAGAGAGAGAGAGAGAGAGAGAGAGAGAGAGAGAGAGATGGAAAGAAGAGAGATAGAAATATATAGATAGGCAGATAGATGGAGAGAGAGAGAGAGAGAGAGAGAGAGAGAGACTCATTCACAGCGTAGTTTGAAGCGTTCGAATACGAGGTCGTTTCAATTTCCCGGTGGTTTTCGAGTATTCGATATACACTCGCGTCAGTAACGATCGATGTCGTATGAAGGTGTTATGCGCAGATCGGCCGGGCTTGAAACTAGATGGCGACTGTCGAAGAAGCGAGAGAGAGAGAGAGAGAGAGAGAGAGAGAGAGAGAGAGAGAGAGAGAGGAACGAAGAAGCTAGAGGAAATATAAGATGGGAGGAACGCGAAGGGAAAAAAAATGTCACTCTCTCTTTTTTTTCTCTTGATTGCGCGCTCGTTTATCCCGGAAAGATCGACCTTTACTCGTTTTATCCTGTGAAATTGGTTGACCGGGGTGGGCGGTGGGGATGGGGATAAGAGGGAGTCAGATGGTTTAAAAGAAAATCATTAATCATAAATCACTTTTCTTATAATAGTTTTCTTCTCGTCCATCTTATCTGTCTGTCTGTCTGTCTGTCTGTCTGTCTGTCAACGAACGACGATAACGACGAATAGGACGAAAATTGAGATGATTAAAATTTACTTTCATACATACATATATATATATATATAATACATAACATATACACATATATATATGTGTGTGTGTATGTATGTATATATGTATTTGCATATTTTTACTGCTTACTTATCGTAGCCTAGTTTTGATTTTGTAAACGTGTTCGAGTTTAGATTGTCAAGCATCGATAATCGAATAGCCATGGGACGGACGTGCGTCGAACGTACGATAATATCGAAGCGAAATTGAGTTGTAATGGAGTTCCCAGAGTTCCCGATGACAACACGTACCGTAAATGTCAATAAATTATGATACGCGTTACGTCGTTTTCGATAAACTTACCCGCCTATATCTCTATTTGCAGAAATGCAATGCATCGTTCTAACCGTAACTCTATTATACTCGTTCAAAGGGAACTATTTTTATTTCACTGTAAGATTTTGTCCCTGTATGCGCGTTGAAACGATCACGTTGATTAAATTTTATTTTTGTCGGTGCTAGACGTTCGGGGAAAATAATTTTCATGGTTCATTCGACGAACTCAAACGAAGGTATATATAAAGGAAACTCGATTTTCCAATTATATTCAATTTTGATGGTGGAATCTTTTCTTTTTCTTTTTTCTTTCTCCACCTTTTTTTTTGTTTTCGAGAAAGAAAACTACGTTACTTACTCGTTTTTTATTGTCGTTCTCTTCGTATCACGAACTTTCACCAACTTCGACTTGGACGAAATTAACGTATTTGTTGGAGGCTAACGATTATTTAACCATTATTATATTCTCATATTTTTCTCTCTCTACTTTTGATCGCCATCTTGTAACGTGAATTCGCCATATCATCGAAAAAAAAAAAACATAAAAGATCTTTTCAAACACGGAATCGAAGCATCGGCTTCTATAATCGGCACGTTTTTTCTTGCACATTTCTTTCTATTGCATGAAGATTATTTTAGCAATCGTGATTATGATTGTTATTAGAAACAATAAAATAGCGATTGTCAATGGTGTGTATATAGTGATGTGTCAGTGTGCACGTACACATAGAAACACTTATTCATTCACCGAAAATCAATTAAAGTGAAACACGTACTTTTAGTATCGTTCTATAATTAAATTCAATTAACAACTACAATTGTAACGTTCCGTTGTCATTTCAATAGCATATTAATTAATTACATTTCTGTAGATATCAATTATCGATGATTAAGTTTCTCATTGACGTAGATCGTCAATGTCTATGAATAAAAAATGATTCGATTTATTCACGCGTATCTAGGGGATAGCTCAATAGATGATTCGACGATGCACATTCACGAATTATTTCACAATCTATTAAATTTATGAAAAGCCGCGAATTCATTTAAAAAATTATTCCATTGATAGATATGCATATCGGAATATCATCGAATCGTTTTATTCGTAGATACGATTAATAATCATCGAAATGTTTCGTTTATGATAATACCAATAATTACTTGATAATTACTCGCGGATAAAAAAATTATTATTATTAATTAATGGAAAAAAAATAAATAAAAATTGTAGATTCAATCTATAAAGCGACAATGATACATTTCAATCGTAATATCGATTAAATATGTGACATGAATATTGTTTGACAATTTATTGTATAGAGGGAAAAAAAAACAACCACGGTGAATAGGTCTGTAAGTTTTAAATTTGGGGATTTAACGAACCTTTCTAATCGTTCTACTTGTTTAAAATCGTTAGATTAATTTACGATATGTGATTAACAACATCTCGTTGAACGCCCGGTTCGTTGATTCGAATTAGAAAAATTAATTTATCGAATGGTGTCGGTCACCCTTTTGACGATTAGAGTGGAATGGAGTAGAGTATTAGACAGATGACTCCGTTTCCTTACTCGAAACGAAGTTTTCTATGGAGAGAAACTAACGACACCGGAGTCCTTGCCATCGGCTCTGATTTTTCTTTCGAAACTTTTTAACTTTAAGACTTCGGATCGCCCCCTTAATGAAGATCTTTCTTCCTTTTCTTTCTTTACTACTTTTCCACGAATCAGACCCTTTACCAGAGACTTATTTTGAAAAGGGTTTCATTTTACGAGATAATTATAACTTTTTCCGTTTTCTTTCGAATAAATGTCATTTGCATTATTCTTTGTATAATAATGATTCAAGATTTATTCAGATCTTATTACAAAAGTAAACCAATTTTAATTCACCTTATTGCAATGGCACGATGAAAAATTGGCACATTTTCTTTTTCTTTTTCTTCATCTTATTCTTCTTATTCTTTGTACGTATGTATAAATGTAATTGTTCTCACGTCTCTCTGGTGCATGTCTGTGTTTAAGTGCATTCGTAATGAATATATGTATGTAGTATGTATTATTAAAATCTACACACATATACACGCATATACACACGCATATACACACGCATATATATATATATATATATATATATATATATATATATATATTTCAATATCGACAACAATGTTCATGCATCTGCATATTCGATCTTTCTTCGATTTCTATTTTCACGTTCTATATACACGTTATCTTTCTACTCATGCCAAATGCAAATGACGTAAAAAAAATGACGAGGGGATCAGATTAAGAAAATAAAAGAATAAAAAATAAAAATAAAAGAAATAAAGATAATATAAAAAAGAAAAATAGAGAAAACTGAATTGAACTAGTTGAATCAGTGGAACGTCGTTTCTTTCAAATAATTGATAAAGTATTATTGAAAATAAATATTATGCGACATGGGTAGAAAATTTGAGCACGCACCGTTCGCGAAACAGCTGCTTGGCAACTTTTTAGCCTGATGGAAAGTCTGTAAATTGTTCTCAGGGGTGGGTGTCTACATCTCGAGAGTGGAAGAAGGTTCGGTGGCCGAGCGAGCTGGACTCAGGCCAGGGGACACCATTTTAGAGGTGAATGGCACACCCTTCCATGCGGTGACCCACGAGGAGGCCCTCAAAGTGAGTTCAATTTCTTGTTTAACCTTTACCTCATCTATCTCGTATTTCTCTATCTTTTGAAAATCATCATCATCATCATCATCATCATCATCATCATCATCATCATCATCATCATCATCATCATCATCATCATCATCATCATCATCATCATCATCATCGTTATCGTCGTCGTTGTTGTCGTCAAACTTTTTCTAACCTGTTTAAAAATATTTCAAACTTTTTAAATTATCTGGCCCTATTGGAAAACATATTATACACACACACACATATATATATATATATATGTATGTATGTATGTATATGTATGATACGTATATCTATGTATACGTAAGAATGTATCATTGGAAAGCTTTGAAAAATATTGTCCATTAGCCAACTCAGGCCGAGCTTGCAGTTTTATACGTAGTTTTCTACGTATGAAATATGATCGATGACCTTCGGGATAAAAAAATATATGTAGGTATAGCCGAGCTTGGAAGCACTGAAATGGTTTTAACTCTCTCGACGTCTCGTTATCGCGAATGATTTGTCCATCGTTCGTATATGCATTATGCAAGCTCATATATTACAAGATACCTTGTTATCTGCATATGAAAAGTTACCTATCATTCAGTGTACTCTTCGAATTGTCACATTAATTATATGTTGAATCTTGTTCTATTCAATGTTAACATTAACGATTGTATATTATAATTTTATAAACGAACGATCCTGAATATACAAATGTTAAATAAATATATTATCGTTTATTTGTTTATTTATCAGAGAAAATTTTATAAATCGATCGTACAAGTTGTTCGGTTGTTAAATCAAAATTCATCGATTCCTGTTCGATTAATTACGATCCAATTAAGTGTAGACTGTAAATTAACTGCGTATGGGAGAACTCATCGAACGGTTATTTATGATCGACCTTAGAAAGTTTTATCGATCGGTAAGTGTCATCGAATAAGATGATTCGTTTCGATTGAAAATATCGAGTATGGAATAGATAGTACTTACTTATTTACTTACTTATATGAGATACAATATATTATCTCGACATTAATATTTTCATTGATAATTTCTTAATCGACCCGATCAATTCTTCATTAACCGAAAGAATTATTATCGACTTGGGTGTTATTTATAATAGAATAATAATAGTCCGTAATAATTATCCCGAACGAGTTGGATCGATGATACTTTTTGTTGAAGAGAAAGAGAGAAAGAGAGAGAGAGAGAGAGAGAGAGAGAGAGGGAAAAAAAAGATTAAATATTAAAGATAACGAGTCGTCCTTGACAGGGTGGACCGGATCGATGATAGATAAATGGATAGATGTATGTATGAATGTACAGATTGATGGATACTACGTACTTATGTATATTGAAAGAGGATGAGAAATATCTACTTAGAAAGATCGAAATGGGAGAGACGAAGTATGGGCCTGACGAAGATTGAAAGAAACGTACATAGCTCGGAGCTATGGGCATTTGTCTAATCTCACGTCTAACTGTAAAACGTTACGGTACAGTGTGCGATGGTCTATCACTAGGTACATCCCGATAAAACAGCTCGTCATCATACTTTCCATAGTAGCTCTGCTTAGTTTCGAGACAAAAGATTCTCGACAATGGCCCATCAGGATATCAGAGGGACTACTGCCTTGATATAAAGAGAGCACGAGGCGTTAGCTTCGGATCTACCAAAAAGAGCTAACGGTGGGATACTTCTTGGATATACGCTAAATCCTCATAATGCTACTTCTAATCCTACGCTGTATTTCGCTCCGTCGATCCTACCTCTTTGCCTTGTTACTATTCTTTTGTGTTAAGTCTTTCCAATTTCTCTTTCTCTCTCTCTCTCTCTCTCTTTCTCTCTCTCTCTCTCTCTCTCTCTCTCTCTCTATTTCTTTCTAGTTATCGAATCGATACGATAAACCTTAATAAATTTTTTCTAAATTGTAAATCGATTGAATGAAAGATTTTTGGTTTATTAAGAGATATATCATAAATAAGAGATTCATTAATATTTTTCTTCTTGCTTTTTTTTTTTTTTTTTTTTTTTTTTTTATTAGAAACAAATTGCACTTTGCACCTCCGAATAAGAATTTATCCTTTAACGCTATTTATTCTTCATTCGATAAATTTTCTTTTATATTTATTTATGTACATATATTTTTTCTTTGTTGGGAGGGGTATGGGCGGGCGGGAAGGAGGGAGCGTGGAGGGGGGTGGGAGGCAAGTTATCGTCGGCGGATCCGCACGAATTGAAAAGAACCGTATAAGTACTTTTAATACCTTTCCGACCTATCGTCGATAATAGATCAGACTGTTTTTTTCATTTTTTTTTTGCGATACTCACCTCGTGTTCTTTTCTCCCCCTTTCGTTACTTTGCGTTTTCAATGACCGCAATCAGGGTTCTATTTTACGTATGGACTTTCTACGTTAGGAGAAATCGTCGAAAACGATTACCTCTCTCTCTCTTTTCTATTATTTCATTATTTTTTAATATCACGATTATAATGATTGTACAGTACTCGAACTCGAAACTGTGCAAAATGATTTTGTATTCCAAAATGTTTCGTTCTCGAGACGAAGGATACGTACCACACACACACACACACACACTCATATATATATTTATATTCGAACTATAAAGAGAATATACGAGTAAGATTTATTATGAAACTTTTTTCAAAAAGAAACAGCACCATTGCAACGGACAAGTTATTAAAGCTTGTTATTTATTCGATAGATATTTTTCTTCTTGTTTTCTTCTTCTCAGACCATTAGAGTTCCTCCTTTTCCCCTGTTTTTCTCCAACTTCTTATTGGACCGTCTTGTTTCTTTTTACCCTTTTATTTTTGTTTTTCTTACGACAAATTTAAATTAACGTTTCCAATTCATTTTCTTAACATCACGAATGATGTTCGCTATTTGTATCAAAAAATTATATTTACGTGGTCATTAGAATCATAAAATCAGTTTCATTTTTCCTTCTTTTTTCTTCGATAAACACTTTTCGACGTATCTTCTTAAAACTCGTAAAGATGCTGACGTACGCAAAATCTTCTAAAACGGTCAGTAAATCGTTAGAATCGAATTTCATCGATCGGTTCGATTAATGATGAAAAAAACGATTGAAAAATACTAATTTTCAATAGGATTTAATTTGCTTATAACGCGATAGTCTACGTAAGAAGACTACCCACCTCTCGTGTATCTATGGAAATTCATTCGCTTCTTGTTGTATCGATCGTAAAAGAGGACAAAACCTCGTCCTTCGTGGTTTATACGTCAAAGAGATAGGCGCTTGCGACGGCCACGAGCGAAGAAAGATAGTTGGTCATTAATTATCTTAACGTGGTAATATTCGAAGCTCGGAGGCTATCGATCTAAGATATCGATTCATTCATTTCACGATAAAATTAATCCATCGTGAAAACGTGTTAGAAAGATGCGAGTCAATTTATAGCCACGGCTATTTCGAAATAATAATATTCATAATAATAATAATAATAAATAAATAAAGAAAAACACGCACAATTCATATTAATATTCATATCAAATTCATCAAACATTAAAGAAGAATAAATGATACAAACGAACGCGCGTAGACGATTAAAGAGATGTATATATGTATATATATATATATATCATATATATCATTAACAGAAAAAAGATCAAGAAACAATAGAAATAAATAAGATCATTACGATCATCCTTTCAATCCCTTGGAATTACACCAAAATCTATATCACTAGAGCAAGGAGTCTCGATTTAATAGATCATAGAAATAAAATAAACAAATCAATAATATTATCGTAACATTAGATCGTTGATGGGAAAAATTTCTCAACGACATTAACCCGTTCCCCTTATCTCTGTGATAAATAAATAAATGATAGCCGACAGGTACAAGTTTGTCGAAGAGGAACAAATAATGATAATAATAATAATAATAATAATAATAATAATAATAATAATAATAATAATACGAAAAAAAACGCTAGGTTCACGAGCACAGTTAGCACGTATAAACATACAAAATGATCTCCCTTTTCTTATCATCTTCCTTTATGTATATATATACATACATACATATGTAGATAAAAGAACCATCATTGTGTCGATATCGTTGCGTCGTATCGTTCCGTTGAAAACGCCCGGCTCGGTCTTATCCGCGCGTTGCTGTTTCTCTCTCTCTCTCTCTCTCTCTATCTGTCTATCTATCTTTTTTTTTTCTTTATTTTTCTATCCGAGTTTATCGATCGGGACGTTAAACGATGAGGAGGAAGACACGGAAGGAAATAGAGGATTAAATTGCTCGGCTTGTCGTTAAGAGTAACGGCGGTAACGGCAGCCAGTTATTCCATAATGGCTCGTAGACGTTTCAAGATAGCATGGGTCCGAGACGAATCCTGGAAGGAGAAGGAAATATAAGAAGGAATATAGGCCGATACGCATAAGGAAACCCTCGTTTGGACGCATAAACGAGCGTCGTCCACTATCTTTTGTCGTCATTCTACTTTACCCCTTCTCCCTCCCTCTCTCTCTCCTTCCCTCATCTTCCTTCCTAGCAACTCATCCTATCTTCACTAACACCACCATCCACCATCCACCATACACCATCCACCATCCACCATCCACTGTCCACCCTCGTGTTTTTTTTCTTTTTTTTTTTTTTCGTCGTCGTTGCTCTCTTCGTCCTCTTCTTCCTTCTTCCGCTGGAACTTCTTCGCGACATCCTGGCGCCAGTCTTTCAGGCGCCCTTATTCGCCAAAGCACCGTCATTTATTTTCTCCCTTATTGTTAAGGGGTGTTGTGCCGAGGCTACCGTCTTGATAATACCGACGAAGATATCCTTTAGAATCCTTATTTACTGATCTTCGTATTTTGTTTTTTTCCTTTTTTTTTCTCTCTCTCTCTCTCTCTCTCTTTCCTCTTTTTCTTTCTCTTTTTAGCAAGAAATCACGGATCAGTTTTATGCATAAATTGTAATTAAACGGGCACATCTTGTATTTTGATTAAGTTCTTTATTTTTTTTCACTTCTTTATTCTTTTATTTTTTCTATTTAGAAAGAAATATTAGCAATATCAATTTTCTTATCCAATACATTAATCCGCGATTTCTTTGAGGATTTTTTATTTGTTTCTTTTTTCTTTCGAGACGAACATTATTATATCGGATATAGCAGTTGTTAAACCGTTGAAAATATTTTTCACGATCTGCATTTATCATACTCGTATTTTGCCACGAGATCATAGATCAGTGTCGCGTTATGTAAATTATAAATGACGCGTTTAATTGATTGCAGGTAAATTTATTTCTCTATTTTCTTTTTTTTTTTTTCTTAGATAGAAGTACTAACGATTAATTTTTATTTAACGCTTTCTTTTTTGTAATCACACTTTTTTAAATGTGGGTAATGATGGACAAAAAGTATAATATTTTTGTTCGATTGATTGATTAACGAATCAATTTGATTTCTCTTTTTAAAAGTAAAGTTGGATATTAATTATGTCTATCTATAAAAATTCATCAATAGACTGATAGTTTACGCATCATTATTATGGAATACTAAATTAGTTAAGTACATGTGTATGTATATATAATCTATATATTTCGACTGGATTCGTAACAAGTAATCAACTCGTTATTATGCTCTGACACGGTCTTTAAAAATATTAATCTACTCTTATAATACTTAGGATTCAAAGTAGTACGAGCTGAAATTACTTCGACCCTATAAGATATTCAAAAAAAATTATATTTTTAAGATTCATTTTCACGTTCTTTTTTATCTCTTTCTTTTTTTCTTTTTACATTCACATATATATATCCCCAAATTATTTTCATTTACAAAGTGATACGAAAAAGTTGAGAATGCGAAACTACATGATTTATTTATATAACGATTTTAAATGCTTCTTCATCAAATAATCGATAATATATTCTAATCGAGGTTCATTATCATATGAAAATGAGTTCATTACCATATTTATAATCGATTAAATCGAACGAGTCTCTAAGCAAGGATTAATTTTACGTGTATGTGGATGGGTGGTTGTATCCATATGTGCGTGTATGTATGTATGAAAAGCTTGAAATTTGATGCGACTATGTCGATTCGCACGCGATGTCGAAGATGACTCTTAGCTTTTAAGTAAGTAAGTAAGTAAGTAAGTAAGTAAGTAAGTAAGTAAATACGTCGAGTAAGATTGTCGAGATTTACGATAACGAAACTTTTACTTAATTACGTGAATTATTTTAATTAATTATCACGCTTAATCCTTCCTCGTTTATATATTTCATCCTCGAGTCGATAAATTTCTTTCTTTTTTTACAAAAAAATATACGGGATTACGATACTTCATTTCTTTGCTTTTAAAAAAAGAATCTATAGATCCTGCATAGATATAGAATATATATATATATATATATATATATATATATATATATATATATATATATAAACATATATATGAAACAGAAGATAGCTTTGCATCGAATTGAATCTACTCTTTATAAACGTAGTTACGTTTTTATCGCATTCGTGTCAAATATTTCATATCATGCATGCACGTAACCGTATCGTAAATGTCTCATAAATTCTAACGCAGTTACGTCGATGTGTTTACATTAAATCGTTGATACTATTATGGAGATCGATAAATGAGATAATATAAAAATAAATAAATAAATAAATAAATAAAGTAAGAAAGATAACAAAAATAAAAACAGAGACAAAAATTAAAAAATATTACGATATTACAAATGGCGTCGTCATCCTCTCGTTCATTAGTACGCTTAGGTAGGAAGTATTGAAAATGTTCGAGAGAATAAAATTTCTATTAATGTAACGTGGTTTATTATATGGGAGACGATGATTAAGCATCGTTACGATCGTATAATTACGACGTCGTCTTATTAAAGTCGGTCGTGAGTTATTATCATTTTTTTTGCAAGATATCATCGTTAGCTCTGTCAAATGATGGCTGTCTGACAAACAGTGGTAATAAATAGTTGGATTCGTTCATATATATATATATATATATATATATATATATATATATATATATATATATATATATAATAATTTACGAAGAATAACGTAAATACGTGTAAGTACGTATAGTTTATATACGAGATAATAATCGAATTTTCGAATGACCTACTAATGATAGTTCGGACAATGTATCTACTTCTTTATAATGGAATCTATTGAATAATTTATATATCCGCTTAAGGTCATACTGGACACGCGATTTCGATCCTAAGAGAAATCGATCATACGGAAGTCCAAATTTATAACACGATCACGAGCATTTTCCTTTATGACATAAAGCTTAGCCAGGAAATCGATCGTTTCCTCCTTCTTTGAATTCATAAAGGCCATCCCCCATCGTTTTTACTTTCTTTATGAATCGTTTCTCTCAACGTTCTACCATTATATTTATCGATCGATTTAACACGATTCCTTACTCTTTTCTCATAAGCTTTTTCCTTCTCTCTTCTTCTTTTTTCTTCTCTCTCTCTCTCTCTCTCTCTCTCTCTCTCTCTCTCCCTCTCTTTTTCTTCCTTTTCTCTTCACGCTCGATTTAAGATCATAGGTTCTATCGATTTATTCGTAAGAAAAATTTATCGTTTATAATGGATTACCGTAATATATAATGCGATTTACTATCATTATTCAACGGATTTCTCGATGTCTTTTGGCATGGCTCCGTTGAATATTTATCTCTCCATTGCCAGTCTTTATTATTCATGATTTTACCCGGACGAAACTCGCACCGACGAATTCTGGTATATTAGCCAAGCTAATTTTCGTAGCGTAGATCTTGTTCATTCAGAAACTCGTTAAAACTGAAATCCAACCGAGTCCGTTATGATCTTGTGGATCAAACGACGACTATGATGCGATGGGATTGCAATCTCTTTGAATTCTAAACTTCATTGGGATAAGGATTAAATATTTTTATTCCTTCTTATTTTCTTCTCTTTTCTTTCGAGAATTTTCATTAAACAAATATATTTTTAATACTTTCATCTTTCTTTTTTTTTCTTTTTTTCATTTTCATTAAATGAAAATGTATTTCTAGAAAAGAAAAAAAAATTCATTCGCCGTATATATTACGCTTCAGCAAATTTAAAATTGTTAATTTCGAACTATAATGTAACTTAAACGTAACATTGCATTTAATCGTTGAATTTATTTGACTGTTCTCAAATATTATAATTAAAAGGGAAAAAGAAAGAAAGAAAGAAAAAACACGATGGTCCCGTTTAAAAACGTCAAAGTTATCTTGCTGATTTTATTGAGAAGAAAGAACACCGAAAATCGTTTTGCCAATTAGTATTATTATTAAACCAATTATTATTATTATTAAGCCAATTAAAAACTGTTAATTTTTTCTTTGTGACTATTTGTTTTACGTATTGTGTTGTGATAAACTGCGTTTAAAAATCGTGATTATGGTTACCGCTCTCTGTACATTATTTTTATATTCCTAATGAATTTTTTTCTTTTATATACATTAGACTGTGCATTAAAATTGTATACACACACAAACACACACACATGTATATATATATATATATATATATATATATATATATATATATGTAAACAGCGTCATATTTTTATAAAAAGGAAAATATAAAAATATTCTTGAAGAAAGAAAACGAAAGGATGAGATCAGTGGACAAGAAAAAAAGAAATGTAGAATATTATACGAAAAAGAGGAAGGACATTTTCTCTTTATTCTTTTTTCGATAAACCGAACAACAATGTCGCTTATTTATTTCCGATCGTTTCGATAACGTCGACGTGTATCGCAATAATGAGAGCATATATACAAGCCGTTGGCACCGTTAGAACTGTTCCATCTTTACGTTTATGGCGCCCTGTGGTTAACATAAACGATCTTTGATCCGCCTATTTCTGTTCCATCCTTTTTTCATACCACAAGATTTATCGCATCAGGTAATATAATTCATTCTTTCTATTATTTATTCCTCGTTTCTCTCCCTCTCTCTTTCTCCCCCTCTCCGCCCTTATCCATACCTATCACGACCTGACTTACGACTTTTTCTTTGCGTTAGCATATTAATTACGAATTTATAATTTATTACTATTATTAGCCGAAGAGATATTTAGGTGGCCTTACTTAAAAGGATCACCCTATATATATATATATGTCTAGTTATACACATATAACGAAATTTGTTATACCTACATATATACATACATAAGTACATACATACACATATATATTTTATCGATCCTAAAAGAAGAAAAGGAAAAAGAATAGACCATTATCCTCCAAATTCCCCATTACTTTTATTTCTTTCTTCCACGTAACATCTATTTGTATATAAGAGAAAATCATCTTTCCTCTGCTCGGAGATCCTAAAGGAGGACTCGGATCTGAGCTCGATCAAGCTCGCTGGGTCAAGGATAGGCAGGATGTGACGTCACGGGCTGCGAGAAGATCGATATCCTCTTGCCGGCTCGTTCGTGTGCTGCCGTCACCGCCGACAAACGCACTATCTCTCCTCTCTTTACTGACCTTACCATCAAGGCAAATTCTCTCCTTATTCGAAAGTATTATTCTCTCTTTTTTTTCTCTCTCTATCTCTCTCCATCTCTGTCTATTTCTCTCTCTTTTTCGTCTTCGAGAAAATCGCGTTCGAACGCTCGGTAAAAGGCTTTCTTTTACTACCGATTTCATCAAATATAATGGCTTCCAGTCGTCTCTATCCTTCTTTCGTTATTTTTCATTCTTCTTTTTTTTTTTCTTTCTCTTTTCATTTCGAGCATCCTTTTGCCTCTTCCTTTGGAAAAGAATTCTTTCCTAATGAAAAGCTCGGGCTTTCTTACGTGCCACTTTCGCCTCCATCTTCGACGCTTTCGATATAACGGATACAATGCGTCCATTGTGTGTTTGCGTGGAGATAACACGTAAATATTACTATTACTACTACTATTACTATTACTGCTGCTGCTACTTCTGCTACTATCTGATTCTCTTTTCATACTCTAGAATCGTCTAATTCGTGAAAAATCACTAGAGAAAAAAATCGTGATACCTATTTAACTGGATTACGGATATACTTAATACAGTTATCATACGGGATATGGATCTAATGTTCCTATGGAGATTCTAAACGATCTTTAAAAATCAATTATTAGATCTTTTCCGAAATCCTTTAGGTTAATATCTTTATGCTTCTCTTTTTATTTTTCTTTTTTTTTCTTTTTTTTTTTTTTCGTAATCCAACCAAATAATCCTTGACTCGTAAAAGAAAAAAAAAAGAAAATGAAAAACTATTTGCCTAAGTGCAAGACCTAAAACGGGGTCACGGAAAAAAGGGTAATTTGATATTTAATATCACTTAGGAAGTTTTGATGTATCTAGGAACTTTTGAATGATCCCGTATAGACGGAATTAAATCTTCTTGATAAAACGGAGCGAACGGTATATGAAGTTACTAAAGTACCTACGTGTAGTATAGTAATAGGGAAATACATCTTGGAAGGAAGGAAAGTCCTGTACATTCTCCTCCACGAAAAGAATATATATATATATATATATATATATATATATATATATATATATTCTCGGTGGATTTCAACGGTAAACGTCGGAACATCTCAACCGTAATCTTCGAATTGTCCTGGGAGCTTAGACATCCTAGCCGGACTAAGGATGTCCCAGATCTAAGAATATTTCATGGTTACGTACACATTCCTTCCACGAACGGAATATAACGTATTCGTTTCTGGTCGTATTTCATTTCTTATAGAAATATTTTCATGTAGAACGAACGTATGCACATATACATTTCTAATCATTAATTACCGTGCAACTATTTTCTTTCTTCCCTTTTTCTTTTTTCTTTTCTTTATTTTTTTTTGTTTTCTTTTTTTTTTCTTTCAAGATCGTTACAGTACATAACGTCGTTTCGTACGACGTAGCAGGATTTAATCTTACATTAATTCTTAACCGTATCTCAGGAAGCTTATCTCTCGGCTTTATCGGCAATCTCAATTAAGAAATTTTAAAGATCTGTTATTCAACGGTATGTTTTATTCATGCTAACTGATGTTAACGGAAGAAATGAAAATTCGAAAATAACGAAGCAATTTTATCGGGCGTGCCATTGACAACGTTATCTTCTATGACTTTTTCTTCCTTCGAAAGCATTTCCAACATTTTCTCTTTGGATTATTCCTTCTTTTTCTCTTTCATTTTTTTCCCCTCTCTCTCTCTCTCTCTCTCTCTCTCTCTCTCTCTCTCTTTTATTTCTCGAATATAACTCCATCTCTAAAATAAATCTCACGTACGAATACGAACGATTTCGTTCGTCGATTACGTCCGATTTTTTCAACTGTTTTCTTTATTTATTTATTTATTTTTTATTTTTTTTTATAACTAACAAATTCTTAAAACGAAAGTCGTTCCATTTTAAATCGTGCTTATTCTATTATTACTTCGCGAGGGCTCATAAATTTGTATTAATTTTGTTTTTTCGTTTGTTAGAAAAAAAAAAAAAGAAAAACATAGAAATTATCAACGTTCATTGCAGAGACATTTCTGTTTCTTTTTTCAATAAATAAAGAACGAAAAATGTTTCCTTCGAAATAGATGCTGAAATCCTGTAGGACTTTGAGTATGACGGTACGTGGACCGGCATTAGATCCCCGTTGTAGAGTTGGTCATCCTGTTTGGCCATCTTCGGGTCGTCAACAATCCTGCAGTTGGATGGATCGTCAAGGAAGACCAGCTTCCCCGCCACCTTTTTATTCCTCCCGAGATTCCCGATATGGACCACGAACGCGAAAGGTCGAACTATGCATCGAACCAGGCCAATCCCTTGGTCTTATGATCAGAGGTGGTCTCGAATATGGCCTTGGAATATATGTCACTGGAGTAGACAAGGACAGTGTCGCCGATCGTGCTGGACTTCTGGCGAGTAACTCAGCTATTTTTATATTTTACCAGTTCTTTCTATTTTTTTTATTAGATTTTATATATATATATATATATATATATATATATATATATATACATTATAAAAAAATATATATATATATATATATATATATTATGTAAATACTTATACATATATATAATTTACTTGTCTAATATACTTATCTTACTATGTCATATAATAATTACTATATATAATCTTATATTATTTATTACAAACGATTTTATATTGCTAATATAGTAACATAGTAATAGTATAGTATTATATATATGTATTTTTTTATTATATATGTATAGTATTTTAGTATATTATGCATTGGTATTATATGCATATATGTATATATTACTTAATTTTTATACGCCACTTAATTTCTAACAGTATTCTTTTTTTCAAAAGATTAAAAATATAATCCAAAAGTATGACAGAAATTATATGGAAATATTCAATTAATATTACGATTTAATTCCGTGATACGGTTAGATTGAAAAATCTTTCGAGATTGTTTCTGAAGTATTGTTAAGGGATTTCCTATGTTGAAATACGAGCGGTTATAAATATTAAGCTGCTCGTTCACGGAGCTTCATCGATTTTAGTCGACATCGAATTTCGTTATAGCCAGCACGAATATACTTTTTTCTTTTTTTTTTTTTTCTTTCTCTTTATGTAGAATAACATCTCGAATGTATGCTTCGTATACGAGAACTCGTGGGTTATCGGTATTTTGTTCCGATAATAGCCGATAGCAACGAAAGAGAAAGAAAAAAAAAAAGAAAACAGAAAAAGGAGAGAAAAAGAAAACAATACGACACACATACACATTTCATTGCGAACATTTCACGTATATCTATGCATCTGATATATCCTGAGAATATTCTATTTATTAATTTTCGAGGATAGGTCGGGGATCAGATTATAGAGGTAAACGGACAAAATTTCGAGGAAGCTACACACGACGAGGCCGTACAGATATTAAAAACAAACAAGAGAATGAGTTTATTGATACGAGACGTAGGGAAGGTACCTCATTCATGTACCACCAGTCAACCAATGGTAATGCCAACTTCGAGATATCCCGATCACGATCCTCTTATTCTCGAAAGTCCTGGAAATCATCGGCCGCCTAGTCCTACGTAAGAAAAATTCATATACAAATTCATATAATATTCATATATTTCGTTGATCTCTTTATGAAATACAAAAGAAATTTTAAACAATTGTCTAACAACGATACATACGTTTCTAATACGTACGTATGTATAATATGTTGTAATAGGTAAATATTTGTGAAAAATATAATAAATATCGTTCTTTCTTTTTTTTTTTTTTTTTTAATAGTTCAATGAATATTAAAATAATATTCATTGACCTATTTAATGAAATACAAAATTTTTATGATATCTTTGAGAAACTTTTACAATCGTTCGCATGATTTATTTAAACATTTTTCAACAATTATTCGAGGCAACGATTTTTATTGGTTCATTGTATAAATGAAATGAAGGAAAGATCGACGAATGGACACTCACGTGATACCAACGATAATCCAATTTTCTGTCTGCATAAAAAATTTATATAAAGTAAATCGTATAATGTAAAATTTATAATATTTGTTATACCTTATTCTGAATACAATATAGTTATAGCCTAACTTAGTACTAGTATAGTTACATTTAATTATAACATAACTTATTATCAAAGAGTGTGAATTTATACAGATACATCATAATTACTTAATCGCATTATAACCTATACTAATATAACAATACTATACTAATATTAAGTAAAACTTATAAAAAAATAAATTATTATCTTCTCTCTGGGTAATGCCTGATTAACTATCAATTTATTAATTTCTCTGACAGAACAAATATAAAAACTATCTTATAAAGATACGTACGCGTATCAGTGTGTCGACTTTCGAATCGCGTTAGAGAAAAGAAAAACAAACAAAAAAAGAAAAAAGAAATAAGATCAAATCATAATAAATAATTTTCCATTTAATATATACCCAATTTAATGATTTATATTTTAATGTAAACATTGATATTGAAACGCAATAAAATAATATTGAGATTGAAACGTTATTTAAGAAGCAGTACGAACGAATGGAGACACCGGGGTGGAATTCATACGGTTTCTGCGGCTACGGCAGCTATGGTGGAGGAAAAGGCAAGGGTTGTTCTCGCTAGAAGCGAAAGGGCCGCGCTCTCCCAACTACTCGCCGATTATAGAACGCGAAGGCTGACGGTCGAGGAGCTGGTTGCTAATCTAGCCGATCTTTTGAATACCCATGAAAAATTGACGCTTCTAACGGAACTCAGAGAACTCGTTGATAGCAAGGATAGAGCCGCTTTCGATGATTTAGTTTACAGACCACGCATCACCATGGCTAGGGTGAGTTTCTAAATCGTTAACGAAAAAAAGAAAAAAAAAAAAAGAGAAAAAATAATAACACAAGAAAAGGACAAAAATGTTCATTGTGACTAAGAACAATGACACGAAAGAGAAAAATCTTTCGAAATTCCCCGAACGAAACGATTGCTCGAAAATTATTATTTCGCTTTTTCTTTTTCCGCTTTTCTTTCTATCTTTCTTTCTTTCTTTCTTTCTTTCTTTCTTTCTTTTTCCTTTTCTTTTTTCTTTCTTTTTCGTTTTTTTTTTTTTTTTTTTTTTTTTTTTATTATAGAGGAAAGGAGATCGAGTTCATTCGGATCTGATAATTACACCGTCACTCCATGATCTTCCGGTAAGTACTAAAATGTGTTATTTATATACAAACGATATATTATTATTTATGTGATTATAGTCTCACTGCATATATATATATATATATATATATATATATATATATATTCACACGTAACGTAGTTCTTACACACACGATATATTATATATATATGATTATTATTATTAACTGTCGTTGTTGTTGTTATTATTATTATTATTATTATTTTTCTTTTTTTTCTCTTTTCTTTATACTTTGAAATATTATTACACTTCTATGCGTACATAGAACAGTCTTTGTCTCTTCTTGCTCATTCTCTATGTCCTCTGTTATTCTTTATATGACTGATTAGATTTGTAATTGTGTGTATGTAGTCCATATTTATATTTACACTTATATATATATATATATATATATATATATATATACATATATAAAAGTATTTACAAACACATACACACACGTATATAGATTATACAGGATGTTTCGAAGAATTGAATAGCTTCGTTGTATTTCTTTGCAAGAGGTATTTTTTTCACCTTAAAGAGAGACGAATTTCGATTGAAAAATATCGCCAGTCATTTGAAAAAGAAAAAAAAAAGATAAAGAAAAATAGCAAAAGAAAAAAAACGAAAGAAAGATCCTGTATAAAAGTATTGAACTTTTATCCTGTCGAAGAGTATTCCTCGTCGAATTTCGTTCCTACGCGAAGTATTTTTCACGTCGAAAATGATCTTCACGAGAAACGAAAGATTCATACGAGAAACTTGTCGACGTAAGTACATAAATACGTAGGTACATACTTATTATTGGTATGCTCGATCCTCTTCTCTCTTCTTTTATGTCGCGCATATTCGCGTGTAACTAACTAACTTTCCGAACGTAAAGAAGCAATGGAAAATAAAGGAAGAAGCGAAAGAAGAAGAAGAAGAAGAAGAAGAAGAATTTTCTCGACGATAAAAAATGATCAAGAAAAATATCATGCTGCTATTGCCGTTTCTCGGAAAAAAAAATAAGTATATGAACAACGGGAAAAGGTACGGCGATTCGTTGGAGGGGTTTGCGAGGAACGACGGAGAAGTTGTCACCGATTTCGAGTGAGAATGAGAAAATGAAAAAAAAAAAAAAAGACAAGAAAAAAGACGAAAGAAAGGAGAAAAAAGAAAGGAAGGAGAAGAACGAATAGATAAAAAAAGAAAATTAAGTCGTTTGAAAAATCTCATTAAGAGATGACATGAAGATATTCACGCTTGAACGTTAGTTAGCCTAATCCTATTCTTTAGTCACCCTTTTTGCGATCAACAGCATGAATTCTTTCGAGGAAAAAATATCCTGCATCCCTTCTCTCTCTCTCTCTCTCTCTCTCTCTCTCTCTCGCTCTCTCTCTTTCATTCATTCATTCTCTACGATTCATTCTTCGTCCTTTCTGCATATATATCTCTTTGCTATCACTGCTGCCATTAATCATCACGACGCTGCTTAGAGAACGAACAATTTCATTTCTACAGTTTGCTTGGTAGGCTGCCTTCACGCTTGTTTATCGCTTTGCTTTTCTAGATATCGTATTGGACGATCTATCTGGTTAATTAATTTAGTGCGTTGTTTTAAAAGAGGAAGCTTATGCGCTTGTAGAAATTAACGAGCTTATGAACACGATGAACGTATGTGTTTTCATACGATATGTATGTACATATATATATATATATATATATATATATATATATATATATATATATTTATATAAAATATATCTTTTGGATATGCTATATTTTTCGATAATTTCTTAGACGAACTAAAATCTATTTTCTAATCTATTCTTTTCACATTCTTCATTTACATTGTCTTTTTTCATTTTCATTTCTTTTCTCTCCGTTTCTTTTTTTTTTTTATCTTCTCGCCTTACTTTTCTTCTCTTTCGTTTTATTCGTTCGTTCGATGTACCGAGCGCGCGACAACGGTACACACATATGTGTATATATATATATATATATATATTTATTTATTTATATATGTATATATATACATATATTTAATTACTTACATGATTCTTCATGTACGAGTTCGCCTGAGCTTTGCTAAATTTTTTTCTTTCATTTTTACCATAATAACCGACCGGGTGTGCAATCGGAATGTATTTCACGGAAAAATCGAACGAAACAAAAACGATAAAAGAAATTACGTCGCATGTCATCGTCGATTTAATTTCGATAAAAAAAAAAAATATATATATATATATATATATATATATATATATATATATATGAAAATAAAAATAAAAGACCAAATAGAAAAGATAAAAAATACACTACTATAAATTAGAAATTTAATTACGATTCATAGAGTAGATTTAGTTACGAGACATAGAGTATCGACATCGACTGTAAATAAATCTCTCGGAGCATCTTAAAAATATCGCACACTCGGTTTGCGAAGAATGCTGATAGCGTGATTCGCATAATAGATCGATTTTAATCCGCATTCCGTACATCGCCTCGCCGATTAGGAATTAGGGATACATACGGGTTGCGTCTAATATAAACGGGGAAAAAAAAGTAACGTTAGTTAAGTGACTTAAGAAAAGATGATCCTGTGAGACCTGGCCTCTGAACAAAGCTCGGGTAAACTCGATAACGATCGGTTTCGTGACCAACGTTATATCAAACGATCATTGTCTCTTTCTTATCTTTCGATCAAAGAGAAAATCTTTTGGGAGGATGAAAGAAAGAGTTGGAGAGAGAGAGAGAAAGAGAAAAAAAAATGATCATATCTTGTTAAAAATCGTTGGTCAACTAAACCGAACGAACGATCGGTGATCGGATGATTAATCGAATTGGCTTGGAGACGGCATGACAAGATCTGATGATTTCTCACAGAGGGGTGTACCCGGTGGTTGTTGCCGTCCGGGACGACTGGTGGACGTCGAGGGAGATCCCCTGGGAGTGACAGGACTTCTCCTGCCACGGGATAATCAAGAGTATAGGTCACCGAGCGAGGACAGCGGTCTCGGGGCTGATATCCCCAGGTCGATCTCTGAACGTTTTTCAATGAGACCCTTTAACGATTTCTCGTTAAACTTTCTTCCACATTTTTCATGTTTCAAATTTTCGATATTCCTTCGATTCGTTTTCTTATTATTATTATCATTTTTCTTTTTTATTACAACCATAGACATCGAGACGTTTCTCTTTAGATTTTGAAACTGATCGAAAAGAAGAAAAAAAAGAAACAAAAATTATCGGATCGATTGATATCTCTGATCGAGATTCCTTACTTACTACGATATATTATTTATTTATCAATTGAATAATCGTGCGAAATGTCTGTTTAATTAGGAATTCGTTGTTCATTAAATATCGGGTTCATAATTTATCCGGTTTATTTATTAAAACAAGAGGATATTATTAATGTGATAATTTACTGATAAACAGTCTTGTTCTTTCGTCTCGTTGTCTTTGGTTGATATAAAAAAAAAAAAAAAAAGAAAAAGAAAAAACAAACAAACGAACAAAAATATGTAAAACCTATCGAGTCAGATCGCACGTTTCTACGAATATGCTTTTTCTCTCTTATTAAAATAAAATACACATACATCAATATATCGACCTCTCTCGTTCTTTCTTTGATTAAAATTTCAGAAAAGGATGGTGGAGAGATCGTTTCGAAAGAAATTAACACGTAAAATTCGAAAAGAAAAATATTCGTTCCGCGTAGTTTTCATGAAATTCAAATTGATCGTTTCCGCATGGAGCTTCGTTAGAACAGAGATAGATAGATAGATAGATAGATATATAGATAGTTTGATTGATAGATAAATAGATAGATGGATAGATATAGATAGATGGATAGATAGATGGAGAAAGAAAGAGAGAACCACGCGAGTCAACATGGGAATTCGATTTTCCCTATACTCTCGTACGATCCAATCAAAAATCTCTATGAAGACACAAAGAAAGAGAGAGAGAGGGGGGGAGGGGGAACGGGGGAAGGATGGAGAAACTCTCGTTTAGATTTTCGCTATTTCATTCGCTAACTAATCACATAACGCAAATATCTGATCTAATCGTGCGTGCACCGCGCGAAAAGCTTTACGCTTAAAAAGTTTTTTTATCGCCTACGCTTGCTTTGCATTTCTTACGTAAGATAAATCTTTATCTACTTACGTATCACCTGATGAAATTGACATTGCGAACAACGAGAAAATTATACTGGCACATGAGCCTATCCTTAGATCTTCTCCTTTGTGTTAGATCAAATTTAAGATATGAAATCTTTCAAGGTGTGTGTATATATATATATATATATATATATATATATATACATATGTAAAATTATGATCGCTGCGTTTGTTATTTATGTATACTTAATATATTCTTTTTATATAAATAATTTATATATACATACACAAACATATATATATATATATATATATATATATATATTATATACATAACATATTTATATTATGTATGTATAAATAATTTATATATACATACATACATACATATATATATATATACATATATATATATTTATATACAAAAGAAGTACATCATCGAGAGATCGTCGAAGAAATTTCCGAAATAACTTTCACCGTCGTTATTCGAAACTTTCGCTCTTTCCTTACCTTTTCTCCTCTCTCCTTTCTCCCGTATTCTTTTATTACAAAGAAATTTATTGAAGCACGATATGTTACAGATCGTATTTCGATATTATCTAACTACGATTTCTTTCTCTTCGCTTTTTTTTTTCCTCACTATTTTCTTTTTTTCTTTCTATTAAAACTTTCCATTCAAATTTTTATCCATGATCTAGCATTATCAGTTTTCGAAAAGCTATCTTTTTTCTTTTTTTTTTTTTTTTTTTTAACAATTACTCAATGTCGTTTTAGTTAATGACGTTTCCATGTCGAATATCTTACATCGATATTTTCTATTTTAACTCCTCTCTTTTCTCTCTCTCTCTCTCTCTCTCTCTCTCTCTCTCTCTCTCTCTCTCCTTCTCTTCCTCACTCTTCATATTCCTTGTCTACCTTATCTATTCGCTTCAAGTCTCTTTCCACTTCTATCGGCAATCACGTAGAGATACGATCGACGATGTATTCTAGAATGTATACCTAACATGGACAGCAGATAATGCGGAAGGTAAATCATTTTTTCTCTCTTTTTTCTTTTTTTCTTTTTTTCTTCTTTTTTCGTATACGTATCTATGTCTCTCGGTCTGTGAAACGTGTAGGCGTGAAAGGGCGTTGTTCGTATGGGCGTAACGCAAACATAAAAACAGACGCTAGAGTCATTCTCGTTCGTACATGTATCTATGAATAGGATGTCGATGATATATTTCGAGTAATAGGAGATCAAAATATTTAATACGTTAATGAGGAGTCGAGAAAAAAATAGAGGAAAAGGAAAACTATTGAAAATCAGAGACGTGTAAAATATGGTAGTAGGTCAGGAGTATGTATATGTATACGTATAGAGTGTATTTTATTGATCGAATTTGAAAAGAGTATAACTAATATTGGATTTCAAAAAGGAGTATCTACATAAATTTTTTTAATTATTCTTTTCTTTTTCTTTTTCATTTTTTTTTCTTTCTTTCTTCCTTTCTTTATTCGTTTCAATTCAAATTGAGAAAAGGAAGATCGAATTATAGGATCTTGGGCAAATATAATGAACGTTTATTTAAATCTCTAACGTTGTATAAATTTGAAGTTATACGTTTATATATATATATAAATATGTCTGTATATTTTAAATTTTGCTTCATTTTTTATTTTGCTTTCGTTATAATAGTTTCAAAGAGAAAAATTTAATTCATATGCCGAAAGAGTTAACGTTTATTAAATATAAATTATACTTAGTATGGTATAACTTT
Organism: Dolichovespula sylvestris; assembly: GCA_918808275.2. Taxonomy (NCBI): domain Eukaryota; kingdom Metazoa; phylum Arthropoda; class Insecta; order Hymenoptera; family Vespidae; genus Dolichovespula; species Dolichovespula sylvestris. The sequence continues at coordinate 4,450,583 of OU964969.1, forward strand.
ATCTATTAACATTAGATCTTATAATGTAATAATGCATTACATAATCTTTTGTTAGGCATAAAAAAAAAAAGAAAATTGGTTTACAGAGATTAAAAAAAAAAAAAGGAAAAAAGACAATTGGGATTATTATAGAAAATCTTGTTTTTATATTTAAACAATTTAAGATCATCCGTTCGATCAATTTTTTTCTAATTTGAAAGATGTAGATATCTCCGCGTATGTTGTTAAATCGGACGAATCTATAATTATCTTCAAAAAATGATCAATCATTTCTTTGAGTTTCTGTTGCACCCTCTAGATAATTATTTTTAAATAGATTAATACAATTATAATAGATTTAATTAATTGTTATTCCTTGGTTGGAGCTTGTAATTTTTCATAATTTAATCTTCCTCCCTCCTTTCCTCCCTTTCTTCTTCTCTCCTTCCCTCTCTTTCTCTTCCTATTTCTCCCTCCCTCTCTCTCTCTCTCTCTCTCTCTTTCTCTTTCTTTCTCTTCTTTTCTTTTTTTTTCTTTTCTTTTTTTTCAATTAAATCGCCACGAAAAAGAAGGTAATACTTTTACAGGAAGATAATATTCTTTCGAAAAAAAAAAAAAAGAATTATATTTGTGGTCGATTCCTCGATAATAAAATAAATCGTTAAAAAAGTTTTAACGCGTCGTGACGCTTGGTACGAACAGGTACAAACGTCTAAAGTTTGAGCAGTTCGTGTCGCGATTCGAGCCCTTGAAATTTTAAGCTTACGTCGAGGAACAAATGGTTTCGAGGCATCGTGCCCGATAGGTCGTATCCTGGGTAACGGAAACGAACGATTCAACTTTCAGGAATAAAGAGAAAGAGAGAGAGAGAGAGAGAGAGAGAAAGAGAGAAGGAGAAATGTAGTTCAGTAATAGCTTTGCGAACGTAACGTTGTATCGTTTCTTCTTCCTTCAGCATTTTCCTCTAATTCGTATCATAAAAGTACCTAAAATGAACAATTTCGTTTTCATTGTTCCAAAAGATCGCTAAATCAATGAGATCGCTCATTAATTAATTCGATTGATCTCGAAAAGATTTTTCCTTTATTCGCTTATCATCGTCATAATTCAATTCCCCTTTTTTTTCCTCGGTCAATCGAAACGGTCGTAAGAACGGTGACGGATCTTTGTGTAAAACGATCGTGATCCCGTTAAATTCAAAGAGAATACAAATGTCGAGAGGGAAACGTTCGATCTTGTACGACGATTATTGGTGTGATACGTTCGTATAAAAAGGGAATGAAAAGAAAAGAAGAGCAAAGGAAAAGAAAATAAAAGAAAAGAAAGGAAAGGAAAGGAAAGGAAAGGAAAGGAAAAAATATTTCATTCGGACGATGGTTATTGATTAAACGTCCGTTCGCGTATCGTGTGTAAGGGGTGAATTGACAATAACTTGAAGTGAACAAAAAAAAAAAAAAAGGAAAAGGAAGAAAAGAAAAGAAAAGAAATGAAACAAAAATAGAAGGAATAACGCGTGATGACGAAAGAATCTTCATCCATTAGAACGTTAAATACTTGATAATAACAACGTCGTGCGTTTTCACAGGTTAAAAAAAAAAGAAAAAAAGGAAAAAAAAAAACGAAAAAGAAAAAGAAAGAAAAAAATATTGTAACTCGAAACGAAAATTTAATTTCAACATAACGAACTGTTAGAATCGCCGCGCTAACTTCTTTCAAAATTGGATTTTTTTTTTTCGGGTAAAACGCGCGCGCGCGGAGGCTAGGGGTGGAAGGACGCTTTCTCAATAATTCGTGCATACATACGAGAGAACGCGTTCTCGTATTCGAAAAAGGAACGAAAAAAAAAGAAAAAGAAAAATAATAAAAACTGTGAGGGGAGAAAAAAGGAGAGACGCGTTTCGATTTCAAAAGCAAAATTTTGGGAATTCCAGAGTGACCTGCAGGAGGGCTCAACAACATCAGGTGACTACCTCCGATCTCGCCCTCTCCAACGACGACGAGTGTGATAATCAGGTATAGAATGAATATCCCCCACAACCACCCTTCCAATCTCCATCCTCAACCGATCAAACCCCCCATCCCCCTACAATCCCGTCCCCTAAATCATTCCTTACTCCACTTAATCTTTGACGAATAAAACTGTCCCTTTCTTTTTTCTTATTTTTCTTCGTCTTCTTCTTCTTCTTCTTCTTCTACTACTACTACCACTACTACTACTTTTTCTTCTTTTTCTTCTTGTTCTTGTCCTTCTTCTTCTTATTCTTCTTCTTCTTCTTCTTCTTCTTATTCTTCTTCTTCTTTTTCATCTTCTTCTTCTTCATCTTCTTCTTCTTCTTCTTATTCTTCTTCTTCTTCTTCTTCTTCTTCTTCTTCTTCTTCTTCTTCTTCTTCTTCTTCTTCTTGTTAAGAGAACGATACTAGGAGTCGATGGAGACGAGGCTGACGATCGTGTTCTTCGAACGAAGATCATTTGCGTGTCTCACGCGGACGTGTACGTTTAATTTCTCTTCTTTACTTTTATTTTTCAGGATTACGAGGACGATATTGACGACGGACGAGGACGAAGGCATAGCTCGCCTGGTGGATCAAGAGGAAATACACGAGATTACGGACATCATCATCTTCATCCGGATAATTTGGTGAGTCCAATCGCTTTTAGAGTTAATTAATTAAGTTACTACGTGCTCATTGTCTTCTATTCGATCGAAAATTGATTTTCTTTTCTCTCTCTCTCTCTCTCTCTCTCTCTCTCTCTCTCTCTGTCTCTCTCTCTCTATCTCTCTTTCTTTTTTGATATTTTTTTCTTCTTCTTAATATATCTACTTTCTTATTGCAATCTTCGAGTCACAATTATTATTTTTATAATATAATAGATATTCGTTATCATCGTTATGATAACTCTCGTTCGAGTTATATTCCATTTAGTTAATGTCAATAATTAATAATTTATAATTTGTCCCGCAATGTATTATGCCGTGGATATAAACGAAGTATATTAATTTTTGTTTTTGTTTTTTCGTGCGCAACTTTCGTTATTTTTTGCGCTCTGCTATTGTTTCACGTAGTAGAACGAAGAAGACAAGGAGCACAGTAAATTTATATCGAGATCGTAATAGATAAGAAATCGAGCGTGGAAGTTGAAAGAGAATGTGAGATTGCGTGAAAACGAAACCATGCACTTCTCTCTTTCTCTCTCTCTCTCTCTCTCTCTCTCTCTCTCTCTCTCTCTCTCTCTCTCTCTCTTTCTCTACATACATATATATATATATATATATATATATATATCATCGCGAAAGATGATGCACGTTTTATTCGATGCACGCGCTGCAGTCGTCGTAGACGTGTACTATATCGGTCGTTATAGTTTAATTATAGCACGCAATGGACGAGGGTTCAGGGTCGACCGCAAAGAAGCTCCTTCGTTTCTCTCGTTAGTCAGCTTTATGTTCCTTCTCTCGCAAAACTCGTCGGACTCGCGTAAAAATGGCCGACTTGCGTGCCGCTTCTCCTTGCAATCGAGTGCCACGCACGAGTTTCCATAATAATATACAGAATGCGTGAAATATTTTACTTTATTTATACGAAAATCGAGATTATCTACTTTTCCATTAATTTTATATATATATATACATACATACATACATATATATATATATATATATATATACATATATATTATATATGCATATAATCGCTCCGATAATCTTTTTGCGTGAGACCATAAATTCTTAATAACGGCGGAATAACATTTTGAAATTTATTGATGATGTTTGTTTTATTTTTGATCATTACTTCTCTATAATAAAAGTTATAAAAGAGTTTGATGTATTTTGATTTATATATATATATATATATATATATATATATATATATATGCATATATTTATATAATTTAATAAATTATTAAATATACATATGCATGTATGTAATTTTATTCTCTGAAAACTATCGCTATGTAAATTAAATATAAATATATCAGAATAATCTTTCGATATAGAAATAAATTGGTAAATATAAGTGGAATAATCGTTTCCTATTGCAAATTAATTATGCAATTTGATTCAATAAAATATTTAAAAGAAAATATATATATATATAATAAGCAGTGTGATAAAAAGATAATTTCGTGTATGAAATTAATAACGTTATATCAAAAAGAAAAAAGAAAAAAGAAGAGAAAGTTCGAGGATAAAAATACGATTGAAAAATAAGATTGAAAATCTCGAAGGTATTTGAATCGATTTAAGAACTCGGTTAAAAGTGAACCTTAGTGGCACTCGAGAAGGAGAAGGGCTTGTGCGTGCGACGACTCATCGCGGCACGGTAAAGAAAGAATAAAAGGAGTAAAAGAGAGGTGGAGGATGAGGATGAAGATGAGGATGAGGATGAGAAAGAGGAGGAAGAGGAGTCGTAGAAGGTAGAAGTGCAGGTGCGCAGGATGGAAGAAGATGATGATGAAGAAGACGAAGAAGATGGAGAAAAGAAATTGGAGAGAGGGCGTCGGTTGTTTCGCTGCAACGCCGCTACGACCATAAAATCATCGACTCTTCGAGAAAATACGCGTGCAATGCACGAATAAAATTCTTATTTGCTTTTTAACCCTTTCAATTTCTCATATAGACGGATTAAAGAAATACGCACGGTTATTATTATTATTATTACTTATTTATTTATTATTATTATTATTTATTATTGTTATTATTTATTTATTTATTATTATTATTATTTATTTATTGTTATTATTTATTTATTTATTATTATTACGATTTATTTATTTATCATTATTGTTATTTATTTATTTATTACTATTATGATTTATTACTATTATTATTATTATTTTAAATGAGAGAAAGATATTACCCATAGGAATTTATTTCCCTTTTGTCGCACAAGCGGTTTAAACAATCAGTAATTTTTTTCACTATCAGGTATAATCATTTTAAATACGGATCAACATTTCAAGTATTCATTTTTCTCTTGTCGCAATAAATGATCAAAAAAAAATCGATAGATAATAACCATTAACCTCCTATAATTTCATTTATCTTCGAGTTTAAACAAAAAACAAAACAAAGCAAAAAAAAATATATATATATATATGTATATACACGTATATAGTCATATACAAAGTTAAAATGTATAACTTATATTAACTATCAACAATAATGCTAATTGCAAGTATGACCCCGTTAATAATCAATCTTTTAACCAAAAAAAAAAAAAAAAAAAAAATAGCTGGATATATGGCGTTATAGAGGGTTAAGGGAAAAGAAATATTGCTCAAGATGAAACTTCACTCATGATAGTTTATCGGAATTAAATGGAGCCCTTGAAAGAGAAGAAGGCAGCCGAAGGGCAAGGGGAAGAGTTCAGGAGCATGGCGTGGCGATGCGGTGCGGGGGGTGGGGAGGGGGAGGGGTGGTGGTTTGAACGTTTCGCACGCGATCGAGGACTATAGTAATCGAGATAATCACGAGATTTCCCATCGCTTACCAAGATGGATATTGCTCCTTTCTCAGTTTCCTCTTATTTATTTTTCTTTTCCTTTTTTCTCTTTCCTCGTTCCTTCCCTCCATATCTCTCTTTCTCTCGTTCTCGCAGGAATGGACGAACGTGCAAGTTGGTACTTCTTACCAGGTTGATGTAATTAAGATGATAGCGAGTTATTATACCTCGTGAACGTGTGTGGTGGTTAATCGTTTAGAACGAGGTATATAATTCTTTTAGCGTAGAAAAAAAAAACGTCGATCTCTCGGATGATCGATAATATGAGCGAGATCGGGATATAGGCGTTAAACGATTCACGATAAAGTTTCGATATCGGTATCATCCCGACGACCTCGTAGAAGACCATTAAAGCGCAATAAAAAATTCCAAATTACCAAGGATGAACGAAATTTTGTGAACTTTTTCTTCTCTCTCTTTTTTTTCTTTTCTTTTCTTCTCGAGACCGTATAATTTTCTTGATTCTTTTTTTATATCGATATCGGGCATATCGATAGTGTTTCGCTTGTGAAAATGTTGTTAAAAAATGTTAATGGCAATTTAGTCGTAAAAGGTGATCGTATATTATTGCTTTTCGCGCAATATCTTGAAATTGCTTCGAGAAAATGCCAAGGTGTCCTTGTCGATACGTCGTCCCGCCTGTCTTAAAGTCGCCATTGAAACGTCCGTTCAAATTCTTTTGCGATTCTTTCCTGTTAGATCGAACGTGCGACTAACTAATTGATCGTATCCATGGTGTCTCTAATGGAAGTATTTTTATCTGAGAAGAAAACATTTTCAGGAAGAAAAGATTTAAAAAGAAAAAAAAAACAATTGAATTGCGAGGGTTAAAACGGGAAATAGAATTGAAAACGATGTTCGACAAATATAAATGTAATAACGCAATTAATATATCTCGATATATATCTTACACGAGGGATGATATAATTTAATATAAAAAAGATTTATTTCGGATATTATACATAATATTTTGCGTCTCTTATTTAAAAGCAAATACAGTTAGGTACACGCGTTTGTAACTTAAAGAGTTACGAGTTAATGATTACGGTTTACGTCGTCCAATTACAAAAAAAAAAAAAAACGAAAAAAAAGGATAAATAAAAACAAGAAAACAAAAAGAAGACAATAAAAGAAAAAATAAATCGATCTCGCCTCTGGTCTGAAACACCAAACCTCCCCACTCCCGTGTCATGTTGACGTTTAATCGTTCCAACGTTTCGACATAGTGAAATTTACGAGCGAGCGATTGCAAAGTAAAACAAAAACAAAGAAGAGGCAGAACTTAAAGTAAATAAATTAAAAAAAAAAAAAAAAAGCAAAAAAACAAAAAGAAATAGAAAGAAAATGTTCGTTCATCGGATCGATTTTAAATTGACAGAGTTACCTCGCACTCGATTTCGCATTCGAATCCATTACTTTTCTAAACTTTCACTTTATCGACGCATTTTTAGAAAACAAATCATAGTAATAGCACGCATACATTTATATATACATACATACACATAGATGAATACATACATACATACATACATACATACATACATACAGATTAAAGCACGAAATTCGATTCGGGGTAAAGACGAGCGTCATTGGGAAAGCCCGAATTTATTGAAACGAAATCGATCTATTTATCTATCTATCTGTCTATCTATCGATCCTCGAGGAGATCACAAGTAAATAATAATCGATCGAGATCTCGAGCTTCGTCCTTGAGGAAGAATAGAGGCTTTCGTCGTGACAGAGACGAGGGTCTGGCAAAAGGTACGGAGAGAGAAGTCTTTCGCGTCTACACTCCTTATTCTTTTTTTTTTTTCTTTTTTTTTCTTTCCTCGATTCTACTCTTCGACTCGATTATTCTTCTTGATCAGAGCTTGTCCTGTAACGCCTGTCGAAGTTCCTCGGTGGCCTTGGCCACGTCTTGAACCTGTCTCGAGTGAACTTCGGGTCGCACGTGTTGAACGCTCGAGTTTGACCTCCTCACGGAATTTCCGTTTCCGAATTTCGGCCGCGGAATTCTTACGCGTTGCACGTCGCTCAGCCAAGACTCCATATTTCAATTTTATTATGCTGAAAAAAAGAAACAAAAAAATTCAACTTTTTTATGTCATCTTATTTTACAATATGTAAATTTTATTGTAATTTTATATATATATATATATATATATATATATATATATATATATATACGTATTTATGTGTGTGTGCAAATAAATTTTACAATTTTTTATGTATAAATTTTAGCATAATTCTATCTAAAATATTATTTATAGATAGATAGATAGATATTTTATTCTTCCCCTTGGGGTTTGAAGGCGCTTTTCCGAGGAGCGTACCCAAACCTCTTACAATCCTTTTACAATCTCCTCCTCACCCCCCCTTGCCTCCACAACCATGACCATATTCGCATCCACTTACCTCTATCTAAATCTACCTTATGACTAACTTAACACTATCTTACTTACTAGTCAACTTAATATAATCTATTAGTCAATAACAACTTAACCTAATTTAACAACTAATAATTTTATCGCTAAACTAAATTTACTATCCTAGAGAGAGAGAGAGCTCTAGTTCCCTGACCATGGGCTTCCGGTTCCACACACATGCATACATTCACCTCCTCTCCGATTCACACTCCCATTCTTCCCTTCCCCCGTTCTCCCTCGTCCTTTCCCCCCCTCTCTTCCTTTCCAGCTCCCTCATCCACCACTCACCTTCCCCTCCTTGCTCCAACACCTCCCTCATTTTCCCCCACCAGCTTTCCCCATCCTCATTTATCCTACATAAAATATTATTTATATATTTATTTATTTTTTTTCTTTTTTTCTTGAGTATATATCAAAATAATTATTATAAATATTAAAATATACTTCACATATTTGTTGGATATAAATATTTTTCCTCGGTTAGCTAATCGTTACGTACAAGTTCGAAGAAGTAATAACAGTATATTTTTTTTCTTTTTTAATAATTGAAGTTAATTAAAGTTAATTTTTGTAATCGTAAGATCATTGACCCCGATCATTCCAGGTCCTTGTTTTTCTTCAACGTTAAGGAGCCATTTTAAAACGTTAAACGTAACTAACACATAAGTGTTAAATTACACACAGACACACACGCACACACGAACACAGACATTCACACGCATAGTGAAAGAGAGAGAGAGAGACGCACGAATTAAGACGAAACCATTGCTGCCATCCACGACGTTTGCCGCGCAAAAAGCGTATCGCGTTAACAAGCTAATTACAGTAGTCGCAGTCCTTACCCCTGATATCTGGCATTTAGTTAGCGAGTTAATTACCACCCATATCCCGCTACGTTGATGTCAGGTTACGCCATTTAGAGAACTATGCTCTACTTGTTTGTATACGGGTGACCGTTTACGATCATTTTTCTTCAAGGATAAATCTAGAATTTGCATTGTTGCTTAGTAGACACGTTTTTTGTTGTTTTGTTTTTCGTTTTTCGTTTTTCGTTTTTCAATTCATTGCACAAATATAAAATGATATATTCGTTATTATTACAAAAATATTCTCGAGAAAATTACATCAAGGTATTACAAGATAATGATTACAGAATAATGCGTAATTAATTTATAACTAACAAAATTCTCTCTATCAATTTTGCTATCAAAAACTTCGATATCTAATACGTCGTGTAATATCAATATTTAAATTTTGATTAAGGTATTACGAGAGAATCATTAAGAACAAGTAATCTCAAATGGCTCTGCTTGACTTACCACTATATATCTTGATATCTTAAAGACTTCAAATTATCATATACTCCAAGAAAAAAAAAGAAGACAAAAGAAAAAGGAAAGATACTTATTCGATATTATAAAGGATAATTAAACACGATATAGTCTCGGCTAACTGTATATAACTTGTCGCTCATACACAATAATTTTCTATATTTTTATATGAAAAACTGAATATTATCGAACAACGCGATATTACTTTAGCCTCGAAAATATTCTAGAAAATAATTAACGTTGACTAACTGTAACCTATATCTACGGTCTAACTCGAACTAATAAATTAACCGGCTGACTTTTAATAATGAAGGAAGGTCAAAGACCCGTATAGCACGTATACCATAAGAGAAACATATAGTCGTGGAAGGAGGGAAAGAGAGTACGAAAAGGAAGAAGGAAGAAAGGAAGGAAGAAAAGAGATGGAAAGAAAGACAGAGAGAAAGAAAGAAAGAGAGAGAGAGAGAGAGAGAGAGAGACGTTAAGAAGGGTGGAGTAGAAAGAGTCCGTCTTAGTCCGACAAACAGCAAGGTGGCCTAGTGAACGTTTTAGCCTCGAGGCAATCGACCATGCTCGTCGAATGATTCAAGTCTGATTAAAATGCGAAACAAGTAGTTCTGGCGAGTCGACACGGCATCGGATGGCCCAGTGACATCCTCTCGTTTTTTTTTTCGTCTCCCTCGACACATCCCACCCGGCCCCCTCGCGTCCTCCCCCTCCCCTTGGCCCCCTTTTGCATCTTCATGAACTTAACTTCTTCTTTGCCTCTTACGACCCACTTTTTTTCTCTCTCTCTCTCTCTCTCTCTCTCTCTCTCTTTACCTTGTCGGTAAAGTGGCCTGACTCTCATACCCTCCCCTCCCACACCCTCCTCCCCCCTCAACCTCCTCACCGATCCATTTGTTCTTTCCTCTTTCAAATTACTTTTCGATTTAATAATTACCAATTATAATACGAGGTTGAATACCGTGGTTATAATCGAAACGGTCCGAACGAAAGAAGATACTTAAGTATTGTAACAATATATTTTCACTTCGATCGTCGATTAAGAGTAAGATCGATAAGTAGGAAAGGTTTTATCGGTAATTCGATGTCACGTGAGTCATCGATCGGAGATAACACCGAGACAGGGCCGTAAACTTCCTAGATATTTGTTGAAAACATCCGCGTTGCATACGTACTTTTTTTTTAATAAAGAAGAAAGGAGGGGGTGGGAAGAAAAAGAAACTGTGCTTTAATGAGTCTCGAGTTAATCACGAAAGATATTGCCGTATCGATATCGCGAAGTCGATGCATCGGCTGTGATAAACTTTCAAATGACGTAATTTCGATTCGATCGAATTATCAATTTTATATTGGAATGAGAAGTGTGTGTGTGTGTGTGTGTGTGTGACGATATCGATTATATATTTGTCGATTCGCCTTTCATTATCGATGATAAAAATCTATCCCTTTTTATACGAAATCCGCGGTATTGATCGTCCATGCTATTGATGAAAATAATTACATAGGAACGTTATTTGTTTGGAAATATCTTTCGCGTCGCAGCTCGCGAACATAACAAGATACAAGATGGACAGACTCGATTCGGAACGAGTTCGGTGAACGACTCGATTTAGCGGGCTTTTACGATCTTGTTTACGCGCGGCTACACGCTAGCCCGAGATCGACGTTTCTCAGGATGACGACATATACGCGAGAGCCGATCTTGTTATTGTCGATGGCTTCTGAAGTAGGCAACGAAGGAAGAAAATTTTGTCGTCGTCGATTTTTAACTATTTCGAACAATTTTTAGTCCAACTACGAATAAAGGAGAAAAGGAACGGGAGGGATGGAGATGGGGAAAGGATTATTCTCATACATTATTACTTTTTTTTTTTTTTTTTTTTTTTAAAGATATACAAAAGGTATTCGTCTGATCGGTCGGTCATTGATGAAAATTTCAACGAGTAACAAAATTATTCTTTATGCTTTCGATAAAAAGAGACACGAGATTACGTAGTAAATTTGTTATTTATTTTTCACTTGATAATTTTATTACTTAAATTCGTAATAACTTTTACTTGAAAATTTGTACTCCACGATATTATATTTCGGGTGTGCGCTTGCGTGTGTGACTCTTTAAGAGAGAAAAAAATAAAAACGAAAGAAAGAAAGGTAAAGAAAGGAAGAAAAATACGAAATAAAATTTCGTTGGCACCTCCGTCGAATTTCATAATCGCTTCGTTAGTTTGTGAGAGCTCATAGACACCGAGTACCGTACTTCACGACGATCACGACGATTCGCCGACGAATAAATTAGCAATTAACAAGTGTGCTCGTTCTCCGTCGAACTTCCTTGGTTGGCTGTTAGCCAAAGAGAAAATTCATTTGACGAACGATAAGAGATGCACGAAACCGGTTAAAAATATAGATTC
>OU964969.1:4467240-4479740 GCA_918808275.2 Dolichovespula sylvestris
TATAACGATGCATTTCGGCAAATAATTTATTGACAAATAAAACGGAATCTTATGACAATGCGTTTCATTAATAATAGATCTTCGTATATCGGCTAAGACGTATCCTACGATAATGCATTCCGGTGAATAATTTCTATACCGATAAGACAAAACTTATGTAAATGAAATGAAACGATTCAACACGTCCAATGATAAGACCAAAAATCACGATAATGCGTTTCGATAATTCATTTTTTGTTTGTCGTTAAGATTGAACCTTCCGCTTTATGCATCATTTCGCGTTCAACAGCGACGTCGATAAACGAAAAGAAAAAATGAAAAGAAATAATAGGATAGGAAGATGAAAGGATAAAACGAATGAGAATCTCGCGAATTGACGAGCTTTCGTTAAAGAATTAGAACACGGTTCCATTCTTTGCTCGATCAATCGATCGCACGGATTTCTCGCTCGTCGGCGAGTAAGGAGAGCTCTCTCGACTATCGTTCGCGCTTATCTCTGAACCGGTTTGATCGAAGGATCATTCTTCGTGGTTCTTAGAAGAGGATTAGTCTGTACTTTCGTATCGGACCCTCCTCTTCGGCTCTTCTTATTGCGAGTGTGATCACTGACAAAAGGGAATCGGCTCGAGACGATACTTCGGACTTTTTGAAAGGACAATGAAGACCTAAACGGCCTTTTTATGGCTTCTTCTTTCAACTACTTTTTACTTTATTTGCTCTTATTGTCGGATTTGCGATGTCATTTAAAAAGACGAAAGTTGATGACAAAATGGACCACCACATGTACATATATATATATATATATATTTTTTTTATTTTTAAATGATATCTCAATTTAACGAGTTATTGTAAAATTAAAAGCGTTTGAGAGTAGTAGGACTGAAAGGGAAGAAAAAAATGACGAAGGAAGAGAAAGATGGACCATCTTGCTTTTTTTTCTTCTTCTTAACACACACGCCGTAAATACACGCATGAGTTCGTTCAACTCACGTGCGTTACGTCAGATATAAAAAAAAAAAAAAGAAAAAAAAATAGGAACCAGTTTGCGAGTGACACCTACGCACTCAACCTGGTCGAACAAAGACGGAAATTTGTCGGTGATATTGAAAAAGTGGATACTCCAATCGAAACAGATGAGATAAGCGATGATAACGATTTATCGATCGTCGAGTTGTTTATTTTCGATCGATGTTGTCTGGAAAGACGTTATCTGTGAAGGATCAATTATTATTATTATTATTTACAAACATGTCTCGATTAAATCCAACCGGAGAGTTACGAGAATGATCGATGATAAATTGTCGATAAAAATTGTATTATATCGTGGTAACAAATTTAGATGGAAATTAATTATTTATAAATGATCATTCGTTGTTGTTGTTATTGTCGTCGTTGTTGCCTTATTTATCTTCCGGTAGAATTTGTTGTAGGGACGAAAATTTTCTCTGAAGTTATTAGTGAATCCTCCGATCTCGTTGTATTTTAGTTCGATGAACTTTCGTTTCAACGCGAGAGATGAATTATCGATCGCTCGAACGATTTTTTTTTTTATAACGGGAGAAAAAATAAAAGATACAAAAAAAGAGAAGGAAAAACAAAAGAACGAACAATGACCAGAACGGTATTATGGGTCACCATCGGAGAAAGTTTCGACGCGTCTCCACGTTCCGTTATTTACCTGGAAGGACCGGAACGCAACGGCGGGGAGGGGGCGGCTGCGGTCACCGTTTTATGATTTCGCGAAGTGGGTCAATTATCGAGGTGCACCGAGCCACGTCGTTTCATTGCTTCGACTAAACGCACAGCGAAAATAAAATACACTTTTCGCTTATCGAGACTGCACGCAACTTATTAGATTTATAAACGATACGTTTGAAAATAAATCCTATCTTTCGTACGAATTTTTATTCCTTTCTACATATTTTCCTTTTTTTTAAATATATATATATATATATACATGCGTCATTCACTGATTATAATCATTGTCAGTAGTAACACATACAGTTACTACATAACAGTAGTTAACAAAAATTGAAGTACATTCAAATAATAATATAATAATTATCATCATCAGTATCCATTTTTTCGTAATTTTGTAAAAAAAAAAAAACTCTTGAAAAGGAAAGTGCAATAATATCGAATGATGATATTTACCGATATACGTATTGTACTCGACATAAATCGGAATGATACGAGTTTTTAATAGATTTTAATCATTTCTATTCTATTTCTCATTTTGTTATTATACGATTATAACGGATATCTTCTATAAAGAATTAGAAATTATTTCTGACACAAGTATAAATTCCATCCAATAATAATAATAATAATAATAATAATAATAATAATAATAATAATAATAATAATGATAATAATAATCTCATCGTTAACATTCACAATGCATTGAAAATCTCTTGAAACAATGATACAGATATTTAGGTAAATTCGAACGATAATGATCCATACGATCTAACAATACGTTAATCTCGAAGAGTCGAAATCGTTTGTGACGTAAATAAAATAAACAAAAGAAAAAGGGAAAGAAAGAAAGAAAATAGCCAAAAAAAGAATATACATATTCTTCTTCCATCCTAATCAAATTTAATAGAATAAGTTTAGATTATGTTTGTGAGGGATTCGCCCCCAAAAAAAAAAGAAAAGAAAAAAAGAGGAAAAAAAAGAATGCGAAGGAGAATTTAAGAAGGGTAAAATAAAAAGAAAGAAAGAAAGAAAGAAGGAAAGAAAGAAAGAAAGAAAGAAGTAAAGAAAGAAAGAAAGAAAGTATGAAAGAGAATGATCGAGAAATGATCTTAAAGTATGTTAATCGGAAGAACTTGGGTGTGTTTTCCATTTCTTTTTTGATCCTTCGTCGCGACGCAGGAGAGCGACGGAGGATGCGATGATAGCGACGCCGAGATGATCGGTAATGGGAGGCGCGGAGGAGGAGGAGGAGGAGGAGGAGGAGGAGGAGGAGGTGGAGGAGGAATAGGAGGAGGAGGAGAAAGGGAACGCGATATGGAGGAGGATGAGGAAGAAGGAAGGGAAGAGAGGAGCTCGGATGGTGGAGGTGGTGGAGGTTTCGGTGGTTGGAGGACCCACCTACTCGGTGGGCTGACGCAGCGTGTGAAATCCTGGTACTGGGGCGCCAGGCCCCTCGTAAGTTTTATATTAAACAAAACCAACAACAAGCGCCGACATAAAAACAAAACAAAAAAAAAAAAGAAAAAAACAAGCAAAGAGCAAAAAAAAAAGTACAACAATACCAAATCTCAACACGCACGAATATTTATTTACTTTTCGTTTTCGTATCTATATACATATGGCTCGTTCGTACGTTTTATAATATGACTTGTCTCTCGCACACGTTTTTTTGACATACACATGTGGGTATGCGATATTTCTTCATCTCCTTTCTTTTTTGTTTTTGTTTCTCTCTCTCTTTTTCTTCTTCTTCTTCTTCTTCTTCTTCTTCTTTTTGTTTTCGTTTTTCTTCTTTCTATCAATCGGAGATAACGTCGTTCACGTGTGTTCCCTTAATCGTATTTTTTAAAATCGAACGGGAGTAATGATCATCGATCGATCGTTAATGTCTAGCAACATTTATTTGAACGTATAAATTTGCATATCTTGTCGAATGATATTTATTATTTATTATTATTATTCTTATCATTATTGCTGTTGTTGTTGTTGTTGTTGTTGTTGTTGTTATCATTATTATTATTATTATTTATTATTCTTATTCTCACTTTTATCATTGTTACTGTTGTTGTTATTAATATTATTATTATTATTATTATTATTATTATTATTATTATTATTATTATTATTAATCGCGAGGATTATTTCAAGAATGAAATAAAAGATAAGGAAAAAGAAAGAAAAAAGAGAAAATTTCGATATCCTTTCATTTTTCATAAAGTGAAATGACGGATGACAAAAGGTTAGATCCAACTTGGTCTAATTAATTTATAACGAAACTTTCTAGTCGGTTAATAATTAACAATGCATCCGAAGTTTCCAAAGAGATCGTACGTGAGAAAAAAACTGTCGAATCGCACGCGTTTTCTCTTTCTCTCTCTCTCTCTCTCTCTCTCTCTCTTTCTCTCTCTCTGTCTCTGTCTCGCGCGTTCGCTCGTTATCTCTCTCTCTCTCTCTGTCTCTCTTTCTCTCTCTATCTATCTCTCTGTTTCTCGGGTAAAATTACTTGCTACGCATCCGTGAAAATAATCTAAAGGTGTAAACGCGAATCGAAAATCGTATCGGAGCGATCGCGAACGACGACATCCTCTGGCATGAATTTTCCCTTTAATTTAGATATCTCTCTTTCTCTCACTTTATCTATCTTTATATATATATTTCTCTCTCTCTCTATTTACCACAAAAATCGATTTCTTTTTCTGCTCCTAGAGCTCCTAGAGAATATTAGTCGACCTAGCGTTAGGTGTGTACGTGTTTTACTTGGATGTTTATTGCACTATGCTACTTTCTTCTTCGGATTCTTATTATTACTACTACGTATATTCAAGCACGATTATCATTATTATCGACATTAGTACATTATTGTTACTCTTATTATTATTTCCTTTCTCTGTTTCTTTATATATATATATATATTTTTTTTTAAGTATTATTTATATATATATATATATTTTTTTTACTTTCAAATTATTGTCACAAGTTACTACCTTAATCGTTATTATTATGTAGAATTATTATTATCGTCGTGATTATTATTATGATTATGATTTTTATTATTATTATTATTATTATATACATATTGTATATCAATACATATATGTATATGTACATAGATGTCTTGGCATGCACGATCACTTTACTCACATCGAAAATGAAAAGATAGGAAATTAGTGAAAACAAAAACATAAAATAAAATAAATATAATATAATATCGTTAGAAAAAAAGTTAGTGTGTTATTTTATGACAAGTAGATGAATAGAATGTAAAAGATTGGATTAGTTAGTAATTAGAGTAAAACTTAGTTTGTCCTAGGCGTATAGTTAGCGTGTATAGATATAGATTAGAGTATATAGAAAACGAGGATTAGAGAAATTAGTTGGTAGTTCATTCATCTCCCTAAGTTCCATAGGTATCTTATCTGTCCATAATTATTTTCATAGAGATTACAATTATTTTCTAGAAGAAAAAAAAATTGAAAAAAAGTAATAATAATTGTATATAGTATATATACATACCTACTTATCTACATATATATCGTTACCGTGAGATTCGTGAGTTTTATTTAGAAAATTAGAAAATTAGATTAGGAGGTGTGCGTTCGTTTATTCGAAGGTAAAAGCGATGGGGAAAAAAAAAGAAAAAAGAAAAAAGAAAAAAAAGAAGAAAAAAACAAACGTAAAAATCGTATATTTACGTGAGTGTACGCGCGAGTGCGTAGGCAAAACACTTTCACCTTTCGCGAGAGCGCGAAAATGGGATCGTTCATTTATATTCGCGATTTAGCTTCTCGATACGATCTCTTCGTTACGCTTTTGGTTATTTGTTTGTTCGCTTCTTTTAAAAAAATAAAAATAAAAAAATAAAAATAAAAAAAAAAAGAAAAAAGAAAAAGAATGAAAAGAAAAGAAAGACAAAAGAAATGAGGAAAAAATAAAAGTGCAGAAAATAAATCAATTAATCTTAATGATAGAGCTGAGCTTGTTTCTTTACGAAAGAACGAAAGAATCTAAACGATCGATTAAAACAGATGTTGCAACAGTGTGTTACAAATGTAATAATAAAAAAAATTTCGAAACAATTATATATAATATGATAGTTGAATATGATTACGGCGCGACAACTACACCACCACTACTACCACCACCACCACCACCACCACCACCACCACCACCACCACCACCACCACCACCACCACCACCACCACCACCACCACCACCACTACCACCACCACCACTCTTTCTCCGAGCACCAACACCCAATTGCTACCAGCCTATCAGCAAGCATGACTTAATTTTTTTTATATACTCTTGCGATCTATATCGATATGTATATTTATACTTATATCTATATATATTCATATTAATATATATAGATATAAAGATTTGTACGTACACGTACCGGGTGTCACGCTTTAAACGTTACGGCCAAATATCTCGGATTCTATTGGTTTTGACCGAAGAAATAAAAGTTGAATGAAATCCAAATAAAAATTGTTATATTTTGAAGAAGAGGAAAATTTAATACTTATTTCATCTATTTCATAGGGGGAGGGGGGAAAGGAGCGTTGACAAGATACGGAAGTCATAACAATTTCTTTTCTATTTATTTTTTTTTTTTTTTATTTTATTTTTCAATGACTATCGATATTTCAAGAAACATAACAAAAGTTGCAGAGAATATAAATGAGGAATTCGACGACCAACCTACATACCATTGTACCTATCCATCGATATCTCATCGAGTTATGACGATAATATCGTAGTTATACCACGACAACGGCGCTTCTGATTTGTGATCTGTGTTCTGTGTTCTCTGTGATCCGTGTTCTCTGTTCTCTGTTCCATGATCTGTGATTAGAGATTTGTGATCCCGTCGTATCGTTGCATAACTGTTATCGCCACAATTCGATGAAATATCGTTGAAAATGTTACAAACTTTAGGTACTCATCGTATTTCTATCGATATTATCCGCAACTTTTTCGTCAGGCTTAAGATTTTGATTACCACTAAAAAATAAATAAATAAATAAATAAATAAATAAAAATTGTTAAGAATTTTCCATCTCTGTAAAGGTAATTTTAAATGATTTAAAAAAAAATTAAATGATTTGTAAAATCAATAGTGTCGAAGATATTTTTGGTTATATCGTTCGAAACGAGACACCCGGTATACTTGCATATAGGTACTGGAGAAAAGAATCACGCATCGTTGCCAAAAGATTTCCCGGATGCGGGAGAATCTTTGTTTTACGTAATCGTTGGGAAAGGAAAAAAAAAGGGAGAAAAAAAGAATGAGACGATACGAAAAATAGTCGATGCCGAAGTTGTGAGCTTGAAACCTCAACCGGGAATATCTTTGACGACCCAGCGCATACGAATTACGCCAGCATAATTGCCTTTTTTTAGCTACTGTGTGCTCTCATCGTTCTTTGCGTGTGTTTTCTAATCGACCTCTCTTCGTAAACGATAACGACGAATTTTTTATCAAAAATTCAATTTGAAAAATATTTCATATATATATATATATATATATATATATATATATATATATATATATATATATGAAATATAATATGGAATATAAATTAATATATATGCATATATATGTGTATATATATATATATATATGAGCCGTTGATTTTGAAAATGGGACAAGCTCATTTTTCTTTTTTCTTTTTTTCTTTTTTATTATAAATAATAACATAAATTTTATATTAATGTGTAACAATAATTAGCTTCAACCATTTTCGTTAACAAAATGGACGTCCCGCTTTCAAAATCAACGACACATATTTAAATATTAATGCATTATTTTCTTCTTCGATTGTAAATAATATCGTCGATATCGTGGTGAGACGTCGCGAGAATGTTAAAAAAAAAAAAAAAAGAAAAAGGAGAAGAAAAAGAAAAAACAAAAAATATTCCAAAGCTAAGACTAGCATGCGATCCGAGTTCTGGACGTTTCAGGAACTCGCGCACAAGCTCTCGCGAAGCTTCGATATGCAAGAAACACAATTACTCGACGAAGGTGGTTCGGGTGGGGGTTCTGCTACCGGAAGCGGAGGATCAGGAGGACTACCCAGAAGACATCACAGTGCTCAGAGATTAACTAGAAGCGAGATGTCCGATAGGAGGGAAGAAGACGGTGCTTTGGTTGTACCGGATCATCAAGGAAATCTTAGGATCACCGTGAAAAAAACTAAATCGATTTTGGGTATAGCGATCGAGGGTGGTGCTAATACTAAGCATCCTTTACCGAGGATCATTAATATCCACGTTAGTACTTCTTAATATTTATATTAGTATTAGTTAATTATAGTTAGTATTTCTTAATATATATATATATATATATATATATATATATATATATTAATTATAGTTAGTATTTCTTAATATATATATATATATATATTAGTTTTCCTTTCTCTCTGATATATCATTTAAATCACTCACGTGCGTACTCTTTCCGTTTTCTTTTTTTTGTTTTTAATGGCATTCGTTTCAAGTCAATTGATATAAATTAATGACGGATATATCGAAAACTGATCGTCCAAAGTGTAATAAAATTTGTTTAAATTTGTTTTTGCCATAAAAAGAAAATAAATAAATAAATAAAACGAAGTTCGATTATTAACTTCAAATATTTCCAAATCTTTAATTACATTAAAATGAACACGTTTTATCTCGAGCATCGTTATATTAGATTAGATTTATAATTGTAATATGTATTTATAACAGATAATTCGTGTTCTTTGTAATTGCTAATCGATTTATATTTAAATGAACGCCGTTAAAGAGATTCCTTTAAAACCATAGGATAATGGGGCTGCTTACGAAGCTGGTGGACTGGAAGTCGGTCAGCTTATTCTCGAGGTCGATGGTCACAAAGTCGAAGGTAAAGAAAGCATTATTTGTTACGTTTTTGAACTACAACAATAACGATATCGTTACGTCGACAAAATCCTTAACTGTTCTAATTTCCTTTGATTGTTCGTTAGGGCTACATCATCAGGAGGTTGCCAGATTGATCGCGGAGTCATTCGCGCGTCGCGATAGAAACGAAATCGAGTTTCTTGTAGTTGAGGCGAAGAAAAGTAACCTCGAGCCAAAACCAACGGCTTTGATCTTTCTGGAGGCGTAGCAGGAGTCCCCCACCTCCGAGCCGGAACCGCCGTAATAAGAGGCTCCTCTCGACAATCTAGAAAATCGGTCCCGAAAGAGAATCCTGTTCTAACATGAGAGAACTAATACTAATCCCGACGATCGATTTATGATCGATTATAAAAGTAAGAACTTATTCTCGATTCGCGGCACGGATTTTCGATCGGTCGTTCCTCAACCCTGGCCCTGGTGGTGGGACCTTTCAATATTATAACAAAAAGAAAGGACATTGAAACACACGTAAAAGAGGATAGACGAAAATATGAAAATAAAATAGAAGAAGAAGAAGAAGAGAAATCGGAAGGAGAAAGAAGCGTAGTATGGAAGGAAGAAATCTGTGATGATGCAAAAGTTAATCGTTCGAAGCCAAGACAAAAAGCAAAATCGTAAATAATGAGATAGTCGCGAACGTTTATTGGAGGAAGACGAATTTGACGGGTACATAGTTGTTACCGGTTATTTTCAGATCGATTCGAGGCTTTCTTGACTTGTTCGGTAAATAAAAATTGAAAACGTACGAATCCGTTGATAAACTAATAGCGTTGGTTTCGGATAAATCCTATAGTATTCCGATGACGAATGAGAAATATTTGGATCTACGATTAATTAATTTATGAAGAAATTAAGATGGAGACTCGTGAACTGTGCCAAAACTATTTAGAAAAAAATGGTCTTTCGTCTTAGAAACACGCATACATACGTACATGAATACACAAATACATACATACATACACACGTACATACAGACATACATACATACATACATAAATACATACATATATACGTTATTACGATAACGATGAATGTATCGTTAATCGACAAGGGAGGGAGATCCTTTTTGATCGGTGTTACTTATGATTATGAGTGTGAGATCAAAATTGAGAAAAGGAATATGTGATTCAATGAGATTATGCGATATACCGACGTTTCGAAGGATACCAGGATACGTATCTTCTCTTGATAGTCCCTTTTTTTCTGATCGCGTTGATTTTCAACGAAAAAAAAAACGGAAAAGAAAACAGATATATATATATATATATATATATATATATATATATATGTGTGTGTGTGTGCGTGTGTGTGCGCGCGCGTGTGTGTATGTGTGTGTGTGTGTGTGTACGTATATCCTAAAAGAGATATACGATATATAATTGGGTTTTCATGAAAAGTGAAATAAGTTTAATTAAAAAACGTTTCCTTAAATAGAATGGAATGCGTTTGAGCGTTTTACGTAATAAGATGAGCCGAGATAGCGGTAAACGAGACGCTCGAGAAACGCGACGTCGACGATAAGGACGTAGGTAGCATAACGCGACTCTACGTCATCGGTAAAGCGGATATTAATATTAGAAAGTCGATAACGGGGCGAACGGCCGACTGGACTCGTGAGAAAGAGAGAAAGAGAAAGAGAGTATATATGTGTGTGTGTATGTTGCGTACGCATTGCATGCGTGCGTGCGTGCGTGCGTACGTATGTGTGTGTGTGTGTGTGTGTGTGTGTGTGTGTGTGTGCACGCTCGAGCTTGTATATGTGTAAGACCTTGCGTCCTTCGAAACGTGGATATTACAGGTTGATCTAACAATAAGTAAAAAAAAAAAAAAAGAAAAAAATAATTGAATGAACGACACGATTAATTTGTATCAAGGGATTAATAGCCGACCGATGAAGATAATGAATTACAGAGAAAAACGTACAAAAACGATCTATCGCGCATACTAAGCTTCGATAAAAAGCACGTTAATATTAATTAATATTCCGAGTTGAGATTATCTCTAGACGTTGATAATTATTTACGTAAGAACGCCAACAAAATTTCCTGTTATCAGTGCGTTAAATAATGTTCAAGGAATGCTTGTGGATTAGAGAAATTATACTAATCGATACGATGTCATGCTATCGTAAGCCGCAACTACGACAACAATAACAACAACAACAACAACAACAACAACAACAACAACAATAACAAGTACAGAATTATTATGGGAATTGTTGAGATTTATTAAAGTGTATATATATATATATATATATATATATATATATATATATATATATTATGATTATTGTAGTGGAATTGCAAGCTGTACCTATCAATGCGTTTGCGCTCGCTATGTGTTTACGCGCGTATACTGTGACGGCCGAAAAAAAAATAATAATGATAATGATAATGGTAATGATAATGATAATGATAATGATAATAATAATATTAATAATAATAAAAAGAAAAACGAAAAAAAGAGAGAGATTATATATTAAAGAAAGAAAAAAGAAACCAAAAAAAAAAAAAGAAGCAAAGGATATTTTCAAATGCTGTTATTTAGAAGCGTATACGTATGTATTTAGCCGAGAGCCTGTGACCTCCGATGCCGAAGAAATCGCCAACGATCGACATTAAAATGTCTTTCTATTGAAAATCACGATAATCCGTTTTTCTCTTTTTTCTTTTCTCTTTGTTAATTTGTTCACTTGAAAAACCCAAAAAGAAAAAAAAAATAAATAGATGTTCATTTTGAACGAATGCACGATATTATATCGACAAATCGTAATTCTCGATCGTTCGTGATTTCTCATATGATTGTATGTACATGCTTGTATGTGTATCGATCGCGAGGAAAGAAAAAACAAAAATAAATGAACAAATAAAATGAATACGAATCGAGAGAATCGTTGGTAAACAAAAAAAAAAGAAATAACACGAAAATATATAGGATGAAACGTAAAAAAAAATAAAAGAACGAAAAAGCGAAAGAAAGGAAGAAGAAGAAAGATTCAGGCCATGTATATTTAGCAATTATGGTAGAAGTGACAAAGGACAAATCTGCTAAATGTGCCAAAAAATAACTCCCAAGAAAAAAATAGTAGCCTGCAATTTACCGCGGAATGGTCGATGTATGTATATACAAGTTTAATTACGGTAATGAACGACGAAGACACGAAGAGAGAGAGAGAGAGAGGGAGAGAGAGAGAGAGAGAATAACAAAGAAAAGAAAAAGAAAAGAAAAATGATCTTTCCTGACATATAATCAAGTACATACTTACATACTATATTTCTTGATCTTATCAGATAGACGAAGAGATTATTGATTAAAAAAAAAAAAAAAAAAAAAAAGAAGAAGAAGAAGAAGTAGACTGCGACAGAAAAGTACAGAAAATTCGAAGAAGATAGAAAATGAAATAGGCATGAAAGGGTTAATGAGACGATGGGAAAACAAATCGAAAAGGAGAAAGAAGTGGAAAACATATAGCCTTACATGCAAAAACATGAAACACACACAAGCAAACAAGCACGCACTTACGCACGCAGGCACTGATTCTACAAACGAATCTACACCTCTTTTCATTTTTTTCTTTCATTTATTTATCTATTTTTTGTTTCTGTCCTTTCTTTCTTAACCCATTAATTTTTATTCATTCGACATAGATCGACATAGCACGAGATTCTGATCGCCGTTTAAATCATTTCGATCGCCGAAAAGAAATGTTGGAAATTCGATCGAGACGAATCCTTTTTTTTTGTTGTTCTTCTCGGCTCGTGGATCTTTGAACAAGCGACGTTATCTAAAACCGTGGAAATATTTTTGTAAAGCTTCCTACGAAGGATTTCATGCAATTCAAAAAAAAGGAATAATAAGGAACAAAGAAA
>OU964969.1:4484740-4497240 GCA_918808275.2 Dolichovespula sylvestris
CGTTGAATATTAAAACACGCCACTCTTTCTCTTGGGATATAAAATTGCATGAGAGAAAAAAGAAAAAGAAAAAGAAAAAGAAAGAAATAAAAGCTTTCGAAACGTTATCGAATATTGTACAACCTATTCTCACTTTTTCTACAAAGTAAATTACAGGAGGACAAAACTGGACGATTTTATCGTTGAAATTTCGGTCGATGTTGCAACAAAGAATGAATGGAAACCGGGCGAAAGGAAATATGTGAAATTTCAAGAAGAGCAGCTGGTGAGAAGATTGGCGTCGATCCGTGAAAAGATAAAAGGTGGGGGTAGAGAGAGAGAGAGAGAGAGAGAGAGAGAGAGAGAGAGAGAGAGAGAGAGAGAGAGAGTGAAAAGAAAGGGCGGGAGAGCACGCGCGAGATTAGAAAAGAAAATCGAGGGGGGTAAAATAGGAAAGTTAGGGGAAAAAGGACAACGTGGCACGAACCTACCCCACGAGGGTTAGAGGCCAACGTGGTGCGGTTCTCCCTAACTCGGTTCTCTCTCTCCCCCTCGTCCCCCACTCTTCTTCATCCCTCTTACCAACTAAACGTACGTGTAGGTACACGTGCTCGGGAAGGGTGGTCCCTGCTTCTAAAAGCTACCATTGCTTCCGGTGAATACCCACAAACGTTTCTACTACCTACCATCGAACACGTTAAGAATACGATGAAAGAAAGAGAAAGAGATAGATAGATAGATAGATAGATAGATAGATAGAAAGAGAGAGAGAGACAAAGAGAGAGTGCGTGTGTGTGTGAGAGAGAGAGAGAGTGAGTGAGTGAGTGAGTGAGAAAGAGACAAGAGAAGAGAGGGATAAGAGCAAGCAAGGCAACGAATCGCAGTATACACCAGTACGGACTAGCCAACGCGAGTGGTACTCGCGCGAGTGCGCGAGATTTTAACGAATGACAGTGAGGAATCATCGTTGTGCATGGACAAGCAAACATTTTCATTTGTTCGAAATCGTATCGTTGATTAATAATTAACTTCTTCTTCTTCTTTTTTTTTTTTGTTGTTTTTTTTTTTCCTTTTTTTTTCTATTATTTTTCTTCTTCTACGCGATGCGAACGTTCGTCTTGAATTTATCACGAACGTTGTTATCGTATCGAACGATCGACTTTCTTCAAACGTCACATCGCATCGATCGTTCGTCATGGTTAAAGAGAGGGTGAACCGAGGGAGATCTTGGAGAGTAGAATTTATTCGTCTATTTCATGTAGACGGCGAGATATCGTATACGATATATCCCTGAATGTGTTTCGTTGATTCGCGCGCGAATTAAATGAAGGATATATGGATTAATCGGTATAATCGTGAAACGAATCGCTCGATATGTTCGTCCGGTCGAGAATGATAATGAAATACGTGAATTCTTGAGATCTTGATTCGTCGTTGACGGAGTTGGAGGGAGTGAAAGAGAGAGAGAGAGAGAGAGAGAGAGAGAGAGAGAGGGAGAGGTAGGGAGGGAGAAAGAAAAAGATAGAGAGAAAGAGAATAAAATATTCGAGAATGAGAATAAGGAGAAGAACGAAACACATTGAGTGTTCGATTTCAACGTGGAGTTTCGTGAACGTTTGGAGAGAAACTAGGACCGACAATATCACGTGGTTGTGTGATCGCATAAGTGACGATAAAAACAAGTGACGATATCTCGATATTCGAATTAAAAAAGAAAAAAAGAAATACCCAAGAAAAAGAGAACAAAGCAAAGGAAGAAGAGTGGTATCGATAAGAAGAGAAATCAAAATTCTCGCGATTAGCCAATATAGAATATAAACGATAGGAGAGGAGGAACGGGAGAAGGAGGAGAAGAAGAAGAAAAGAGAGAGAGAGAGAGAGAGAGAGAGAGAGAGAGAGCAGCTTGTTTTTACGAAAAAGTAAAAGAAAGAAAGAAAAGAAAAATAAGAGAAAACACTCCAAGAAAATTCGTTCGAAGAGGTCATACCGTACGTATATGCTTGGATCTATTCTAGATCGCGTCCTTGGAACGAAAGAATCCCACGCAAGGGGGAGAGAAAGAGAGAGAGAGAGAAGAAAACACACTTTTGTTTGTCTTTCTCTCTCTCTCTTTCTCTAAAAAGCCGTCTGGAGATTGGCCGTGGCCGATTGATCGCCCACCGAGGCCTCTTCGTTGTAGCAACAAACCCACAACCGTCGAGAAGGAGAAGATGCTCGTAAGGTTAGCGAACACTCGTTAAAATCTTACCATGCGTGCCAAAAATAAAGGAGAAAGGGAAAGAGAAAGATAAAGATAAAGGGAAAGAGTAAGATTGAGAATTCGATTGAAAAATAATTCTCAAGTCTTTACGATTTCCGTGCCAGTCGTTCTTTGATTACTTCGAAAGAAGAAACGTACGATCGGTTTTGATACATTTATCTCGTTTAAATACGAAGAAATCGTTAATGAAAAATCTTTCTTTCGTGTGAAAATGAAAAGGAAACAAGAAGGAGAGAGAAAAACGCATTTGCACGGGGGGAGGGGAATAAAAAGTAAACTATTAAATCGTATCGATTCTAACTTACATAATTCGTTAACGATCTTAACTTAACTCGTCGCGATAATAGCTCAAAGATGCTACTCAATTGGATTTTATCGTTTATTTATTTAATCCGATCGTATTTCACGAGTTACTCTCCCATTTATCGGGTACTCCACGGCGTACAAGTTGTTATTCGTATTACGACTTTGAACGAGGATGTATCGGCAGATTGATACGCGTTATTTCAATCGACTTCTTGATTTTCAAATGCAAAAGAAAAAGAGAAATATATATTTTTGATCGATTGTTAAGTGAAAATTTGTCTTGAATTGAAGAACCAAGAGATCTTTTCAAGTTGGTTGCTTTGATATCAACATCGATCGATCGTTAAACGTTAAACGATCGCAAGAAAGATCGGTTCCCACGGAACGCGAATGGACGACGTAGAGGAAAGAGTTCAACGGCCTTGTTTGATGTAAAGAGAGACGTAAAGAAAGAGAGAGAGAGAGAGAGAGAGAGAGAGAGAGAGAAAGAGAAAGGAACTGGAGTGTGTGTAAGAGAAAAGAAAGAAAGTGTTCAAATCGAATCAAATTTTCCTCTCTCTCTCTCCGTGTCCCGCGCACGCACACAGTCCTAAGAAATTGGATGGAAGTAATAAAAGAAAAAGGAAAGAAAATAAGAATAAAGAGAAAAGAAGAGCTAGAAAACGTCTTATCGGTACACTCGACGATATTCAACCTCCTGATCTCTCCTCTTCGGAGGGCTAATTTTAAGACAGGATCCTTGAGAAGAAGCAAGCATCAGACCGAGGAATCCTCGTGAGATGATCATCGGTCATGGCGTCTCTAAGAAGAACGATTCCAAACGCGATTCTTCTACTTCTTCTGTCGTTTTTAGCGACCATGACGGAGCGTGGTATCTGTCGGCTTGTCGTACCTACGAGTCCCTCGTATTTTCAAAGAACTACGAAGGCCGTCAAATTGTCAACTGGAAATATGGAGCTCGTCGAGGAGGAACAATGTTCCGATCGAGTTTTACGTCTGACTTGTAGATCCCTCAGAGCTTTCATTTTTGTCTTGGAAGCGGAATATCAATCAAATCGAACGGGCGTCTGCGGATACGAGTCGCAAAAATTGATGGCGGAAAAGAAGAAATTCACGTCGGCCGTTAAAAATTCACACGTCAAGGACACGAGACAATTACGTGGAAATTATATCAAAGACGACGATGAGGATGAACGATATCTGTTCGACGTTAGGGCTTCCTTCAACAAAAAGTAAGCATTAATCCCCTACACCTACCTACTTCCCCTTACTTTTCTTCGGTATATCAAAAGACCGCGCAAGAGATTAAGAGAAAGTACAGAATATTCGATTACGTCTGGATAAGTTCGAGACCGCATAGAAAAATAGTTTTAGAAAACGTGACTTATATTCCTTTTTACATTTATTTATTATTAATCCAACGTCCCCAGTCAATTTTCCATATGTCGATATTCATACTTCATTTTTGATTTATTTCCCTACTTTTTCGTATTTTCCTTCTCTACGTTACGTCATCGCAAACGTTAATAACAACGTGAATTATTTTAAATCTATCCAAAATAGACGAAGATCGAAAGGAAAGTAAATGGCTCGATCTTATCGGTCTTGGCTATTGCCGTCGAAAAAATATATTTATAAAGATTTATGGAAAAAGACAAATCAAAATTAGAAAATGTTAGTGTAACAGTTAATATTAATGAATGTGAATATAGTGAACGAAGATGATAATATTTTCACGTTGGTCAGATTGATTTTTTATTTAGATTAAGTTTTTCATTTAGATCTTGTTAGAAAAACTATTATGTCGACATTAAACGTTGAATGGCGAATGTTCTTTAAAAATCATCTTTTCGAAAAGAAAGGATAAAGCGTCTCTCTCTCTCTCTCTCTCTCTCTCTCGTTCTCTCTTTGTTCCTATCTTTTATATTCTCTTCAGTGTTCAGTTCGTCGTACATCCACGCACAGTTATCTTCTTTTCATTTTCCGTCTTGAACAAGGACTCGATAGGAGAATCTCCCACTCGAGAAACGCTTATTGCGTCTCGGATGCACATACAAGAGGGTGGATCAAATCACGGCTTTGATGTCGAGAAGCTTTAATTGCTTCTCTAAAGGGAAGTTCAAACTCCCTAAGGTCAATTGAAAAATGACGTAAATCGGCTATTGCAAATAAAGACTCGAAGAGAGCAACTCATCGGAGATCCTTTGTAAATTGCAAATAACGTAGAATAATAAAGAATGAAAGAGAGAGAGAGAGGGAGAGAAAGAAATTAAAACGACGGAGAAGGGGTTGGGAGAAAGAGAGAGAGAGAGATATATATATATATAGATAGATAGATATATAGAGTACGAAATTAGAACAAATTGATATACAAAGTTAGAAAACTGTGGTGAATATCACGTGTAGTATTTGTTTCGAAAAGTTATAGATTTGGATTTATTACGTTTACTTAGAAATTATTTTCTTTGAAAGCAACCAGGAAATTTTGTAATATTAACCAGACCACGTATATTCTGGAATTAACAGAAAAAAAAAAAATTAAGAAAAGCAAGCAATATTATATATTCGAAGTAAAAGGAAAATTTACGATTTCTTTCCTTAACGCGCAACCCCTCTTTCTCCCTCTCTCTCTCTCTCTCTCTCTCTCTCTCTCTCTCTTTCTTTCTCCCTCGTGCAAATCGAGAAGGAAATTCATCTTTAATTCCATTCGAAATAGGTTTATGTGAAATATTCATAAGAATTTCGAGCGTGTCTGCCGCGAGAAAGCTATTTTCCCGTTTTATTTTCGACTGAAAAAGAGGGAGACTATAAGATACGATAAAATCAACGAAGCGAAAGGGTCGACCGGGGGATGGATCGAAGGGTGAAACAACGGTGGCGTACCCCTTTGCGAGAAGGGTGAAAACAAAGAATTCCCCCTCTTTATTTAAGCTCAACGCGCGCATTAACGTACGAACGTTCGATGCAAATGATAGCCGATTTTTGTTCTTTTACTTTCACCCTCGCAATTGCATTTTTGACGTCTCGTAGGACGACTAACGATCCCGCGATCCCTTATTTCGTATGTGACAATTGCAGTGGTGCACGTGACAATGAAATTAATTTTTCTTTCGTTTTTTGTTTCTTTTCTTTTCTCTTTTTTTTTTTTTCTTTCAATCATCGTAATATCAATTTGAATGATAAATTCAAACATACTGATTTCGAACGAACGATTTCCTTTTTTTCTTTTTTTGTAGATGTTCCGGTCAGCATCACTGTCGGTATAATTTGAGCAGCGATCATCCAGGAACGACCTATTGGCATCCCGCTGCTTTAAGATTAAAATACGCTTGTGTTCCTGGTGAGTATTTTATATCGAGAATTTGTCTTTTTTTTTTTTTTTTTTTTTTATATATATATATATATATATGCATACACGTATATGTATATATAAATATATTGGATACAACGAACCATTATATCGATGTTTAAATTTGCTGCCTTTTATTTTCCAATAAAATAGGAAAAGAGAAAGATCTCTCGTTATGTATCGAATATTGCTGTTATTGATTTTCTCCTTTTCTTTTTTTTTTTTTTTTGTTTTTTCATTGATGAAAGAGATTTATTACTGCGAATATAATACAAAAGAGAGGTAAAAGTTTAGTGCAAATGTACAACAGAAATAGTAATTCTCAATGACGTGACCTGTATCCGCTTGACGTTGACGAGTAATTATTACTTTGTGGATATGTGTGTGTGCGTGTGTATGTATGTGGGTTGTGCTGTGTGCGATATTAAAAATCGATAACAACGTAACAAAATTAAACCGCAGCTCGTGCTTGGTCTCTTGTTCATTCCAATTATCGAACTTCCCTCAGATTCTACGTTTAGTTTGACGTTATTTCATTTTATTAAATTATTATTATTATTATTCGTTGGAAGAGAAAAGGAAAAGAGAAAGAAAAGAAAGTAATAATAAGTAATAATAATAATAATAATAATAATGATAATAATAATAATAATTTTCTCTAAAAGCTTGTGAAATTATTTTCTTCGTTGGTTCAACGGAAATGTAAATTACATTAACGAGAGATAGACATAGTACCTAGACGTATTTACAATTTACCGAAGTATGCTTTCACCCATTCCATTCTATTTGATTGCTTGTTCTATAAATAAGCCAATGAAAAATGATAATCGAATAGTCGGTGTCGTTCGATCGTTATCGTTCGAACGATCGGGGAGAGAGATCGAGGACAGCTGCAAAGCAAAGTACGAAATGAATGGACACTGGCAAAATAGAAATGGGGACGGTTTACCAATCGAAAAAGCTTATAGAGGGATTTCTGTGCGTGTCACTTTCGACGAGCCATCCAAAATTCTATGAAAAGCAACGTGACATTTTGGTTCTAGGTATGGGGTCATAGAAAAAGAAAAAAAAAAGAAATAAATAAATGAAAGAATTCAAACGAATTCGAATCGTTTTAATCCATTGAGTTTCTGTTGGTACGTCTCGTCTACTTTGTGCTCGATTCGTTTCACGATTCACATAAATTTTATCCTCTTATTCTCCACTGCGTGCCTGCTAACGTAACGAAAAGCTTTTAACGGGCTAATCTCGATGGCTTGAAATAAATGAGACAAGACGTGGTTGGTAAAAGAAATCGATAAAATACGTGGAAAAGATTGTAAAGATTTTTCTAATGTTTCCTTCTTAACAAAATTATACGATGAATGGAATCGTTCGATTCACTTAATGCTGACATTACATTTCGCAGATTTCATTTTAACACATTTTCAAGAGGTTTATTATTATTATTATTATTATTATTATTATTATTATTATTATTATTATTATTATTATTATTATTATTATTATTATTATTATTATTATTATTATTATTATTATTATTATTATTATTATTATTATTATTATTATTATTATTATTATTATTATTATTATTATTATTATTATTATTATTATTATTATTATTATTATTATTATTATTATTATTATTATTATTATTATTATTATTATTATTATTATTATTATTATTATTATTATTATTATTATTATTATTATTATTATTATTATTATTATTATTATTATTATTATTATTATTATTATTATTATTATTATTATTATTATTATTATTATTATTATTATTATTATTATTATTATTATTATTATTATTATTATTATTATTATTATTATTATTATTATTATTATTATTATTATTATTATTATTATTATTATTATTATTATTATTATTATTATTATTATTATTATTATTATTATTATTATTATTATTATTATTATTATTATTATTATTATTATTATTATTATTATTATTATTATTATTATTATTATTATTATTATTATTATTATTATTATTATTATTATTATTATTATTATTATTATTATTATTATTATTATTATTATTATTATATTTGAAAGATTATAAAAGCGTATAGCCTAGTGTAAAGAAAAGGATTAATGACAACGTATCCATCTATCCTTTGTAATTTGGTCAGTTTTATTTACAAAAGGTATTGTAAAAAATATTATGAAAAATATTATGAAAGATATCAGACAAGCTTAAGATTATTTCGGAAGTCACAACGTGTTAATATACGTTTATCGAATCGAACTGAATAATCATAATCCTCCTCGTTGTTCCGCTTTTAGCTAGATATTAAAAAAAAAATATATATATATACAACAAATTTTCTACAAGTATATCATATTTATTATAATGATTATATCATGGCAATTAACGTCTTACATTCGCGCGAAATAAAAATCGTTCATTTTATTTCTCTCTCTCTTTTCTTTATTTTTTTTTTTTTCTTTTATTTAACATTATATTTCCTACCGAGTAAAGAACGTTAAACAATCGACGTAATTACAAATTACGTGGGTTAAGGGTAGAAAGGAAAATTTCCCCTTCGTTGCCCTAATATCAGCTCGAATCCCCGTTTAGAAGCCCTACTTTTAGCGCACTCTCCGAGTGAAAGTAGGGCAAGGACAGACCTCGACGACATCTCCGTCGACACCCCCGATTACAACCTCGCCTATCTGACATCGTCGTTCTAATGGATTCTACGGTCACACTCTACATCGACAAATGGACCACAACGGACGACGCAGATGTCGATCTTTCTAACCCGAAGGAGCTTACCTTCTACTAAAACGCATCCTGTATTTAATAATATTTTAAACCGTTTTCTCTCTCTCTCTCTCTCTCTCTCTCTCTCTCTCTCTATCTATCTATCTATCTATCTCTCTCTGTCTATTTGACTAAAGTAATCTAATAAATAAATAAATAAATAAATAAATAAATAAATAAATAAATAAATAAATAGAACGAGAGAAGACGATCGTCTTAAGTTAATCCTGTATCTCATCATATTCCTTAGGGTATATGATACTTAAATTAATAATACATTAATTTCAGAGGTAGCGGTTTGTAAATACTGCAACGTGGAAGTAAGAATACCCAAAGGGAACGCAGGAGGTTATTTAAAGTCCCCGGGATATCCACTGTATTATCCAGGTGGTTATTCCTGCGGTTGGACATTCAAATCGTCACCTGGTGAAAGGATTATTCTTACCTTTCACGACCTGAATATTCGCAGTAAGTTTCGAATGAGTAAGAAGTCCGAGAAATTGTTATGTTTGATTTTATAAAAAAATGTATTATAACGTGATATTTCTCCGTGGTAGGAGTGGATATTATGCTTTTATTGAAAAAAAAAAAAAAAAAAGATAAAGAAAAGAAAAAAAGATTTATTCAATTCATCGTATTCTCAAAATCGTAGAAATCCTTTTTTTTCCTTTTTTTTGTTGTTTTCTTTTGTAAAATCGACCATCTCATTTCTTCCGTAATTTTAATGATAACTGTTGTTTACATAGTACTTGATGATTTCGACAGGTCCAGAAGCGGATGGAAGCTGTATAGACGTCGTGAGAGTTCGAGAAAAAGGAAACACTTTGTTCGAACGTTGCGGCATCGCCGCCGGCATTAAAATTGTCTCTAATTCGAGCCTTGTGACCCTTGACCTGATAGCCTCGACGAAACTCTATCCTGCTCGAGGATTCCTTCTACAGTATCAAGGTCGGTCTATGGCTTAGATATCTTCGATTTTCTACGAAGATCCTTAACGAACATACGCGTTTTATTCTAACTTTAGACCGCATAAAATTTATTTACGTTGATGCACTCTAAAACGAAATCAAACTTGTCGAGTGAACTTCGTACTTGAAGAGATATCTACCAACGATTACGCAACGAATCGTTCCATCCAGAAATATCCAATGCTATTTCTGGATGGACGAATACACACCATTAACGTGACAACGTTACACATTTAACGCGATACCTTTCGATAAAATCGATCATTTCTTTTTTTTTCCTTTTCTTTTTTCCTCTTTTCTCGATAAAACGAATATTTCGAAAAATAATATCGAATGCCTCGTCTCGAACGTCGATTCAATATCGAAGAGAAAAGATAATTTCGCTTCTGTCAATGTCGAATTGAAACTCGACGATAATAAAAATTTTAGGTTGAAGCACTTGATATTGTCTTGTTATCGATTTCAAAATTAATTTATTAATATAATATCGCATAAAAATACTAGATAGATAATTTTTTAATATTACTTTATTATTCCACGACATTGTCCGTTCTTCACGTGAAGTCGAAATCGACAATATTTACATAAAGGAATTGCAATATTATTTCCAGTGTTGGGCTGTCCGAACATTTCAGCCCCGAACGGAAGCTATATATCGTATGATACAGTGACGTCAAGAACGTTCTCGTGTAAATCCGGCGCTGTGTTTCCCGACACAAGAAAAGAGAATAGAATACTTGAATGTAAAAACGGGAAATGGAACGAGACCATCGATAAGCTGCCAACTTGCGTAGGTAAGAAGAGATATCCAAGATAATATCGCTTGATTAATTAATTAAATTTATATGGAAAAAAAAAAACGAAAAATAATGCGTTTCTCGTATAAACCGGCCTTTCGTTCGTAATCAAATTAAAATCATTATTACGGTTTTAAAAATTTATGAAAAAATAAAACGAACAAAAAATTTGGTAATATATCAAAGTTATGAAAATAATACGAAATAACACAATTTTATACCTTAATAAATTATACGAGTCAACGAAGTACCTAATGTCGGTCGATCACGAGTGTACTCGTTTTACGAAATCCATGTAAATCGTTTTCCATCGTATTTGATTAGTGTTCGCTTAATTTTTGTATTACCGATTTTTTCAAAGTTTTAATATTTCAATAAAATTATTTATTAATTGAATTATGAACATGGCCGAGGAGATGAATTAATTTTTAACTTTTGAATATAATCGTCGGTCAACAATGGATTAATTAATGGTCTTTCTTTATCGTTTTAATTTCAGTTTGATTTATAATTATTGATTTCGTTATTGATATTCGTGAATGAACACGAATCGGAAGAAACTTGAGATATATTTAATCGTTGTTATTATTATTATTATTATTATTGTTTTTTTGTTGTATATTGAAAAAGTATTTCGACATGAGTACAATTATTTATTATAAATACAAATTAATCGATCTAATCAACAAATCATAATATATCGATCTAAATAACAAATCCAAACAAGTATAATGTTAATAGATGTAATATATTTACAGTTCAAAGTTCGTACATAAGAATCGTTAGTTATCATGCCCTCTTATAAATCTTGACACGTACGTATCTGGCAAATATTCTTCGTCTTCCACTTGACTTTTTTAATCCATTTATCATGCTTTGTACACATGTATGATAGATTTAACAACGTCTTCCCTCTCTCTCTCTCTCTCTCTCTCTCTCTCTCTCTCTCTCTCTCTCTCTCTCTCTCCCTTTCTCTCTCTCTCTCTCTCTCTCGTGATTATAAAACTTCACTTTCGAGTATTATTCCCTCTAATATTAAGGGGATAAATGAAATTATCCGTCAAAAAAAAAAAAGAAATGTAAATCGTAATAATTTCAATATTTTAATCACAAGTTTCGACGGATAATATTATACGATTTACATATACGAATCTGCTTTCGGTTTAATTCGATTTGCATGTATGCATTTAAAATAACCGATAAGTGACTAAAGCTTCGTATTAGAAGATTTTAAAGAAGAAAAATAGACGGAGAAGAAGAAAGAAAGGAAAAATAAAGAGAAGCGAGCGAGCGAGAGAGAAAAGAAGAAAAAAGAAAAGATCGGAAAGTTGTAGCCGATATTTATGATCGATCGATTAGAACGTAAATACGGGTGGGAGGGGGGGGAAGAACGAGGAAAAAAGAATAGGTAGTCTAGTATGGACGAGGTCCTTGAGATCGATAGCACGTCCCTTTTGCAATAGCCGTCTGCTCGGGAACCCCATGACCGTCCATCCAGTTCGAAAGGGGAAAGAATGAGTAGGTTGTGGTGGTGGGGATTTGGTAGAGTGGTGGGAACGAAGAGAACGAGAGAAATGGAGAGAAGAGGAGTAGAGAGGCGAGGAGAGTATTAGGAAGAGGGGGAAGAGAGGGCGAAGAGAAAGAGAAAGACCTATAGGAGGGACTCGCGTTATCTCTCTCTCTCTCTCTCTCTCTCTCTCTCTCTCTCTTTCTGTCACTCTCTCTCTCTTTCTCTCTCACTACTAGAGATAAAGAGAGAGAGAGAGAGAGAGAGAGAGAGAGAGTTCGTAAAGAGACCACCATACATCGCCAGGTTCGAACGCATCGCGACGCCGGTCGTCACGGCACCACGTGTCTCCTACGAAAAATCATTCGTTGAAATAGAATCGTTATCAACGTTAAATCGCGTTGTTCCGTTTTATCGGTTTTTCTTTTTCTTAGATGAAAAAGAAAAAGAAAATAAAAAGGTATATATATATACGTATATGTGTATATATATATATAATATATATATATATAAATCCAACAACAAATTATTTGT
>OU964969.1:4502240-4582240 GCA_918808275.2 Dolichovespula sylvestris
GTGGGGAGTTACGAAAATGATCGAGAGAAGGTCTGTTGCCGTACAGTCGATAAGAGATAAGAAGCGAAGTCTTACTAATTACAACATTCGTTAACGTAGAAACAAACAAGTATATAATATATATATATATATATATATATATATATATATATATACATCATATAATATATATAGGTGTGTGTGTGTGTGTGTGTTTATGCATGTTATATATGAATATATATATATATATATATATATATATATATATATATAAAACGTCCACTATATACATACACTTATTTTTTCGTGATCTATCCGCGTTTCTATATCTTTCTATTTCTTCTCCACAGTTCCGTATATATTTTCTTTCTCTTTTCCCGGGGTTAAAGAGCATCTGTTAGTGGAAGGCGTCGATTCGCCGTGAACGTCCTTCCCATCACGCCACGCGTCGTCGTTCATCTCCGATAATAAAATCGACAAAATAGCAACGATCTCATTCAGTACGGTTTGTTCCGTGAACGTATCGGCTTCGTGCCAATTCTCTTGAAAAAAATATATATATATATACATACATACATACATACACACATACACACATATATACTTCGATATTTTCTATTTCTTATTTTCTTTTTTCTCGAACCATCAAAGAAAATTTCCTTTTCACGATGAGGAGTAATATCTCACCTTGGACTATTTGATTCTCTTCTCGTCTCGTCGTAAGATCTTAAATAGAAGGAGAAAGGAAGAATAAAAAAAAAAGATCAGAAGGAGCAAAGAGGAATAAGTGCAACTCCGAGTATTATTGGTGAAAAGGTTGTAAAGCAAAAGGGAAAAAAAGGAAGGTCTTTCGTTGTGCGCGGGAACCATTTCAGTTTGGTGGTTGTGGGGAAAAGCAGAGAAAGAGGGGAGAAAAAAGATCTCGCGTCTACGAGAGGCTCGAACGAAGGAGAAAAATAAAATACAAGTTTTGTACACGAATATCATAAGAGTTCTTTCTATCTTCTTTTTATTTGTCTCTCTCTCTCTCTCTCTCTCTTTCTCTCTCATTTTTTACTTTCCTTTTTTCGTTTGGAAAGAACCGAAAGAAACTCGTGTGCAATCGCGTAATACGATGTGTCGTGCAGAAACGCGTGATGGTGCCGAATTGTAGCTAATATCCGTCGGTAGTGTTCGGCACGGACACACGTACACACACAAATATATACACGGACGTACACGCACATCTATCATACGTACTTAATTACTTCGTCAAGAGAAATCGCCATCTTGTTACTTCAAAATGATACGAATCTTCACCGACACCTTCAGGAATTTAATCAGTAAGTTATATTTTACTTTTATATACGTACATACGTATATATATATATATATATATATATATATATATATATATATTTATATTTATATATTTAAAAAAAAATTAAAAAGAAATATTGTCGAGAAAAAATTGTACAAAAAGAATCTTTTACTTTTTTTTTTAT
The DNA here is from genome assembly GCA_918808275.2 of Dolichovespula sylvestris. Lineage (NCBI taxonomy): Eukaryota > Metazoa > Arthropoda > Insecta > Hymenoptera > Vespidae > Dolichovespula > Dolichovespula sylvestris. The sequence goes on from OU964969.1 coordinate 4,503,704, forward strand.
AGAAAATCTCTAAACGACTTCGATAGTATAAAAATGCAAGAAATTTATTCATTATTACACAGTCCGATCGATATCTATTCTTCACTCCGTTCGCACGTGCTTTTAAACTCGGCTTCCTTTCTTCATAAACAAGTCTCTCTACTAGTGCTTCGCACGTGGAATACGTGACTGACGCAACGTAGCATAAAACTGCACGAGAGTACTGCTCTTTACTCTTTATTCGACGTCATATATTGATATTTCGAATAGTGTTCGATCTAACGTAAAATTATTTTCCGTGTCAAGTAACATCGTTCGAACGAATTGCTTCGATATGAAAGGAAAGAGAGAAAGAGAGAGAGAGAGAGAGAGAGAGAGAGAGAGAGAGAGAGAGAGAAAGGGAGAGAGAAAAGAAAATAGGAAAAAAAAGATGAGACAAACGAAGAAAGAATTGCTTGCCTAATGAATAAGCAATGGTGGTTATTGAATTTGCATGGTTTCATTATTTCAACCGATGTGCTGTCGAAGCGAGAAGAAATATTCCCATTTCCTGTGCGATTGTTTCTAATTTTCCGTTATTATAATTTATTCCGTTATACTTAATTCGTTCGTTTCTTTTTCTTTTGTTTTTTTTTTGTTTTTTTTAATTATTTGTTTCTGTTACTTTGTTTCGAAAATACGCACGATATTATTCTCTATTCGAATATATACATGTATTTGTGAATTTATTAAACACAAAATGTGACATTTAACATATTTATACATATGTATATATTTACATGCTTTAACAAGACTGAACACGCATTTATGTTTGTAATGATATGCATGAATTTATTTAGAATAGTATTCGATTTCTCTTGGTGTTATGCCACCTTACAATTTAATTTTATCAAATATACTTATGATAATGCATGTATCTTTATAAATATATTATCATCATATATCTTCAAAAAAAAAAATATATATATATATATATATATATATATATATATATACACAGTGACGTCATTTTAACAGAGCTTTTATTCGTCGTTTAGAACAAATTAACAAGTAACAGTTCTCTTTATCGACTTAATCATTTTTTTCTCGGGGGAAAAATAGTAATCTCATAAGAAATACGAAAAGAAACGTGCTTGAATGATTCGCATGAGATACAATAGTACGCGAGCGTGTAGATATGTACATATTAGGAAAATAGATATTCGAGTCTCTCAAAAATATGACCTACATTTGGAATTCATCGCTAAAAACAATGACTCCCCTTCCTATATTCACTCGTTTTTTTTTCGATTGCTTTTTTTTCTTTCTTTTTATTCCCTTTTACTTCTTTTCTCTTTCTTTCCTTTTTTTCCCTTGCTCCTTCCTTTACCGAAACATGCAACGAGCTCTATGTAAATCATTATCAAGAGTTCGCTTGTTGTATATATGTAACGTCAGACACATTGTACATATTTCCTAGTTTCTAGTTGGATGGATTTTCATGCATGTATTACAATACTTTGTCAGATTGTAGAAAAAAAGAAAAACAAAAAAGAAAAAACAGGAAAAGAAAAGTTGGATGGCATCGTTAGAATGATTTTTGAATTCGTTTTTATAAGGATACATGAATATTTTAAAAACAAAGAGAAATCAGAGAGGGAGCGAAAGAGGAAGACACGAAATATGTGTGTGTGTGTGTGTGCGTTAATATACGCGTATATTGAGTCGAGTAAGATCATCTCGTAGGCTCATGGATCAATTAGATTAGAGAGCCACAGACAATTGTCGTCGATTGACAAGGATGAACAAAAGAACCCTCCTCTTGCAACTTCATTCGAATAGCGTCCACTTTAGTAGTACGTGATAACACCTCCGACCATTTCGACTACGGTCGAAGTACTCCCGGACTTCCGAAGAACTTTTCGAACGATTGGTGCAATCATTTCTTCGAAGAAAGTACGATTGATCGATCGTAGTAAAAATGAAATGTACGAATTTTTCAATATGAAAACTTCTTTAAATTTTAAAGCTGACGGATATTTAATTTTTCAGAAACGAATATCATGTATAATATATACATACATATATATATATATATATATATATATATATATATATGTATTTATTTATTTATTTAGTTGTTATCAGAATAATAAGATAATGTTTTTTTCTTTATTTTGGATCGTTATATCAAAATTGTTTTCTTTTTTTTATACGGAAGATGTAATCGGTTCGGTCGCGGGGCCGAAACGTGATCGAAACGTGAGCCCCGTATAAAAGAAACGTAATTAAAAAGTGATATATCGATAAGTAAATGATCCCAGTCATCAAAGATCATTGAAAAATTGTTGCGCCAAAGTTACGAAGATGCATATACATATTAAGTTACGAAGTTTCGACGTTAATACGAAGCAAATCTTAACGCTCAAAGGTGATAATAGAAAATCATTTGCACTTATTATATTTTCGATCCGATTAGAATAACAAAACAAAAACGTGCCGTCGTTCTGAGATTTATTATATATTTCTTTTCTTATTATTTCTTTCTTCTTCTTTTTTTCATTTTTGTTTTCCTTTTGAAAATTTTACTACATTCGCCGATATCAATGAAATTGCATTCGTTTAAAAGATTTGCCTTTTCACGCGAAAGTTTAATATCGGGAAATATTAAGAAATAACGAGGGAAAGTGCAAGGCAAAGGTTTTAACCATCGAATAGATCCCAATTAAAACTTCTTCTTAATTGACGCGAGTTGATGGCAGGTAAACTTAGAAAGAAAAGAAAGAGAAAAGAGGAAAAAAAAATACTATCAAAAAACTAGAAATAATAAGTACGTTAACTATAAGAAACGATTTACATTTATAATCAAAATGACCTTCTCTCCAAGCTAATCACTTTTTTTCGTGTACCAACGAATGACCAACGAATATATATATATATATATATATATATATATATATATATATATATATATATATTGTCGTTAAACAGGAAGATAAACATTTGCGAATTATTTTAAAGAGATGAAACTTTGATCTGCAAAATTACACGAAGAGATATTAATAAGACCTGAAAAAATGTCCTCCCGTGTCTACTTGCTCGTATTTCAAATTTTTTTTACATCGTCTCATTCGTAATATTCACGAATGCAGTGATGTAATTTCGGGCGATTACAATGTAGATACGTGTGATCTACAATGTTAAATAATTTTAATGATTCTCTCGGTAACTCTTCTCTGAGAAATCGTTAAATATGAGGAAGAACAAATGTTTCTTTTTCTCTTTTTAACTTCGTCTTTATAAAGTTACAAATGTCAAGTTCATGTCAATTTAAAGAATACCGAAGGTAATACGAATATAGGTGAAGTTGCTCGATTCTAAATGTAATGAATAATGTTAGTCGGGAATCAAGGAGAAAGGAGAGATCGATAATATCGTTTTCTTCGTTTTGCATCGTATCAAATGGAGAAGAAAAAGAGAACAAACAAAAAATGTTATTTCGATGCTCAGTTCGTGAGAAAATCCTTTCTCTCTCTCTCTCTCTCTCTCTCTCTCTCTCTCTCTCTCTCTGTCTTTCTCTCTCCTCTCTCCGCTCTCCTCCCTCTAACTGTCTATCTCTCTCACTATCTCTCGTTTATCTCTCGTTATCTTTTCTCTCATGAAGATCATTAGTCGTCGTCGTAAAATAAACGTACGATTTTTGGAAGCAAATATTCATTATCAAGCACAATACGAATAATTATTCGGTATAACATTCTCCTTTATTTCTCTAAATTTTGCTGCCCTATTTATCTAATTTCCTCCTATCCCTCTTAGCCTAGCAATTAATACGTTCCATATCAAGTCCTTTTTGCCTGACTTACTCGTTCAGATCATTAGGATATTTCGACTAAAGATTGATATATTATCACACCGTTACATGTAATTATTAATTATTGTAAATATAACAATTGAACAAACTTATGTGCTTCGTTCTATACAGCATTTTGTATAATGCCTCAATCTTTTGGTAGAAATATTTTTTTACAGAATTAAATTTGTCATAAACATATATTTTCAGCGCATTAAATAAATATGTTTTTGAGTGTACCATCGATGGTACACGTGGTATGAAGATCAAGTTTAACGTGTACCACCGGTGGGTATACGTGGCACGGAATGTGTTAAGGAAACCATGTGACGCGCATTTTTCAAATTCCTTGTCATTATTCTCGATGAGGAGGCATTACGTGCAATTCATGGTCATGGAATATTACTCGATCATTAAGAATCATTAAGGCGCGTACATGCATGTACATACGTGTTTTTAAGATAAAACAAATTGTCTTTTTTTTGTTTATATATATATATATTTTTTTTTGCCATTCCTAAAATCTAAGTTTTATTACTACGATTGACTATATAAGATTTATAAAACGTCGTATATCGGTATGTTATTATGTATTATTTAATCGTCTTATTATCAGGTACTATATATTTATTAAATGATATGATGACTTCGTTACCACGGCACTATTACATTTTAATATCAATTTAACGCAAACTCACGACGCACGAATGTGTATCGTCTCGGAGACAATATTTTATCTCATACATCCTGTTATCTCCAATCAATATTCTAATCTCTATTGAACCGACTTTCTTATCGCTGCTTTAATGTTTATGCTCACAATTTTTTTCTCTTTTTCTTTTCTTTCTCCATTGCTTTTTTTGTTTTCACGAAATGACATATAATCCCTTCGTGTTCCGTTATTTTCCTTAATGTCATCCTCGTAAATCCTTTTGATCGTATGCGTAGTAAATGAAAGGAAGCCTTCGTTAAACATAACGAAAAAAAAAAAAAAAGAATTATTTGGCTACAACGGGAAAACCATGAATACGCTCGTAAATACGTTTTATGTTTGTTGCATCGAACACGATTTGCTTGTGCCTTCGATATTGTTCGAAGAGGAACGCAAAGAATGGGTAGCCAGTTGCAATTTCGCTTACAACGATATACTGCTTCTAACTTCCGTTTTTTTTTTCATCTTTTTCTTTTTTCCTCCTTTCCCAACACTTCGCTCGACTCTTTCTTTTGAAAAAAAAAAGGAAAGATAGGAAAAAGCAGAGAAAGGTTTATAAGGCGATCGAGTAACCAATTTCGTGCAGCATAGTCATTTTACAAAGTAATAATACAAGAGTAATTGTGCTATTGGATATGATTATGAATAAAAACAAAAAGAAGAAAAAGAAAAAGACGACAAAATTATCGAAAAATTCTTAAAATTTTTAATAATTCTTTAAATTATTAAATATTAAAATATTCTTTCAATCGTAAATTTATTTATATTATTATTATAACTATTATTTTTATTATTATTATTATTATGATTATTATTATTATTATCAATAGTAGTAGTAGTAATAGTATTATTAATATTAATATTATTATCATTATTATAAAATGTGCTTAATTTATTGATTGAAATTAACGAAACGTTCGCGTGGACGAAGATAATGATTTGCTAGAGAACGACCCAAGTAGGTCTTTAAAAGAAAAGAAGAAGAAACCAAAACAGAAAGAAGATAGCCAAAACAAAGTATTTCTCCCAATCTCGAAAATTGACACAAAATCGAAACAGCGTCTCGCTTGTTGAAAAAGTTTTTCACGGGAGTATATATACTTTCTCAAGGTTGAGAAGAGGGAAACCACCGACGAATTCATCCAATTTGTAGAGCAACGTTTCTCGATCGAAGTAAAAGAGAAAGAGAAAGAGAGAGAGAGCTAGAAAAACGATCGTGAACGTGTAGCGGTACATAAATTGGATTTCTTGCTCCTCAAGAGAAACGGAAACGTGACCGAGTTGTACTTATGTATATATTTCGATACGAATGCCTTTTGAATAATGTTTGAATAAGAATCGTTTCTAATCGAATATGTACACACACACACACCTGCACGTAATATCCATATACGTAGATATTAACAATGTTTACGAACACGAACGTAGGTATTGTAAGTACGGATGAAAATAAATGAGTAAAAACCAAATAAAATAGATCGACCTACTGAACTTGAATATAAAGTAAGGGTAAACAATTTTTGTCGATCGAATTATACATCGAATTAAAGTGATCCGATCGATACGATATTCTTTTTATTTATTTTTTAATTTTTTTGATTCATAAATCAACGACAACGGGCCAAAAGTGACTACGATCAAAAAACGTCACCACAAAATATAGATCAGAGATCAATGAGATTGATAAATATGATGATCAATTCGTTTCAATCGAACTTCTTATAAAATATCTTTTTAATATTTTCGTTTTTTTTTTTATTATTATTAACAATACACACGATACGAGTCAATCGTATTATGGTATAGTCATAGAGGAAGGAATGCGATCGATTGAGTCAAATTTCAAGCTTCAAATACAGAAGAGTCTCAGGGCCGTATAATCGATTTCCAAGTACCTAGGGATTAGTTTCTCTCGAAAATTATATGTTTTGAGATGATTTATCCCCCGTCCTATCGACACGATTAAAAGCCTTTGACGATCGTCCCTTCTCTTTTTTTTTTTTTATATTATTTCCGTCATGTCTTATTTATTTATTTTTCAGCTACGTCCGCGGTGATCCTCAAGACAGAGAACGAACATCATCATTTGTCGAGTCTCTCGGGTGACAACGGCCTTGTTGGTGGGGGCGTGAGAATCGGTAGGGGCGAAAGCGCACTCGCAAACGGAAACGGCCAGGCTATGGATTCGACACAATCTTCTATGATGAAGCAAGCGGATTACGTTGTAGGTCGGTGAATTTCTCTTCTTCACGTTTATATATATATATATATATATATATATATATATATATATATATATATATATATATATATATAAATAAAAAAGAAACAAAAAAGAGACAATACTTCATTCGATTAAAATTCTTTATAATAGTGTACCGCCAGTGACCAATCCAATGTGTCGTTTACGAATAATCGTCCGTTCTCAATAATATACGAATTAATTTATCAGTCATTAATTCGGATTAATCGGGATTCTTATCGTGCGGTACATCGAACTTGTTCGAGGATAAATCTTTATTTTCTTGATAAGTAATAACTTTGCTTTGGCTTTTCCGATTGGAACTTTTCTTCTCCAACGATAAATGGTTCCTCGCATTAATGATACATAACAGCTGCGAACAAGAAGATTACGTTGAAGTAATCTCTTTTTCTTTTTTTTATTATTTACTTTCCTCTTCCTTCTCCTTCTTCTTCAACTTCATTCTCTTTTACCAACAAGCATTCGAGAACGTACATTGATCTTACTACGATGTTCATTTTAATTTTTAATATTAAATTTCTCTCTCTCTCTCTCTCTCTCCCTCCCCCCCCCCCTCTCTCTCTCTCTCTCTCTCAATCTCTCGACGTATTTATATTTTATATTTTATTAATTTTGAACAAATAAATTGGTCATAAAAGTTATCATTAATATAATATATTTGTATGGATAAAAAAGAAGAGGAACGAGTTATGAATGTCGTTCCGTTAGTCGCAACGCGTTCAAAGTTCACTGTGTCATGTTGCCATAACGTGTTTAGTCGTAAAAGACAACGAAGACAAAGATGATGATGATGATGATGATGATGATGATGATGAGATGATGATGATGATGATGATGATGGAGAAGAAAGGGAACGAAAACTTTGACCGGCGGTTCGTTTGATGTTTTAAATAAATTGATAAATTTGATTATTTTACGTTTTACAGATGTCATATTGCCAACCGTCCTGATCGCTTTATTGTTCGTTGGCAATGCCATTATTGTCTATATTATATTCCAGTATAGAAAGAGGTAAGATCTTTTCTTATAAATTATCTTTCCTGTTGTTTACTAATTATTTTTTTTTCCTTATTTGTGTTCAAGAAAAAATAGAACTCAATCTTTATTAATTATTTATAATATATATATATATATATATATATATATATATATATATATATATATATACTCTCTTCTAATAAGTAAATAAATAAATAAATAAATAGAAAATAAAAGAAGATGATGAATGATGGAATATTTTTGTTTTTTCTTTTTTTGTCACAGAAAAATTCCAACCATGGCGCAAGGAGAAGAGATGGCCCTGAGAAACGAGGCGACTGACGTTCCAGAAGTATGATTCCAAAGGAGAAGACTAATTACGTTTAATGTCAATTTTGTCGTTCAAGCAGAAAGTTAATCAAAGGCCTAGTTCATATATACTTCCGAAGAATAATAGACGTCATTTAAATGTAAGCGGTCAAAATGTAATGCTCATTCTTTTTGCATCCAAGTAAATGCGATGATGTATACGCTACAACGGGATACACATAATGTGTGTATATACTTTAAGAATTCTCTAAAAAAAAAGAAAAAAGTAAAACAAAAGGAAAAAATGAACTAATAAATCCAACGTTGCGTACACGTATACTGTGAGCATCAATTAATGCGTGCATGTACGTAGATACATATATATATATATGCATACATATATATACTATATTATATGTAACAACATACATACACGTTATTATACGTAATAAACGGATACGATGTATTGCCATGACATTGCGTATACTTTAACGATAGTGTATTATATAATGTAAGAAAATAATATATACTATATTTCGTCCAAATTGTGTATCTTATATAAAATAAAAAAATAAAAATGTTTTTTCTTAATAGGTCAGGCTTGTCTGGCTAAAAAAGAAAAAAAAAAAAAAAAAAAACAAAAAGAACTTTAATCTCGAATATAGTCTATCGTTCGTCTATTCTTCTGAAATTCGTAATCGAATGTCGAAACTATTTGACAGATATTATTAGATTGATTACTTTACGTAAAAATCAATTTAATATAACAAATTATAGAAGATACTTTATAAAAATCTTGTTCTTTTATTTCTTTTCTTTTTTCTTTTTTCCTTTTAACACGCATCGCACATTCTTTTTTTCTATTTTATATATACACATCGTGCGGTTCCGTTCGACTAATTTAAAAAAAAAGAAAAAATTATCCGACGAGATTGATAGAAATTAAAAATATTTTTGTAATGGCTCTCCTAAAATTTCCTCCAACGTTCTCACTGCATTCTGTGCACATTTTTCGGTAGCTTCATCCTCGTCTTCCAACATCTCCGCTAAGAAAGGTACGGTTTCCGGTAACAACGGCATAAAATCTTCCCCTAATTTTCGAGCAATTTCGACCTGTAAAAGTGAAAACAAAAAAAAAAATAATAATAAGAATTTTCTTCGATACGTAATCAAAATGGCATAATGACATTGTCGTTTGAAAAAAAAAGAAGACAAAAAAATTAAATTACGACATGAACACTCAATAGAAAATATTTATCTCACCAGAGCGTTTAAAGCGGCACTCCTGACGTATGCCTTGGCATGTCTGGTTTTTAACAATGTTTGATAAACCAAAAGTTTGTGTAACGAATCATCCGGTATAGCGCTAGCGAACGATGCTATACAAGGCACTATCAAATCGTTCGCCCGTTTATTATAATCATCCTTAGTACCCATAGTATTTTCTAATTGATCAACGATCGGCTGGGCCAATACGTCGAATCGTTCCTGATTAACGAAATTATTTGCATCGTAAGTAAAAACTCGATGGAGCGTCAATAAAACCGATTCCACCAATTCGATTCTACTCGACTCCTCGGGTAGAGTTAGCTCTCCTGATTCTTGAGAAACGAACAGATTGTTATTGGTCAACAAGAGCGCAGAGTGTTTTAAGAAATGGCCGGCGAAAAGGACGAATAATGATTTCAAACAATCTGCTATGTTCGCCGAAAGTCTAGAAGAAAAATAAACAAATAAAAAAATAAAAAACGAGCAGTCGATTAAATCGATCCGTTAGTACATACAAGATCATTACGAATTACCTGAAGAAAGTTATGTTACGTTCTTTGTGATCTGGATTTCTTGCTGCCCAATCGTAAAATCTATAATAAAGTGGTCTGAACGTGGCCTCGCTTAATTTCAATACTAATGCTACCAAAGCTTTACCAGCACTCTCCTCGACTATTTCGATATCTTTAGATATTTCAACGCCATCGATTTCCATATCATCTTGACTAGATACGATATCCTCGCGAAATTGAAACACCTTTAAGAAGAAACTCGCGAGATCTGGTATGGCCGCATTTAAATCGGCAGCTGGTATTGAAAGAAATGATTCGGAGAGGATACTTAAAAGCGGTGGTATACATTTGTAAGATTTTTTCTTGCATAATCTATCGTAAGTCCTGTTGATGGCCGGCAACAAGACACGCAAAGGTACGAAGCTTGCCAATTTTTGCGTCGTCGACTTCAAACGTGAAACCACGACACCGATCTGCACGTACAAGTCAAGTATATATATGTATTAATTTCTGCAATTTTATGCGTTTGCCAAAAAAAAAAAAAAAAAAAAAAATAAATAAAAAACAGAAAATAACAAAGTTTCTCGATAAAAATACCTTCGGATGATCCGTGTCCGTGTAAAATGAATTCAATCGGGTTAACTCGTACAAAAGTTGATCCAAGTAAAGCGACAAGAAATTTCCAATCGATTCGACGATCTTTTGGAAAGCACTGACGATACTGATAGTAACGATATCCGGTATTTCCTCGTGACAATGGGTCTTCATCAAATTAATAATCGCTGGTACGAATTTGTTTAACGATTGTATGGCATAAGTGCGTAAACAGCTGCATAATTCTGCAACGCATAGTGCCGAACTTCCTAATATCGGACCATCACGTGTTTGTAAAAGTTCCGTAGTCATTTCGAGAATCTAGAAAAAAAAAAAATAAAATAAATAAATAAATAAAAAGAAATAACGCATTAGAACGTTAATATAATTATTAGTCGATAATAAGAATCTTTTATTACTTACGGGTTTGAATACCGCAGGATGTTTGCTTGCTAACAACTTTGCCAACAATTTGAAGGTAATTAAAACAGTTTGTTGAACAACTTCACCCTCTTGATTTTCCGGTTTCACGTTCACGTCGATAATTTCTAACAATGTACCAATCAATTCTAAAAGATCGACGTGATCGTCCTCGTTAAAGTTTCTCTGTTGAAGTCTCGCATTGAGCAGTTCTAAAGCTTTCCTTTTAACCGTTAATAATTCATGAGTCAAAAGTTGTTTGACGCTAATTAAAAATATATTGTTAGGTAAAAGATTGTTAACGAGATCCAGGACGTCGTAAAGGTGATGTAAAAGAACCTTCCAATATTTCCCTATCGGCTTACCCTGATACGTATCTGCGGTCTTGGAAGTATTATGTATCAATAGAACCAATTCGATTATCAAGGCATCGTAATGGGGCCTGATCTCGTCCACCTCATCCGAATTGTATCGGGCAACACGATTGATAAAATCCGTCGACGATAATAGATTGCCGAGAAATTGGACCAATATGAATTTGTAATGTCTAAGATGTTTTGGTGTATTCTTTGTTACATCGAAAACGTGTTTATGTGGAAACGACCCGGCCGCCTTTCGATCCTTCTCTTCCTCTATATCGACCGGCAAATCTCTCAAAAATCTTGCCAATTTCACGCAAACCAATAACAATCTTACAGGCGTGAATTCCTTCGATACGTTCAAGGCAAATTCTAGCCTTTGGGATGGCGTTTTCTCGTTTATAATACGCGTTCTCGAAAGGACGTAACTTTCGAACGTTAAAAGATAATACAAATGAAGATGATCGTCGAGCAATTGCAAAAGTTTAACGAACAAGGGTGTCCTTCTGTGCTCCGGTATATCCGGCAATGATACGATGAAAGTTCTTAATATTTCGCAAGCATGCGTCTCGTCGTTCTCGGCATTTGCAATGGGTACTACGGTTTCGAGGGTTTTCGAAATGATTTGTATCGAGTAAGCATCGTCCTGCCTAACAACGGAGCTACCCATGAACGTAAATATCGGCATGATAGTGTGAAATGCGCAACGTACGTTAACGATCTTCAACAATTCGACCAGTAGTAATAACGCGTGATGATGAGTCTGAGGATTTCTCGATGTTCTTATGCACTGTGCTATCAGATCCACTTGTAGATGGGCGTCACGAATCGGAAGTTTTTCGGTTGTTAGCCGATGTATGGTCGAAAGGATCAATTGATTCGTATATTCGATCGGGCTTTGTTCCTCGAAGCTAAGGCACGTCTTCAATAAATCGAACAAAATCGGATAAAGTAATTCCTCCTTTTCTATATTTTCGGCACGTTGTACGAATTCCAAGAGTGTTACTCCACGTTTCCAATCATTGCTATTGATCATCATCGGATTAGGAACCGCACGAAGCTGACTCGATCGTCTTGCTCTTACCTTTGTCTGATTATAATCAATTTTCGTTTCGTTAAAGGTTCTCATTTTTTGTAACTCGTCTACTATGAGTCGAGCATGCATACGTATTCTTCTTATCGCTCTGTTCACGCTCGATATTACGTTACCAACGTCACAATCCGTAGCGATGTCCAACAATATCCCGAGAATCTTACCTTGCAATTGATTTGATACTTTGCCAACGCTCTCGAAGAACGTCTCGTCGATCTGCTTCAAAAGTATAACACTTGGCGGACATAATTTGTTATCCATTATTATTTGTCCCTTGTATTCTAATAAACCAGTTTGAAAAAGTTTCCAAACATTTTCATTCGTTAAAGCTTTCGTGGTTGCGCTGTTAAATCGTTGGAGAATATTTTTCAATGCGTTCCCAATTGATTCCTGTTTCGTTTCATTGTTTAATTTTTCGAGGAATTCGAGACCGAGCGTTGCAAGATTTTGTAAAATTTCTGGCCCGTTAACGTGTACTAGGACATTTAATAGCTGCGATTTAACGTACATCGGAGTTACAGGATCCGTTACAATATCGAATAATTCCTGCTGTACTTGTTGAAGTTTCTTGCGTATATCGGATTTTAATTGACTGCTCACATCGGGATCCGGTGATAGTAAAACGTAGAGATACAAGGACAATTGATCTGGATCCATATATATTTCTGGACTTTTGTTAACCAATTCTCGAAGGAATACTGAAAATGGTTCCATCGTTAAATGGAACGTTTGCGTTAATTTCTTTAAAATATCTATAGCAACGAATCTGCACTCATTTTGTTCTCTTGCAAGTGATATAAGTAGATTCGTTAGAAAAACTTTGTCCTGCAGTGCCCATTGCATCGATTTGCATTGTTCCAAAAGTATCAATGATATTTGCAAACAGTGAAAGGACGTTTGGACGTTAACAGGTTTTATATACAATTGTGATAAAAAGCGAATTAAATCTTTCATCGTTGTAAAGTGCCTTTGAAAAAATATCTGCAAACATCGTGAATAATGTTTAGATTGAAATTTATTGTCTATGCCTTCGAAAAACATTTCGAGAAGGCGTAATATCAGATTACTGCGATCTGAGTCGTTGTCAAAATCGAATGTGGGATTGGATTTTAAATCCAAACGCCTGTGAACCATTTCAAGAACGTACGTGCCCACTTGGAGTGGTAAAATACCGTTCGAAGTTAATTCAAGTGCCGACTGTATATTGTTCCCAGTTAAATTGTTACAATTTGGCAAAAGTTTAACTTGCGGATACATTCTAAGTATTTCCGTAGCCAATTCAATAACCTCTCTGGCTAATTCTGGTTTTAACGAACCAACGGGTACTCTGCAAACAGATCCCAATAAAATCATATTAAAAAACATGGATACGGCATCGCCATGAGGAATTTGTTGCTTCATGGCATTCAATATATTTTCAGTTGGTGGTAATAATTCCGAATTTAATATATTATGAAACACAGCCGAAGTGATCGTTTCTGCACTTGGTGATCTTCCAATGTCATCTTTAACTTTTTGCATGTAGCTATTCTTCTTGGCGAAATTTGACAATAGAATTTCCATGGCAACTTCTACGTCCTTATCCTTGTTGGGAAATAAATACGGTAAGGTTGTGATAAATATACTTGTGTCGTCGCTATCGTCGCACAATTCTAAAAGTATCCTCAACGCTGGCTTGGCCAACACTTTTCTAGAATTGTTGTGACAGGTCGATAACAAAACTAATAATTCATCAACTATTGTATCCGTAGAAAGTAACTTTGTCAGTCGTTTAACAGGAAATGAAAGCAAACTCCTGATAACGTTTACCTCGCTATCATTGAATCTAGTCTTGAGCGTATTCCTGATCATTTCTTGAAAACTTTCGGGAATATTTACGTTGTCATTTGCGAGCGCCTCCAATGCAATTATTCTTTGTTCCGCACTGGCGTGAATCAATCTGTCCAATATTTCAACTGATTCGAATGAACCGTGCGCACCAAATTGCCAGGACGTGAGAAATCTTAATTCGACTTTAGAACTGCTATCTTTTTCGTTATATTTCATAAGATTTTTTAAATAGTCATCAAATCTTTCCGGATATCCTCTCTCCAATGATCGATATAGATGTACCAAAAAATCTTTATATTCTTTGGATACTTCACTTTCGGAGAAATTATTTTTTAGAATACTCGATAATAATGTATCTACTGCATTATCTTCCAATCTTACCGAAGAAATTATATTGTTTACCATATCCTGAACTGATGAAGTTTCTGTTGTGTCTATTAGGATCTCCTGGCATGCAGTTTGTATCAATGGAACGATAAGTCTTGTTACATTGATTCCTGAAGATTGTAATTTGATTAACATTTCTACGAACCATGGGAGCTCTGCCAATTTTCGTACAACGCTACCATACATGTAAGTCAATCGACAAAATGAAGAATCATATAAAAAAAGAAGCAAAAGCATTGCCTCTAGTTGTAGGCATGGTTTTTTAAATGTTTTTAATAATAATTTCTCCATAGTATCATCTTTCAATTTTACCTTTGTCAATAATTTCGACAGAATCATATAACTGCTAGCAGCAAAATCTGGAATTTGACTTGCTAATCCTTTTAAAAGAGTTGGTAGTATGTGACCAGTTTGAACTTCTGTGATGGTAGACGAACGATCGATAGCACCAATTAATACGGTAGTATAAAATGAATATAAAGTACTTAAAGAAGTTGCTTGCTTCGAGTACGTCTGTGTTGCTGTAATAACATGAGTGCAGATAATTTTTAAAATACCATTGTCAGAACTAACTCTGTTTATAAGTGTATTGGAGGCTAAAGGTACTCCTGGTTTCTGTAATGGCTTCAGCCAACGCCATTTATCTCCTGGATCTGTTAGATCTACCAATTGCAATGCCCTAATAAATAAAACATATTTTTCAATCTATATAAATAAAAAATATATTAATTATATGCTATAACATACCTGGCAAAGATACGAGTTTCATGATAAGGCAAAATCAAAAGAATAAACTGATCCTTATTGTATTGATGTATATGAAACCTATATATCAACCATTCAAGAGCTTTGTGAGCTGTATTTAAAAGAAAATAAGGTGAAAGTAATATAAGAAATTTTTCAATTCCATTATCAAGTCTTTTGTTGATCTTAACATCACAGACCGAACGCTCTAGGTTCATAGAACTCTGGGCGAATAGATTATCTTCGAATTCTATAAATAAGTTAGATAACTTGATCAATTCTTGTAATCCGCTTTGGCCTATGTATGAACACAAAAATTATATTATTAATATTTAATAATTCAACCACATATGCACGAACTATAACTTTTAATTAAATAAAAAATGCCACCTATGCTTAATACTGTTTCCTTATCTAAATTTGCAGCTTCTTTTGGATCAAATAACAAGCTTGACCGTTTCTTATCTTGCAACAGTATCGCAGTTTGTGGAGCTCTTAGCTTCTTTAATTGCTCCGCTAATGAAGTGGCCATTTTAATTCTACAATTAATAAAATAAACACAATTATTTGCACAATTAAAATTATCACTATATATATATATATATATATATATATATATATATATTCTATCACTAGTTTTATTTTATTTAATATATAAATTTCACGTAACATTTGAGCACGTTCAACACGATGTACACATAACCTCTATGATGCTTTCTACGATAAAATTACTACGATTAAATTTATTATTACTTACCGTTTTTAATTGTGTATAAACTAGAAAAAGTAGACGATAAACAATTTCGTTAATATCAAACGAAACGTATGATTTAACGCGAATATTTATCAACTAACGTTTGATAACCATTTTACATATCGCTCTAAAAGAGAAGAACGAGCGTTCTATACAGTTCTACACGTGGTATCGGCGTTTAGAGTGAACCCGCTTGACTTTTACCGCTCTCACATTTAGGCGACATAATGGCGCCGATCGTATACATACAATTGCGCAGTCCTAATGGCTAAAGGCTAACCAATGAGAAGACACGTTAGAAATTCAGCCCAGCGCCTTTCACCGTTAATAGGTTAATAGTTCCTCGCAGTTCCTCGCTAACAGGCTCTTATAAAAGATGTCATTTTTACGTAACTATTTGGAAATAGTTTAACTTTATTTATTCTTATTTTTATAAATAAAGTTCTTTATTTTCTACGCGTTCAAATATAATTCTACTGCGTTATTCGTAAGTAAAAACCTACGTGTTAACTCTGGTGTCGACCCTAGTGTTTGTTACATTCGATGTCAGTAAGCTAGTCGTGTTTACGGAAGAGGTTACCACACAATAACATATAATTATAAGTGTTGGAATTATTTCATATGATTGTTCAAAATGATCTATCATTATACGTAAATATCGAATCTAAAAATGTTGGCTTTATATTCTCATTAATATATATGTATATATATATATAATGACGATAATGGATAACCTGGAAAATATCAATCCGAAATTATATAAAAAAGTAGAAGATAGACAAGTTACGGCTGCTGAGGAAGATGAAGATATCGTTGATGCGTTTGACGCGAGAGAAGTTTTTGGTTATTATTATTAAGATTTGATGAAGGAACAACCATCGATCAAATTTGTTTTAATTGCGTTCAATTTTAGATATCATCAGAAATATCAATGACCCTGAACATCCTTTAACGTTAGAAGAACTAAATGTTGTAGAACAAAATCTTATAGAGGTAAGGCAATATGATATATCGTTTTCTTTATATATTTTTTGAATGGTTTTAAGACTATAATATTTCAGGTGAACGATGCAGAGAATATCGTGAACGTTAAATTTACACCGACGATACCTCATTGTAGTATGGCAACTCTGATTGGTCTTTCAATAAGAGTACAATTATTAAGAGCCTTACCACCTAGATTTAAAGTAAGCGTAGAGATAACTCCTGGTACTCATATTTCAGAAACAGCACTTAATAAACAATTAGCAGATAAAGAACGTGTAGCTGCTGCACTTGAAAATTCGCATTTAGTTGAAGTAATTAATAATTGTGTTTGTGGTTCTAAATATTAAAACTTTATAAATATGCTTTTTCCTTACAATAGATTAGATCGAAAGACTTATGACCAAATAGACATAATATATTGTTAGCAATAAATGTGATGAAATTATTAATCTTTCTGAAATATTTCAAAAAATTCAATAAATAAAATTATTATTTTATTTTTAATAACTATTTATAAGTAAAATTATAAATAATACTAAATTCTAAATTTTTACAATTATTCCAATGAGATCTTTTTATTCATTTATTTTTTGTGAGTATTTTAGCTTGTTTGGTTTGTTTTGTTGGATCGTATGGGTATGTTTTTATTATAGGACCCCTTCCAGCATTGTTAAATTTGATCATATTCATGCGTTCTCTTTCAGCAACCTGTTTCGTTATTTTTATGTTTTCCCAAGCTAATTGAAAATATAATAAATTAAAATTTTTAAATAAATAGATTACATACTATTTATAGTTAAAACATTGTTCTTACATTCTTTCATTCCTTTTATAAATCCTTTCTTTGCTATTAAATCATCAGGTTTGTGTCTTACTATCTTTGGTAAATTTAAAAGTTTTCTTATACGTTCTATTCTTAATAAACCAACTTGTAATAAAGAGAAAAAGTTTGACATTGTCCAGTAAACTAATACAGCCTGTAATTAAATACAAATTATAATTACTGTTTTAAGAGTATCAAAGAGGATTGTTATTGTAAAAATTATTAAGATATTATTTGGTGACCGTAATATTGCAAAGCTAGAGAAGATCTTATTGTACTTACAGATGTAAAGGTTGTTGAAAATGGTAATGTGATTAATGGGATACAACGCAAAGCATATTTAACCATTCCCATTGACGAAGCTGCCATTGTATCCGTTCCAACTTCAATCGTAATGAATAATGTTGCACTTGTTATTAAAGGTAATAGGTAATAAGGATCTGGCACAGTCAAGTTTTCAAACCACCATAGACCACCAGTTTTAAGACTTTCAACTGGTAAATCTGCCATTTTTTTCAAAGCCAGGACGAAAGAAAGAAATACAGGTGCCTATGAAAAATCATAACACATATTTCATTAAAGATAATTAATATTATTTTATATAAGTTATAATAACTCTCTCTCTCTCTCTCTCTCTCTCTATATATATATATATATATATATATATATATTATTGACTATATACCTGTACCATCATAGGAATAAAAGATTTCATAGGATTTAAGCCTTTCTCCTTCATAAACTGATATAATTCATTCCCATATAGTGCAGCTAAAATAATAGAAAAATAATAAAGAAACAAAATTATCTATTAATAATTTACATCCATATAATCTATATTTTCGTTCCAATATAAAGAGTAAATTTTATTGTTTTCATACCGTGATATTGATCTCCGCTCAATCTTGCTTGCGTTAAATTCTGTTGTAATTTAGATACTTGTGGGAAATACAAACTCATTTTGGCTGAATATCTTTGAGAGTTTATTACTAAAGGAAATACGAGTAATCTAACGACCAAGGTTCCTAGAAAAATAATTCTTTTATTTCAATTAAATGAAGTATATAAAAAGGAAAAATTTGTCATTTACCTATAGCAATAGTACTCCACCAAGGTAAGTTGAAAGAAATGTGCAACCATTCCATAGAAGATTGTATAATACCTACAGGACTATATCCTCCTAATCCTAAACTTTCAAATGCCACCTCGCCATTAGCATGTACTTTTTGTACCACTGTTGTAACTACCTCTTCTACCGGAGCTGGTAAATCTAATATCCATAAAAGAACACATAAAGGTTACTCTGATTTAAGATGTTTTAAACACGCCATAAATTACCTGGTATCTCAAATAATTGATCGTCTTTATTAACAGTCGCATGATTCGTCAAATCCACTCGAATTACTTCAGGAACTTCCTTTGTATCGTTTGTACTTGCATGCCTTACAAAGAAGGCATTTAATATATGAGAATCGAAACGATTTGAATCAAGAAGTGAATTTTTTAAAATAGTACGCCTACTTCGACGTGCTATGTGAATTGATCTACACATAGTATTGCTCTATGAAGAAGAAAAACATAAAAGAAAAAAAAGGAAAACAAAATAATCCTCATATATAACCTTTAATATTAACAAGAATCACATATCCTACCTGTACAATATTTAATTTTAATAACGATCGGCAGCAACTATTGACAGAGATTCGCAACATTTTCTTACGTTATTCTATTACAAATTCAACTAATTGCTTTCAAGATATAATATTATCTGTATGTAAATAATTTCATGCTCTTCGGTCTATTTGATCTAAAACCGATGTATTCGTATTCCCATGCGGCATGCATTAGCAGCGTGCTTTAAGAAGGTCGTATGAAGTTTGTTCGTCAGATGACGCCACTTGCTTTATTTAAAGTCTTACGAATTTAACGAAAGAAGACGACTGTAGTTACGTTTGTTAAATTAACACTTTAAAGATAATCTTCCTTAACGCCCACTCATGCGTCTTCAGTTGGAGCAAGTAGACTTTACGAAAGTGCGTTGTGCAGAAAAGAAAAAAAAGAATAAAAAAAAATAAAAGAAAAATATATAGTACTTTTTTAATTCCACGATGTTAGAAGAACGAGATAAAGTTAAAACCATAAATTATTTTATAATAGTAACATACATACATACGCATTCAAATATATATATATATATATATATTTATATATCAATAAGCAAGTAAATTTAATTAACAAGAATGAAGCTTCGAAGATCTATAAAAAAAATCGATCGAAATCGATCGCGTTTACGCCTTTGGTAGTAGTTCGACTGGGCTAACAGGTCACGTGATCGAATCTACTGCAATGACATTCAGTTTGGGCTTTGGGACGTGGGTCATTAAGCGAGACCTGCTATTAAAGTACCCTCTCGTACCTTCTTTTCTGCTTCCAGAGTTTCTCTCTTCTTTTCCGAACGCGTAACTCCCACCCTTCCCTCACTCACGCATTCACTCACTCACACACTCACTCGCTCATTCTCCTCTCTCTCTCTCTCTCTCTCTCTCTCTCTCTCTCTCTCTCTCTTATTCTCTTACACTCTCTTTCTCTTTTTCTCTTCTTTAAGAAGCGGCGTTGTTGATTTAAGGCGATAATACCTGGCTGCAAGAGATTTTACAATGAAAAAAAGAATAAAAGAGGAAAGCAGAAGACGGCGCGCGTATAATTAGAGATTCGCATTGTCCGAAAACCCACACCCCTTCAATTTCCCTCCTACTATCCCCTTTTTAACCACCGTGCTGCGGTAACGCCTGTCAGTCAGTCGCTCTTTTTCTCTCTCTCTCTCTCTCTCTGTCTGTCTGTCTGTCTGTCTCTCTCTTTCTTTCTCTTTTTTCGTTCTTTCTCTTTCACTCATGCTCTTTTTTTGTCGTCTCGATATAATTCGATAACAGATTCTTCTTCGGCCATACATATACGCCAAAAAGGGTTCAACATTTTTTGCTCGTAAAATATGCGACCTCAGCGACAAGTATGGACAAAATATGAACTAAAAGTGCAATAGAGAAAGACCGTGTCATCACTATGCACAACCTATTGTATCTGTTTATAATTTTGTTTAGTGGATTACATACCCCTATGCGCGTTATCTAACGATAGAGTTGGTGTGTGACAGATTTTTTTTTTTTATGTAAGAAAATAATAATAATGCCTATGACAAAGGCAAGACAAAAAAAATATTATACTTATATATATATATATATATATATATATATATATATATATATATATTTGTATATGTTGTTTTTATTTAATTATTTCTTCAAATAGCTGAAGCGTATTCAGCCATTAGCTCGATGTTATTTGCGAAGGGACACTTAAGATATAAAACACGACGTATAGAAAATAATATCGACATAACAATGATAGATTGATGGCGTCTACTCTTTTGTACTATCATTATATTATTCTTATTTAAAATTTAAAGGAAAATCTAACTTCTTTAATAACGGGAAAAAGAAATTTTGCTTCCTTTTTTTCCTATCAGAATATTATACCTACCTAAACAATCATTAATAATTATCTATATATCATCATGAAAAAAAAAAAAATTATAAGAAAAATATAGAAATTAGAATTTGTCAGTTCGTTTCTCTAAGAAATTATTTTAGAATTTTACTACATCCAATTTATTTATCTGTTGAGCCATGATTAGCAATGTTAAATGTAAGTACTTCATAATATTTAGTTGGAATGTAAATTGAAAAGATTTTGTAAAAAGTCTTGTAATATGCAACCATTCGCTCGGTAGTATTTCGATCAAATCAAATTTCGATAAGTCGCAAATAATATCGATCCAGGTCTCACCACGTGGAGGTTGTTGCATCTGGAGACCCACGGGGTAACGGTGACCGAACACTTAGAATTCGCGTTCGCGAGATAAACTTAATCCAATTTTCGTGCAAACAAAACGAAATCCCCCGGTAGGACTTTTAATCGTGCACCGCAAACACCCAGGCCGATATTCGCGCGCGCGCGTTCTTCTAATCCTTCCTGTATTATCGTAAAAATCGATGATGAACCGAGCCATTCGACGATACATTGGATTCATTCCATCGCAGGTGAATCTATCCCTCGATGATCCTTGAAAAAGAAGAAGAAGAGAGAGAGAGAGAGAGAAGAAATATGAGATAGAAAAGAGAGCCGGAGAAAGAATAGAAAAAGAAACAGGAACGTGCGTGCACGCAACAACGATGGAACCAGGAAAGAGAGATGATTATATTGAATATCGTTCCACCCTACCAAAATCAAGCTCGATGTTTCCCTACTGAAAGAAGGAATCCCACACCGAGGGTCGACACCGAAGAGCCCTTCCCAAGGTTCCCTTCCGAGAGCTCTACACGATGCTGAGACAGCAGCCCGCACAAAGGCCCACACCAACGGGCCCCACCCATCTTTCCCACTGGATACTTATAAATAATGATTAATAAGAGTGGATACAAATAAGTAGGAAAAATGGCGAGCATAAGTGGGATAGAAAAATTTTTCTATGCTTTTTCTTAATAGAAATTATTTTAGAATTTTAGTAATGACTAAGACCCATTGGTATGAATGGATTAAACACGCATTCCGTTTATTTTTATCGTATTATCATTTGTCCAATGCTCATTTAAATGTCCGAACGAATTACCGTGTTAGGATCGCGAGGAACGTTTTCTTGCGTTTGAATTGAATCGAAAAATGTCAGTATCATTTTACGGTAGAATACGAACAAGCGGACAATCGTTTATTTCACGTAAACAAAAAGCGGACACAGCTCAACATGTTTATATCCAATAAATCATCGATAGTGGTTTATGAGATTTTTAATTCGAGCTTGTGAATATTTTATCGTGGTTGATAACTTCTAATTTGTATTTTCTAATCGAAAGAAAAAGCACGTATGATGTATATAGGTATGTAAGTGGGTAACTAACTACGTAATGTATCTTTCGATATAACGGAACGAACGATTGTCTATATCTTTTATCAAGTTTGTCGCAAGCAATCTGCATAAGTAGATCACATAACATTGTAATTTATTTCGATAGGTTGCTAGGTAGTCGTGTAGATTGAATTCCTTGATCGTGGCGTCGAGAGCCACGCTATTCGTTCTTACTTATGAACTTACCGGATATGGCATATAACGTGATGCTATATCATGCCGCAATTTAAACTTTATCTATTCATCGGCTACGTCCTTACGTATTTTCATTACGCTTAATAATTTTGCGACTCGACCGATATCGACGATGTGTGTGTGCGTGCGTGTATTCATACATATACATATATAGACATGTGTATAGGTATGCGTATGTATCAATGTTGGGGAAATACTTTTGTTATATTAACGATTGCAATTGAGATATTTCGTTATATTGTATAAAATAAAACGATACGTTATGTGATCCATGAATAAGAGAGGATTCAATAATTTACAACTAGTTACAGAGTGGCTGGATCATTGAATAATTTGCAAATTTATATCATCGAAGAAAAACTTTTTCGTAAAGATGTCATTAACAAACGATATCGTATACACGCGATGAATCGTAAAAATTTAGTTCGTAGACGAGATCAAAATCATTGAATCGTTTTATTTATAGATATCTAATACGTCATTGATGAATTACATCGTAGACGCGCGATAAATCATCGACGAGTTGTTTCGTCGTAGACGTTCCAAAAATCATTTTGAATCGTTTCGTTCATAGATACACGCTTGTAACTAAGTCATTGATCGATCACACACCGGGGACAAGATGTAAATTAAATAATAATTATTCTCATTTATCACATCCTTCTATTACAAACCTTTGAATTTCTCAACAACGAACTTACGTTTGATCACATATCCTTTGTCGTTAAATTTTGAGAAATTCTTCTTCTTTTTTTTTTTTTTTTTAGAAAATTCGATCAAAGGATAAACATCGATACCGTACGATTCGTATCGTTTATTTTAATTATTAACGAAGTCCATCGGAACGTTTCGTTTCGCGACAAAAAAGAAAAGAAACATATATGAATAATAAAAAAAGAGATGTAACGATATTTGAATCGATGTTTGAAACGAAATACGTCCACTAGGATGTATCATATATATTTCTTTTATTAATTCTTACACGTTTAGATCCGAATCGCGTGAAGCATGCAACCAAATAGATCGGACAGAAATGATCGAGTCCGAAGAGTTCGTTACGAATTACTCTCCCTCGTTCGACTCGTAGTCTCTCGAGGAATTCGAAATTGATCGAACGTCGATCGTAGTCTTCGCTTCCTGAACAAGGCTCCCCACTTTACGCGGCCAACAAGTCGGCCACGAAAAAGATAATGGGAACGACCTGCCTGTAAAGGAAGAAGGTAGTGAAGCTGTCATGAAAAAGGGACGACAACGGGTCAGTCCTTCTCTCGCGTCAATGCGCTATCGTCGTCCCTTTGATCGTGCCGATAAACCTAGAGAAAAGATTTTTGTCGTTCTTTTTTGAAATCGAGATCAAGACGAAAGGAGACGAAAGAATCAATGTAGATATAGATCTCTTTTTCTTCTCTCTCTCTCTCTCTCTCTCTCTCTCTCTCTCTCTCTCTCTCTGTGTCTTTCTCTCTTCCTACATCATAAATACGTTTGCAAACAATTTTACACGATGGATCTCGAACGAATCGCGGCGAAAGTTTCCCTTCATTAATAATATCTACTTTAATCGTATTACGTTAAATTTCGATAATGAACGATCGAATTCGAAGGGATGATTGAGAATTTATCGAATGTTCCTTCTTTTGGTCCATTAACGTAGCTCTCATCGTAGCTCGTGCGAGTCTCACGGGATTATGCGGTTTATAGGTATTCCTTTTAACACTTGGATGTTATTTGTGTGAGTTTATAAGAGTTTGGTGAATGGTCTATTCATCGTCGCCAGTGTCTAGCGAGTTTGGAAAGTAATCTTTCGAAGGAGATGCGAACGGTGTGACAGAGAGAAAGAAAGAAAGAAAGAGAGAGAGAGAGAGAGAGAGAGAGAGAGAGAGAGAGAGAGAGAGGCAAAAGACAGGAACACGGTAGAAGAGAGACATCTTTCTCTTAGGCCACTTTAAATGTCTTTATGAGTTTCGGCTGTTAACACGACCGTGGAAGCAGGTACGGCCTTTTTCTTTCCTTCCTTTTTTTTTTCTTTTTCTTTTCCTCGAGGAGAGCTGCTTTTCTCGTATCTGTGGGATCTATCAGGTGGCTAGAGTTAGGCCGCATCCAAGAGACTCAGATAAAAACGTTTTCATGGGTCTAGAAGTAGGTACGTACCGAATCCTACGAAACCCTCTGTCCTCGAAACAAGATTTCTATCCTACCGGTCGATTACCTTACGATTCTTCGAGAAAGGACTTTTAGAAAAGAACATCGGAGTTACACCAACATACCTCTACTCGACACTTTTCACATCCTTACAAAATTTATCATCTATCGTTCGATCATTGGACGATTCGATTAAAACGCTCAATAACGAATGATACCGCGAATAATTCAATACTATCCGGATTGGATTTTGATCTTCTCGTATATTCATACTCGTTATTTTCTGAAAGAATTACTTGACATTGAACTTTTAAATTGTTCGCCTCGTAATTTTCCTTTTCCATACATTTAAAATTCGAATAATTCGAAGCTTTCAATCTCTCTCTCTCTCTCTCTCTCTAGAACACTGTTATCGAAATCAAGAATACTTTTAGTTAGTATACTTTTAGAATACGTCGATTCAGTGACGAATGTACAGTAATCACGGACGAATAATAAACAATTTTACCGTTTTTTTTTCGAATTTTACCGTTAGCACACATTTTTCAAAGATTCATTAAGCATCTAAGAAATAGCTCACGCATATGTAGCTATATATATATGTGTGTGTGTGTGTGTGTGTGTGTTAGGTATAAAAGTCTTGGGTTCTTCTTCTCGTCGTTTCTTTCTTTCGCTCGCGTGTCGGGGTAATCGCAGGTGTACGGTGGAAAGGATAATCTAGAGGAGATACGCGCGGACTGACGGCGGCACGTTGTGGGATCACGATGTGTAAAAGGAAATCGCTTTACTTTAGAGTAAATGCTCGGAGACCGGAGAGTCTTATGTATGTATGTATGTATGTATGTACGTGCGTGCCGGGCGCTCGTGTGAACCGCGCGTGGTTTCCTTTCATTCAGCAGTTTCTTCATCGAGAATGTCGCACGATTGCTCGCCACGATTGCTCGGCCCGATTATCTTTCCGGCAGTTTCATCTCTGTGAAAAAAAAAGAAGAAGAAAAAAAAAAAGAAAAGAAAAGAAATAAGAATCCTCACGGGAAAACATAACAGTCTTAGCTTCCTAACGATGAAATAGACGGAAAGTGGATCCTTCCGAGTTATTGATACAATACTAAGTACAATCGTACTCAACAAACGAACGTTCATTAATTATATTATCAATCCAATCGTCATGACGATTTATCAACCGAACTCACGTTCCATCGATACGATCTATCGACTAGCTCGATCGTTCGTTCGTTCAATGTGTAACTATTTGATATAAACGTATTACGAATTCGTCGCATTTACGTTCGCAAAATAAAGTTCGTCACTCGTCGGATCTCCCTTCTCTCAAGATCGACAAAATCTTACGGCGACGTTATAATCGCAGGAAAAGATTGTTAATATATTATATCATTAAAAATTGGATCGCGTGATCTTTGATTATTTTGTTTCTTATCTGAAAAAAAAAATGGTCTAAGAGGAATTCATCGCCGGAAGAAGGAACTGCGTTAAGATTTCGACGAGAGGAGAGACCGGTTGTCTCGTGAGACACCGGAGACGCGAACTGGCTCACAGGGAGGCGGTGGTAGTTATCATAATGCTTACTTAATGCTCGTCGCGAGCTGAATCGAGCTCGCGTGTAACTAGCATAACGTTCTTAGTCGTGAGACCAACAAGACCTCCCCTCTCTCTCTCTCTCTCTCTCTCTCTCTCTCTCTCTCTCTTTTTCTCTCTATCTCTTTCTCTTTCTCTTCGACGCTCGTTACGGTAGATACACCGATTTGCCCGATACACAAACGTACAAGTGCACGCACACGTACATATACAAAGGTGCAAGCATCCACCGCTATTATTCCGCGTATTTCGCGTGAGCTTTTGCAGGCGCACACATCGACGATTCTCGACGAGAGAATATTCCCACAAATTGGCGATACCCCGCCCTCCTTCGAACTGGGAAAAAAAAAAGTATTCTGGTCGGCGGAACGTAACGTCGGGGATTAACGAACGAAAATGCGGTTGATACGCGCGGATATATGTACGTATACAAGAGAGGGAGAGAAAGAGAGAGAGAGAGAGAGAGAGAGAGAGAGAGAGAGAGAGAAAGAGAGAGAGAAACAACTCGTTGCGGCTTGTTTCTCATCGGCGAGATGCCGCTCGTTATTCGATAGTGTTGTCAAAATATTCCTTTCGCCTTAACAACGTCTCTCGTCCTCGTTTTTACCGTTATCCCATCGTTATATTCCTTATTTTTTTTTTAAACATTTTCCCGCGAAAATACTTTATTTTATTTTCCTCTCTTTTTTCTTTTTTCTTTTTTTAGTTTTTTTTTCCTCCGATCGCGCCGTAATATCCCGCTCTAATTCCGTTTTATAAATTTGCCCTCTAATTATTTGTTCGATCGTCTTAATAATATTAAATCCTTGATGGTATACGTTACGACTCGACTTATTATAGTATAACTATGTATACTTATGCGTGTGCGTGTATATATGTACGTACGTATATATGTATGTATGTATTTATGTATGTATGCACGTATGTATGTATGTATGTACGTATGCATGTATGTATGAAGTAAACGATTTACGAAAGTAACGAATGCAATTTATGCGATAACTAAAAGGACATTAAATGTCAATTAATCGAGCTCGTTAGGAGTCTCCTTCTACGATTAGAATTTTCATCGTGCTTAACCACGTGCCATTATATATCTAGATACGTTATATACGTTCTCTTGTCAACGGCCAATCTCGACATAGCGCGGTCAACGTTGTTATTATCACTTGTATTATTGTTGTTTTTTTCTTCGTTTGTTTCCTTCTATTTTTATTTTTTAATGAAATTATCATTATCATTACGATTATCATCGTTATTTTTCAGGGTAGAAATGTCTACGAGGCGGCAGGTGAGCCAAGGAGGCGTTGCGCCGGATGTGTGTATATCATAGAAAACACGCATTTCCGCCGTGAAGCTCCTTCGAGATCGATCTACGTACCTATCAATCATCGTTCCTACTGAGTTTTTCCAGGGTTTTAAATGGAAACATATCTATCGGTGCCAGTGCCACTCGGTATAACGTATATTCTTTTTATTCCTACATAGTAAGTTTTTTCTCATTTCCGTTCGTTTCGATCGAATCGATAAGAAAAGTAATATTGAGCTTGTGAAAACAAAGAAAAGAAATACCATTTATGCGGGATTCTTTTTAATCAGGGAATTATTAGTATAAATCAAAGTCGATTTATTTAGCGCTCTAAAGACCACGATGATAATATCGTTAAATCGGTCGTTGAACGTACGAACTATATATACGTATGCGTACGATATATATATATATATATATATATATATATATATATATAATATTATATATACACTTATTTCGATGTTCTTTTAGGAAAGTATCCAAAGGAAAAAGGAAGGATCGATAACACCTGTCGATTTGTTAGTACTTGAAAGATGCACCTGTCCCTTGTATAAAGGTTCCATCCACGTGCAAAATCTTTAAACATGTTGACGCGATAACAATCGAAACAAATAGATTAGAATATATTTAAATATTTATTTAAGTATAGAAATATTTTACCTAAAAATACTAAACTGGGAATAATCGAATAACAAATGAAATCAGATATGAGAAAGTAGAAAGAAGCGTAATATGAAAATAAGAAATTCATTGTAAAAATAAGTGTGTCACGTTAGATATGACTCGATGGTTAAACAATAAGAGAAAAGTATCGTCACGTCGGCGTTGATCTCATGAGAATGCACGATGATAAATTATAGATATATTAAGATATTTTTAATTTGATGCACGAAACGCGAAACACGTTTTTTTTATTAAACACGATATGTATGTTTAATAAATTGGAAAATAATCGATTCGAGGCGCAAAAACTTAGACAAAAGTCTGGACTAAACCCTGGACTAAATCCCAGGTAAAACTCAAGACATTGTACACAGCTTACGGATCTTACGAATCCACTAATCTTACAAAGACAAAGTACTCGAACAATATATTTCTAATTTAACCAACTTCACAATCATAAATCATTCAATCAATGCACTTACAATTTACCAAGTTTCACATTTTTCTCTTTCTTTTCATTGATTTAAATCTTTACAATATATGTCCTATAGTTAATATTTCCTAAACCCAATGAGCTATACCTTTTGTCGGATCGTCAAAAGGTATATAGAAAATTTTACTTGAATTGGACAAAAATAAGAGTTCTTTAGTGATTCTCTAACCAGACACATAGATTAAACCATTTATATTAATAATGTATATACTTATAGACAATATATATATATATATATATATATATATATATTTATATATATTTATATATATATATTTTATTATATATATATATATATTTATATATATTTATATATATATTTTATTATATATATATATATATATATATATATATATATATATATAGGGTGTAAGGACCTAGCCGATGAAGGATGTCCGCATGGGTAGTTGCGATTTATCGGACGCGATACGGTCAAGAAGCAAAGACGGAAGATATCCTTCGTCTGGCTCATGTCTCGTCCGCACACAACACCCACACATGCACACATACATACACACAAACATATACCAGAGGATGCTAGCGCGGGAGCCACTTTGTCACGGGGTATTACGCGTAAGGATGCGGCGCCTATGTTCCTTGCTTTCTCCCGAAGGCGCCCATTACTCGGTTTAATGCACTGAGTTCTCATTTTTATGCGAGACCGATGCACCGTCTCGTATCTTCTTTCTCTCTCTCTCTCTCTCTCTCTCTCTTTCTTTCTCTCTTTCTCTCTTTCTCCATATCTCTGTCTCTTACGTTCTTTCAAAAGAAATCGTTATATGGCTTACCGCATATCTAACGCGATACGACGGACGCGGAATTTACGAGACAGCTCATCGAAAGGGAAAAAGAGAAAGACAGAGAGACAGAGAGAGAGAGAGAGAGAGAGAGAGAGAGAGAAAGAGAGAGAGAGAGAGATAAGACACGTTAACGCGAGTCTTCGATTCTCCTTTCATTAAACGTCATTGATGTGACACGAAACACCGGTTACCTTCCAAACATATCGATTGTTCTTTACCCAGAGGCGCAAACGAACCTTGTATACTCTTTTTCACCTGTCAAATTCAATAAGGTATAACTCTTTCCACAAGAATTTATATTCATTAATTATTCGAACTATAGTGTTTTCATTAATCCTTACATGTAGTTACATACGTAGATTGCAGAATTATGGTAAATGCATTAACGTTCGACTCTGATAGCTCAATAATGCGCGTATAACGCTACTGATCGCATTATTTCTTTTTTTTTTTTTTTTTTTTTTTTATATTTTTTTCTTACGTAACGTTCGAAAAACGTTTTTACTAAAAATACGTCCCGTGTATTTTCTTGGCGAGCCAAAGTATGGAAATGGAAGTCAAAATATGGATTAAATGCAATATAAAGTTTGCGCGGACCGATTTTAATTTAGCCAAACAGAAGAGATAGAAAGATCGCGAACAAAATTATTCCATTGTTTCTATATATTTGACGATTAATAAAATAAATACTTTAATAAACGATTGGAATTATGGATGCATTTAACTGTCGAAGATTTTCTTCGAAACTCATGCATTAAAAAGACGAAAAGACGGATGGTAAAACCCGTCGCGTAATGTTTCCTCTTTTTTCGCGTGTGCGTACGAAAGGGGTCGCATTCGCTAGGTGGAAAAACAATTTGAGCCAATTGCACGCACGCAAGCGGGCGTGGCTCGTTAGCGTGCGAAGACAAAGATTCGTTAGCACGCTACAAATCGGCCGCGTATGAATTTAAATTATAATCATTTTCCTTCGGTCGCAACGGCACGGCCCACACGTCTTTTCGCGCTTCCGTCCACGCTTTATAATTATTGCTATTAGTTACTTCGAGACACCCGTATACCTTTTATGTTTTCTTGGTCTTTTTTTTTCGTTTTTCTTGTTTTTTTTTCTCTCTTCGTTTTTATTTTCTCCCTTTTCCACTTGTTCGATCTCACCGTGAAATCAAAGATTCAAAAGGAGCCGGCCTAACGTTATCCGTATTAAATCGTCGTATAATTTCTATCAAAAAGAATTACATGTAAAACTCAAGAACTATCGTTAACCTATAAAGAAAATAACGAATTTTTTCTTCCTGTAACATTACGCGAAATTATGGTTGTTGCAATGACGGTGACTGACAGCTGTTTTTCTTTTTTCTTTCTTTTTTTTTTTTTTTTTTTGATATACCGATTAAAAAAGAGAAAGAAAAAAGGAAGGAAAAAAAAATAATAATAATAATTAGCCGGTAGCGTGTTAACAACATCGTATTGGTCATCGTTATTCGCGATATGTTATCGTTTTCCTCGTCGGTTTTAATCGCAGAAAAAAAAGCAGAGAGAGCGAGCGAGAGAGAGAGAGAGAGTAAACAAAGGAAAAAAGAAAGGGAGAAAAGAGAAAAAGAAAAGAGTTACGTTTCCCGGATAATAATTAAAAAGAGAGGTTTGTTTCTTCAAGCTGTAAATAAATAACAATAGACGCCCTATCTTAAAGAGTTAAAAAGGGAAATAAAGATTCGTCGGGAGGCAAGCAGTTGGACGGAACACACTCGAGATAAGAAGGTTTATGTGCAAAAAGGGAAGAAAAAGAGGGCTCGTTCGTTATTACGTTAAACGCGATTCATGTCCATTCGGAGAGGAGGTAGGTATCGTAGGTACGAAGGTTTCGCGATAAGGCATTTGCGATGAGCAAGGTATCCGCAAAAAGGGTTTCCTAAGAGAGGAGTCCTCGCGTGTGTTTCCCCCTTGTACGGTAATACGCGCGAAGTAATCCGCGTGCAACCGCTAGATCGGAATACGCATCGCACGCTGGCACGGCCGCTAAACCGTAAACGTTGGCGCCAAGGAAAAGGATGCCACTTTTCTACACCGTTCCACCTTTAGCCCTATTTGCACTTTCCTACACACGAGAAGACGTTTGCGCGTGTCTAACACGAACGGCCATTTCGAGTTCAAGTTTTTCTAACTCTCTATGCTATATGACTTTTTGTTATTATTCTTCATTTATGGCATACTAAGATGACCGTAGAATGATTACATATATTTGTTACTTTAAAAAGAATCCAATTGAATTAACTTCAGATAAAATTATTTTATACGGATACGGTATTATATATTATAAGTACGTACCTGTACCAGCTATATTACTCGTTTCGTTTGATTTTTTTGTTTTTTAAACCTTTGCACTCTAGACTGAGAGAGAGAGAGAGAGAGAGAGAGAGAGAGAGAGAGAGAGAGAGAGAGAGAGAGAGAGAGAGAGAGAGAGAGAGAGAGAGAATATGTGTATGTGTCATCTTTGACGTAATATAACATTATATTAATAATTAGTTTATTTCTAATAATGTTAATTAAATTATAATACTTATGCAACAAGAGATTTCTCTTACTTCTGATCATTCCTAATAACTTTAGATCTTCGTTTTAATGAAAAATATATTTTTGTAAAACTCTTACCTCCTTAATTTAAGATAGTATTTGTTCACATATAGTAAACTATGTATAAAGTTAGCATACATATATTTAAATTCAATGTTAAAGTTATGCATAATTTATGAGGAAACTTGTCGGTTTTAACATTCTTCTTTTCTCTTTTTTTTCTTTCTCTTTTCTTTTCAAACAATCCATTCACGGTTACGGCATTAATAAAACAATAACAAATAAAATGTAGAATTTTACCCCTGAGAAGAAATTGAGAAAATAATTAGTATTTAAAGTATACAAGGTACGGTATACAAAGGATTAATTAAATCAGTTTTCCGTCTAGGCAATTCAAGATAATCTTATGTTAATATAATAGACATAATAATCATCTATTATTAAAATATAATATATCGTTGACACTGATTAACCTATCCGTTTGTATTGTTACCAAATCAATATAAAATCGCGAACCTACGCAAGCACACTCGATGTTAGTTTGCGTAGGGTGACTCCTTGAAAAGGAGGCTTAGCGAAAAACGAGAAGGCTCATCCTCTTTTCATCTCTCACGTTTTCCTTCGGCTTTCCCTTCGTGTTAACGCGACTGCGAGGCGAGGAGACGCATCTCTACGCGCATCCAAGCGACGAGTTGAGAAATAAAAGGAAAAGGTGCGTCTCGCTCGTTATTCATCACGTTGGAAGAGACGAGGACCCTGGCGAGGATGACTTCTACATGTTTCTCTTTCTCTTTTTCTTTCTCTTTATCTTTCCCTTTCTCTCTCTCTCTCTCTCTCTCTCTCTCTCTCTCTCTCTCTCTCTCTCTCTCTCTCTCTCTCTCTCTCTCTCTCTCTCTCTTTTATTTCAATCTCCCTTCAGCACCGAGACTCTTCGCGTGTCTGCGCTACTTGATGCAAACTTCTCCAAAGCGAGTCCTCCTGGACTCTCATCCACGCTACATAGTAGATAGGTCGTACAAAGCTCGGTGGTAGTCATGATTACTTTACCAAAGTATCTTCTTTTACTTCTTCATATTCTTCTTTCCCTCGATTCGTTTCTTCTTCCCTCGGAAAATATCGGCGAAACTTGTTATCCGATATAGAAAATATTTTTTTTCGCGTAACGAACTACGATAAAAGAGGATTTTTAAGTTACTCTTACGTAGGCAGATGTAAATTATATGAGAATAAATTTGAACAAATAAGAATGACTTACTATACGTGATATATATATTTATATGTTAATATATCATACGATATATTTACATATATCGTGCATTTGTCCATTGAAAATAAATATAAATAAAAATAAAAATTTAATCAATCGATTTATTGTATAAATATTAATTAGCGAATAAGTACGTACGTCTCTCGAGATAAATACTTTCTTTCATTTTTATTAATCTTGGATTATAATCGTTTATCATTTGCATACGATTTGATATTAGTGAGAATGATCAGGTTGAAAATCACGGGTGATATCGAAAATATCATGATTCTCTCTAGAGAATCTCTAGATAATCGTGTACGCATTCCTTCTTTTTAAATCGGGCTCGATATTTTCGACAAAGCAAAAATTTTATAAAACACAGAAACAAAATAAGTTGAAGACATTTCAAAATTTCCTTTTCTTTTCTTTTTCTTTTTTCTTTTTTAAATCAAAGTGAACTTATTTATACCGAAATATACATAGGTATATCTATGGAATAGTTCTTTACCACGTACGATGTAGAAGAATAAGATTAAGGATGAGAATAAGAATAAGAATAAGAATAAGATTAAGGATGAAAATAAGAATAAGAATAAGAATAAGAATAAGTATAAGAGAAAAGTGGTGGAGGAGAGAAGCGAAGAGAAGCACGTAAGTCATCTCGAAGAAGTTTAGCAAAGTCAGGGCGAAGCTAGGAAGCGTCGCGACGCTCTCTTCTCGTTCACGCGACGCTCTCGGGGTGGCGCGAGTCGACGAAGGGGGAAGTGTGACGGTAGCCAAGTCCTCATTAGCGCATTCCGCTGCGACGCCCGCGACTCAAAGCGTCGTAAAAACGGTTGAGATGTAGCGAAGCAAAGAGCGAGTCGGAGCGAGTGTACGAATAAGAGAGAGAGAGAGAGAGAGAGAGAGAGAAAATGAGAGAATGAGAAAATGAGAGAATGAGAGAGAAAGAGAATAAAGGAGAGAGAGAGAGAGAGAGAGAGAGAGAGAGAATGAGAGAGAAAGAGAATACAAGGGAGAGAGAGAGAGAGAGAGGAATCGGAGCGTTCAAATGCACCCACCCTGCGACCTGGAAGAAGCTGCCAGTTGGGAGGAGGAGGAGGAGGAGGAGGAAGAGGAGGAGGTGTATGAGGAGGAGGAGGAGGAGGAAGAGGAGGGAGTATAAACCGTGTGGTACCTTCTTCCTCGTAGCTTGCTTCCTAAGCCAGCTCTAATACCATCGCGTATCTCGATCTATTCCGAGCGAGCGGCTGAGAGGCTCTCTTCTCGACGATATCCGTCCGCCTCGTTGATTTCTTGGAACGAAGATTTTTGCACCGCTACTCGTGATTTCGTCACGATCCTCCTTCCCCCTCCCCTGCCACCCCCTCTCTCTTTCTCTCTGTTTCTATCTTTCTATCTATCTATCTCTATCTCCATCTATATTTCTCTCTCTCTCTCTCTCTCTCTCTCTCTCTCTATTTATCTATCTATCTCTCTGTCTTTTTTACTAGATCATCTTATCTTTGTTTTAATACCACGAGTATAAATCAACTTTCGTTCGCTATACGCATGTACGCCCCTTTCTTAGTTTAGATCCTTGTCTCTCTCTCTCTCTCTCTCTCTCTCTCTCTCTCTCTCTATCTCTCTTTTTTTTTTTTAGATTTAATTAATGTCCTTTTTATTTCATCTCTCTTCTTTCTTTTTTTCCATTCGAAAATACCAAGGTAAGATAGGTTACGGTTATATCGTAAAGCTCTTTAAAAAGTACGAGATTAATACGTAATTCATTGTCATAGTCATTATATCGGATAAGATAATCGGAAAGAGTCGGTGTATAAGAGGTAAGGTTACGTCGTACATAGAAGAAGGAAAGATCTCGTTGCGAGAGCGAAACGTCTCCGGGAGAAATCCGAGTGATTTATGAAAGGGAGAGAGAAAGAAAGAAAGAAAGAAAAAAGAGAAAGAGAGAAAGAGAAACTCTGTGGAGAGTCTGTGTAGAAAGGGCGCTGCGACGAGATACGAGACCGCGCTCTTCGTCAACGTGTGTTCCTTCGTCGTCATGCGGAGGCTTTAAATTCATGTAGCGTGAGAGTGTTTATAAATACGGAAAGCCCGGTGGATTTGTCAAGTCGCCCCTCTCATCTTTTCGACGAAGAAGTGTGGAAATAAGAGAGAGAGAGAGAGAGAGAGAGAGAGAGAGAGAGAGAATAATACGACGAGATACACGCGTTACGGATGAACGGATAGAGAAAGTATTAGCGTTCGATGATCTCTCGTTGATTTCGGATCCTGATCGATACGATTTATCGGCTCGTTTCGTAAGAGTTTGCGAGGACGAAAAAAAAAAGGATCGATCTCTCGCCCCATCGTTCATTTTTATTCGTCGATTCAAATGAGACGAAAAAACAAATATTCTATGTTGGTAGAAGAGACTTTCGTACGAGAGACACCCTATATATATATATATATGTATATATATGAGACGTTAGTATACAAAAGGGCCTTGATATTTGTGATAAATGTATGTACGTATAATTTGTTCGCCTTAACAAATAGTCGATAATTCGCAAAGAGTCACGTGATTTTTCTACGATTTATTTTCTTCCTCTTCTTTCTTTTGCTCCTTTTTTTTTCTTTCTTTCTTTCTATTATTATCCAGGACGCTCACATTTTTGGATCGTTAATTGGCTGAGCTAAGAAAAATGTCTATGTATGTGTGTTTGTGCGCGTGTGCGTGTGTGTGCGCTTGTTTCGTGACTACACGCTCGGATTACAAAAATATCTACTTTGCTTATCGACATGAGCTAACGTGGGCGTAGAGCGTTCTCGTTCGATGAACTCTCGATGATCTACGAAGATGGATTTGCGTTGGGCGGAGATATTAAAGCCTCTCTCGGTTATTATTTGTTGCATTATAAGTGAACGTGAGTCTAGTTAAAATCATCGTCGTTGAATCGATGACGAAAGTTTCGATAGATCGCTTAAGATTATTTCTGCTTTATCGTCGTCGTATCTATTAAAACGGCATCATTTAAAATCATTTTAACGAGCATAGAAACGTGGACATTTCGCAACCGTTTGCGTGGTCGTACGATTTCATTGGCCTATTTCATATGGGACAACGGAAAAATGTGAATTCATTTCTCTAATGCTTGTTTGTAATCCTATATTAGATATAATATATTCGCGCGTCCACACACACATACGCATAATACGCGCGCGTATAAACCTTTTATAAAATAATTCTAAAGTTAAATATGCCTCTTATATGATTTTATTCATTACACAATACATATATACAAACACGACACTTTTCGAGGAATTCATCCTTGAATAGGCCAACTGAGTTTACGGTATGTTTATTTGTTTCATCCATCTCTCTCTCTCTCTCTCTCTCTCTATTTCTCTTTCATTAATATTGTAAATAATACGTTGAGGTCGTCATCAATGTTATAAGCAATGCGACGTGTCTTATACGTAACGAAGGAGAATCAGTCTCGTCTCGTCTT
This sequence comes from Dolichovespula sylvestris, assembly GCA_918808275.2. NCBI lineage: Eukaryota > Metazoa > Arthropoda > Insecta > Hymenoptera > Vespidae > Dolichovespula > Dolichovespula sylvestris. Next base: position 4,541,015 of record OU964969.1, read on the forward strand.
AGCTCTCATAAAGATCTCCGTAACTGAGCGTTTCGACGAAAATAAAAGGTACGTAATTGAAGTTAGTGTTTTATCAGAAATCATTTATCTATCTCGATACAATCAATGTATATATATATATATATATATATTTGTAATCGTATCTTTATTGATCTTTAGATTCGCACATTCTTCTCTCTTTCTCTTTCCTATTTTTTCCTTTCTTTTTCCTAACTCCTCTCTCTCTGGAGAATTCGGAAGAAGTTATTTCAATCTGTTATACAAACCCATGCGCGATCATCACCACCCCAAACATTATCGTTGCCTTCTGTCATTGACAAAGCGGTTAGAACGGGCCGTGCAAATGTTTGCGGTCGTATTTGTTCGTGATCGGCAGGCAGACATAAGCCAGTTTGTACGGTTCCATGGGCTGATCCAAGCGGATACCAGACGTAAACTCCACGAAGGGTTGGTTGGTAGTATAATGCGACACGATTACAGGGGACAACCCCTTGAACTAAAGGCGCTTAAACATTGCTTTCGATCGAACGAGGATGCTCGTTAGCTTCCGTCTTTTCATCTTTCCGCCTCTCGCTGCGTCTTTGACGTTTTACGAGAAAGAGAGAGAGAGAGAGAGAGAGAGAGAGAGAGAGAGGGAGAGAGAAACGTCGGCCATGAAGCTCGGATACGTTTGAGAATAACGTAGTTCGTTAGATTCCATTCTTTTCTTTTTTGGATAATTTTTTTTCCTCTTTATTTTTCCTTCCCCATTTTTCCCTTCTTTTGTCAAACAATGTACACGCACGTTGTTATCACTTCGATCGTCACGAATTTATATCGCGTGAGGAGAAATAAATCGTTAAAATTGTTATCTTCGATGTTCCTGATAACATCGATTTCGATTTCAATTTCAAGGTGAATAACTTCGTGGAAATTTTCTCCGACTCATATACGTACGTACGTACGTACGTAACTACAATAATATCGGTCGATTGAAAAAAAAAAAAAAAATATATATATATATATATATACCTATCGAAAGATCAATCTAACAAAGTCGTATAAAGTTGATAATCCTTAGAAGTATCGATAGTTATAGGTAGCAACCAATCTATGAAATGATGATGATTGTTCAGTTTTCAAAACGCGAGAATATACGGATACGTCTCTATAACGGCTCGTAAATACCACGTCCTTGTTTTCCCGTCGATCCTGTAGAAGTCAGTTTGTCGGAACGATGATACTTTCGTAAGATAAAAAGCTATAGAAAGTGGGTAAGGCTTTCGTATAAACGGCTGAACAAAGTGCTTGGTTTTATCACTTTATTGGTTTACTGCTGGAAGGCACAGATTCGAAACGCCTTCCCTTTTTTCCCTTTTGAGTCGGTCAACAATAACTCGAGATTTCGTATTACTCGGCGCAATACGGCCGTCGTAAATTTTCAAAACTTAAGTGCTTAGAAAAAGACAATTTCGTTTTATATAAGAAAACGGTAAAAGATTCTTTCGACGTTCGTAACGTTCTTATTGCGACGGTTCCTTCATCTAACGTAATTGAAATTAATCGTGATTAGTTTTTATTTAATCGAATTAAATAATTACTCGGAATAGATAAATAAAGAAACAAAAGAAAAAAAAAGAAGAAAGAAAGAAACGAGAAAAATAAGTAAAGAAGTAAAGAAAGAAGAACGAAAGATGAAGGAACAAAACGACACACACAGAAGAAAGAAACTAATATACTTCGTTATCTTAATCAAAGTTTCAGCGAAGTTGAAAAGAGAGTAATTGTATTATAAATCAAAAGAATTCGATATAAATCTAATCATTGGCGCGAATCGTTTATTTACGACAAATGATATCAATGATAATTAACTCCTTGAATCGGTTTGGATTATTACCGACACGAATAAAAAAAAAGAAGAAGAAAGGAAAAGAAAAAGAGAAGGAGAAAAAAAAGCAATTAACTTAACGTTATCTGTATCGAAAATTTCAACGAATTTAAAAGAAGTAAAATAGCTATCATAAATCAAAATAATTGCAAGTATAAATCTAATTATTGAATTATCGGCAAATCGTTTCTCACTAATATAACTCGAAAGCTTGACTTAATCTCTGAATTCAAAGGCCTAGTTCCGTGATGTACGATTTCGCGCGATATTAATTGCACCGCTAACAGCATCCGCCTTTTTACACTGCTGAACCGACGGTGCGCGGGCCCGTGTAAAAGGGAAGAATTATTGCCACAGGAAATTCAATCAGTGTGCCTTATCCCTTCTCCTCTCTTGCTGCTTGATGCTCGCGTTGATTTTCCGAGCGTGTAAGCAGGGAGCTCTCTTAGTTGTCTCTCTCTCTCTCTCTCTCTCTCTCTCTCTCTCTCTCTCTCGCTCTGTCCTTCTCAATTTTTTTTCTTTCCTTCCTTCTTCCCTCTCGTATAGTTTGGTAGTGCGTCTTCGTTAAGGCCACTCGTATAGGGCAGCCAGAATGACGAGAGACCTTCTCAATGTGTACCCAACACGCGTAATTACGCGAAAAAAGTGATAAGATCGATCCTGGCGTTATCTTTGCGATCACCCTTCGATTTCATGCCGTATCGATTCATCGAACGGTGCTACGAGGCGCACTTACCGTCTGATTCTGATCGGTTGGAAGGGTGCGGCTTATTCATGCCAGGGTGAGAACATAGTTTGCGAAAGGATAGCTCGGTTCGTTAACGAAGTAGTTGAGAAATTTTTGGTCCTCGTTAATAGACCGATTTGATATTTCCTTTTTTCTTTTTCTCTTTCTTTTATCTTTTTTTCTTTCTTTTTATGTTCCCTTTATACATTTTAACTTTTAAGCGCGTTGTTATCTTTAATTACAGGTATAGAATTTTTATTATTGCGGTTTTTGTATTATATTTCGAGCTAATGTACAAATTATATTCGCAGATGTATCATAGATATAATCTCTCGTGTTATGGTATATTAAATTATATTATGTTTCATTTCTATTCTTATGGTATGTATGTGTGTGTGTGGCTTTTTTTTTCTATTACGAGCGAGTGTAAAGATTATATACAATGATGAATATAATCTCTTGTCATATAATGTTTATTCTTATAATTTGTTTTACATTTCGAGCGTGTGTAGAAAATTATATTAACTGATAAATATCATCTCTCTCTCTCTCTCTCTTCCTCTCTTTCGTATTATATTAAATTATATCGATCTATATAACATTTCTATTCTTTCACGATTCATTTAATTTCGAGTAAACGTACTTAATTATAGGATACCAGCGTATTAGGTAAGAAGATAATGTATTAATGGTTAAACGTTCGAAGGGATCCAACATATTCAAAATCCATTTTGTTTTCTTCTTTTTTTCTTTTTACTTCTTTTATATATATATATAAATCCGTAACAGCTCGATCGTAGCGATGGAGAGTTTGTTGTGGTTGTGTGGTGGCCGACTATGGTCCCATTTTCCCACAGTTAATAAAGCTATTAACTTTATCTCCGAGCTGAAACTCATCCGGATAGGTGTCCTTCGTGCTCACCGGTGAATATAATTCAAGTTGTCGTCTTATCCGACGGACATCTACGGGGACCAGTGCGAACTCTATGGGCTTTTAGGTCGCCGAGAAAGATTTTTGTCCTGTGGTCGCGTGGCATTTTACCTATGGTAACGCACGCACACCCGAGCACTATCTCTAATGTGCGTACAAAACATCGAGGGCTTTCGAAAAGGGAAACGGGGCCATTGTCGTTAGTCGAAGGATGATGCCCTACGTTTAAACGTTATCCGATGAGCTGTCAGACTCGATAAAGATTTCTATGTTTTTTTTCCACTTACTTCCTTCCTCCTCGCGCAGGTATAAAAAAAAAAAAAAAAAAAAAAAAAAAAACAAAAAAGTATCGAGAAAACTCGCGTGAAAATTCTGTCGCGACGACGTTATATATCTCTTTTTTATCCCCCCCCCCCCCCTCGTAAAAACGAAAGACAAGAGGACTGATTGTAAGGTCGAAAGTGATCGGAAGAAAGAGATTCGATACGAAGAAAGATAAATTGTTATTAGCTAAATCTTTGGGATATTATTCTCTCTCTCTCTCTCTCTCTTTCTCTTTCTTTATAACTGATCGATCGTTAGAAAAAGAGAAAAGGAGAAAGAAGAAGAAGAAAGTTTGGTATTGCTTGAATCGTAGAAAGGTGGATAAGTACTTACATAGATTTCTTACTGGGAAGGGAACAACGAAAGAGAACGTTTACAAACGAGCAATGTCTTGGCTATACCTAGTCCCTACCACTTCATAATCGTAGGAATTATCAAAAGAATCCTTCCATGTCGCTTTTAAAATCCTTTGAACCGTCTTAAAATTATCGTCTTAGGATGAACGGCGGAATAGTCGAGGACGGCGGTCGCCTTTGACGATTTCGTATTCCTTCGAAATACCCGAGACACGTAGGAAACTACGGGCAGTTCTGTTCCGGTAATCCGACCATTTACAAGTTGAGCCGTGAAAATGTGTCCTTCTTAAATATCATTATAGCCCGCTTGAGAATACGGCCACACTGCTTCTCCTTTCCCTCTCTCTCTCTCTCTCTCTCTCTCTCTCTCTCTCTTCCTCTCTCCCTCTCTCTCTCTTTTTCTCTTATGCTCGTTTTCATGGCAACAGGAAAAAGGACGAATGTGAAATGGCATTGTTCAAACGAAGCCGAGGATAATCCATGTTCGGTAATAGGAAACTACTGCGCACGCGCACGTACCCTATTAGTGTGTCCTTTCGTACGAAAGGTTTCATTCGGTGAACTAAAATGTATGTATGCATGTTTGTATATATGTATGTATGTATTGGTGACTTATCGAAGGACATGGGGACAGCCGTCAAATGCGATTATCGACGATTGACCAGTTCTTCTCCAGCAAACTCTCTCACTCGCTTTTCGAGGTGACGAACTAGATTTTACAAAGGCGAACGTGATTATTTATACACGTCGAATATAATGAATATATTCTGCAATTTGTCTAGCGTAATTATTATTACCACTGTATCACTGTATCATCATCATTATCATCATCATCATCATTTTGAAATGAAATATTTCATTTAATTACCAATACGTTTTCGTTCTATTAATTCGACATGTTGCAAAAGTGTTGGAATTAAATTCACGACGAGCTTGAAATTCATAGATAATTAACATAATGAATGAAGTCGGCGAAATATTCGAAACATCAGCGAGAATTTCCAAAAAAGGAATATATATATATATATATATATATATATATATATACATACATACATAATGTATATACATATCTTTTCTCAAGTCCGTAGATAATTTTCGAATAATTAGCCGACGATGAGCGAGCATATTCGAGCGCAAAAAAAGATCGAATAGATAAGGTAGAAACGCATGAGCGAGAGGCAACGTAACTAGAGGTTGCCGAGAGCCGCCCGCTCGAACGGCCGCCGATTCGATATCTGTGTTAGTGGATACTTTTATATGTATGTACAATATGTACTTACATACGTAAGATACCTACCCACTATGTTGCTCGGTCGTTGGTCCGCCAGTGAAAAATTTCTTCTTTTTCACTTAATGAAATAGTTTGTTTGGCTTTAACCAGACGATCTTATCGGACCGACAGACCATTTTTTTCTGCTTGAGATCTCACGAACAGGAGCAGAAAGGAGAGAAAGAAAGGGAGATAGAGATACACAGAGTGGGAGAGAAAGAGAGAGAGAGAGAGAGAGAGAGAAAGAGAGAGAGAGAGAGAGGAGCTCGAGTCGCGTTACGTAGTAGAATTCTCGATTTCCATGGAGCACACCACAGGGCGACCGGTCGATCGAGACGGGAAGTGGAGAACCGTTAAAATGTAAACGGAAGGAGGCACAACGACGAGTACCTATAAGCGAGCGAGTAGTCGTCGCTAAAAATAATTATTAAAACTTTACCAATGCTCTTGGGTTTATTAAGTAATACATCCGTAGAGAAGGGAAAGGTCATAGAGCCGAGTTTGTTATCTTGATTATGTCCGAATTGCGGCGAAAGGAAAAGAAATATCTATGAATAGTTAAGTATGTTTAAAACGGTGGATACGAAAATTCGTGGGAGGAAGTACGAATGTTCATTATTTTTCCAAGATTTCTTTTCTACAACGCGAGATATTCTATATCCTCTCTTCCTCCTCCTTTACCTCCTCCTCTTCCTCCTTCACCTCCTCCTCTTTCTACTCTTCCTCCTCATCCTCCCCCTTCTTCCTTCCACACACCCGCTAACCTCCGTACTCCGTTTATAAATACATGGAATATACAAGTAGTTGAGTTATGCATCTTCGAGACCCATTGTATGAAAAGAATTTTAATTGAATCACTAACGTAGATCATTTTTTTTAGATTCATTCTCTCTCTCTCTCTCTCTCTCTCTCTCTCTCTCTTCCCCCGCCTCCCTCTCTTTGACGACTTTGGCGAATGTAATAAAGTTATTTCCTCGCGAAAAATTCCGATACGCTTGGTTTCAATGAAAATTAGTTGAAACGTCGTTAGCGAAACACGCACGAACGTCCTTAACATGGCTTCGTGCACCATGACCGACGTGCATTATCGTTCGGTGCTAATTGTTCGACCAAATTAGTGCCTTTTAATTCGAAAAACGGCATGAAGATCGGGGAACGATGGACAAACGAGACGTCGACGTTTACGGTACGCTATCCGACGCGATAATAAGGATCCGTGACGAAAGTTCAGGGACATTGGTTGAAATTATTCATTTTTGTGGGAATAATTATACGATGTGATTTTCAAATTTTCGAAAGCCTTATTAATCAATTTCATCATCATTATTATTGTTATTATTATTATTATTATTATTATTATTATTATTATTATCATTATTATTATTATTAAATCTGATAGATAGTATTCGACAAAAATTCTTCATACCTATCTAGTTATCTATTGTTCGTCAAAGTTTAATATTAAATGAGCTACTACGTATACAAAGCATGTCCCGTAATCATCATACCTAATCAAGAATCGCGCAAATGTTCTGAACTTGATGATCGTCGATTCACGCGGTTGGAAACGAGCGAGCGGCGCATACTTGGTTGCATTATTTCGTGGTTCTCAGGATGTATGCGGCTCGGTTCTCAGCTCTTGCCGTGCAAAGTGCATTAATTAAAAATCCGAGATCTCGTTAATTTCCCGTGATAAAGCAATTTCGTCGATAGGCGTCGAACCATCTTGAGTTCCCTCGATTTCGTACCTTTTATATATAAGAATGTGTGTGTGTGTGTGTGTGTGTGCATATGTATGTGACGATAAACACAATAAATCTTTTAGCTCTTTCGCGAACGCTTTCACCATTGCTAGATTTTCTATTATTTCAAAGCGTCTCGAAACGGTACTTTCGAGGTGCACTTACATATTTCGCTCTTGATACTTAGTTTATTTAGTCTCGTTTCGTTTAACGTTTAAATATCGTCAACGTTAACACGAAAGTCATCGTTTATCTTATCGAGGCTCCTTCCGCGTTGAGAAAATCACAAGGACGACGTTCTGTAGACTTTTAGACGTAGGTTTCGTATAAAAATTCGATCGTAATTGGACGACGTCGTTGGTAAGCGATGAATTGCTCGTATGTGTGTATGTAGGTATGTACGTGTATCTCTGTGTGTGTGTGTGTGTATGCACGCCGATCGAGTAAAGTTGCGTCAGAAAGGAGTCCGATATTATGACATGCTTTGGCAACGCGATCTTTTCGCGATTAGAAGGAGAAACGGCAGTAGGGAAAGTCTCAAAGGAAGGAAAGAAACATCGTGGGACGCCATTGGACGTTGACGTTGTATCGATAGATAATACGTAGGTAGGTGCGTTCGAGAAAGATTGCATGTTACTCGAGCATTCGGCATTAATTGCAGATCGGTTTTGGCAGGTGTCTGGCAGACGTAATAACGATGGATAAACATCTCTACGCATAAACCGGAACCGGTATTATTCGCATACATAGATGAATAATTATGTAAGTACGTAGGTACCCCCATACACTTTTACGAGGTACATAAATAATAATAATAATAATAATAATAATAATAATAATAATAATAATAATAATAATAATAATAATAATAATAATAATAAAAATAATATTTGTTCTTCTTTTTCCCTTTCTTTTATTTTTGTTTTTAATTCTCCTTTCTCTTTTTTCTTCTTCCTTCGAAGGAACAAAATATTTGCTACGAAAAAAATTTCGTGTCGCGGCGACTCGATTCGCGATTGTAGGTACGCAGCTCTCTAACGGAGAACAGAACTTTGAAGGAATTTCAAGAGAAGGAGAGAGAGAGAGAGAGAGAGAGAAAGAGAGACAGATAGAAATGTAACGACAAAAACGGGAGAGCAAGTTAGGTAAAGCTTTGAGTACGAAGCTCAGAGCAGGTGCTTCGCGATGCGCGACGCGTATCGCGCCGTCGAGGAAGCCGGGGAGTTGAGTTCGAAAGAGAGCCGTCTACGTCGACGGTTTTAATAGGAGGCTCTGCTCCTTTATGGGGCCACTTTGTATGGGCAATTTCTCCTTAATGACCGTGCTTCATTTGCTCGAGTCATCGCGTGCGTCAGAGGGTTATGCGATATGTAAAGTATACCTACGCAAGTCGGTTACGATCGTCGATCGTCGACCTTCCTTTATCGAAGTCAGGAATCATCCCAGGATACGAATTATTCTTACATCTTTTTTTTTCTTCTTTCTCCTACTTTTTACTTTTTCTTTTTTCTTTTCTTATTTATTTTTCTTCAAGTTTCTCGTCGAAGAGAGAATAATATCAAAAGTTATTTGAAAAGAAGAAGAAGAAGAGAAGAAAAGGGAGATAATTAATATCGTCGTTCGTTTCGTATAAACGAAAAGAACGAGACGACGACGACGACGACGATGCCTCTTGTTCGAGATTATATTTTCGTTAAAACGAAAACGGGACGGACGAGTTTTCTTTTATTATTGAAACGAAATCAGCACGGGGATCGAGTTTAGCTAGAGAAGCACGAGCCAGATCGGAGTCGCCCCGATCTATCTATGTACCGTACGTACGTACGTATCTCTGTATGTATGTGTGCATGTATGCATGTATGTGTGTACGTACGTATGTATGTATCTATCTATCTGTGTATGTATGTAACTGCACGCTCCGCGAAACAATAGGGGGAAGAAGAAGAATGGGAAAATTGATGCGGCAGAAACGCTCGGGCACGTTGGCCCCGCCGCACTAAGCAAGGAGAGAAAAAGCGCGTTAAGAGATAGGCACTCGCTCGGGTATCTCTGTTACGGCCGGTACTTTACCTACGACAATACGACATATCTCGAAAATCTTGCATAGATCTCACGCCTGTGACCTCTGTAAATGTTTGTTGCGCCTGGTACCTTTACCCTCCCTCCCTCCACACCTCCCTCTAGAGCCCCGCCGTACCTCCTCACCTTTCCTACGGCTAGAGAGAAAGTAATACGTAAGAAGTTAACTTCGTTCCCTGGCCATGTAAGTTAGCTTTATCAGATTAATTACACCGTCGTCGTTGCGACGTGAAGAAAAAACAAAAAAAAAAAATGAAAAGGAAAAATATAATGAAAAGAAAGATACTCAACTGACACGTTCTTGTCTCTCTCTCTCTCTCTCTCTTTTGAATTCTCGGTCAAAAGTGTATTAATTAAGATCCCTTGACCTTGATCCCTTCTTTACTTTCAACGGAAGAGGAATCGCAATAGCGCGGAAAATAATTCGGACTGATGATATTTCGTTCTTCCTGATATATATTTAGAACGAGTTGCGACGTCTGTGCCACTTTCTCTCTCTCTCTCTCTCTCTCTCTCTCTCTCTCTCTTTCTCTCTTTCTCTCTCAAATTACCGACTGACGTCTCAATGCTCTGACGTCTCTGACATGAACGTTTCTTTCCAATCTTATCTTTTATCGTGAGACACCGTGAGGTATACAGTAAGTACGTACATATCTTACAGTGCATGTTACGCTAATCATTCTATTCCACTAGCGTGAACCTCTTTGTAAACGATTATCATCCTCTTATTCGATACTAATAATATTCCTTTGTAATATAAAGGACGGGAGGGTTTATACGGCGATTATTAATGCGAACATGGAACGTCGTATTTACGTGGATTTGCATAACGCGCGAAATCAATAACCACAGAGTTCAGTTCGTATTCCAGCATCGAATGAGACGTTATGGTACGTATACATACGAGTTGGACGATTGGATCCTTCTGATTTGTGTTACTTGGTAATTACGAAATCCTGTTTAATTTCACGAAGGCGAATAATCATCCAAGCAAAGGAGGAGGAGGAGGAGGAGGAGGAGGAGGAGGAGGAGGAGAAGGAGGAAAAACGTAAAAATTTTTTCTAAGCGCGCTTGTTCTTACCATTTTATATTTTCTATATTCTTTATATATTCTTATTTGCCTCTTTCTTTCTTTCCTCCCTTCCTTCCTTCTTTCCTGTTATTTTCTTTTCTTTTTTATTTTATTTTACTTTTACTCGACAAACGTCGGACGAATTTACAAACGATTTTATTGTGAATTACGGTGAGATCACTTTTAAAAGGACTTTGAATATGCGAATTCGCGCGAGCGAATGAGCGAACGAACGAGCGAACGTTTTTGGTCGTGCGAGAGCAAGCGTGATTGAACGGCTCGCTCGGTGCAATAATTTTACAGTAAACAGTAATAAAGTCCCCGGGCTGTCCGTTGTATTACTCTACCCCGTGCCTCCCGCCCTTTCTGGCTCTCTCGGACATAATTAAATCTCGGCTTGTTCTTTCTCTTCTCTCCTCTCTCTCTCTCTCTCTCTCTCTCTCTCTCTCTCTCTCTCTCTCGTAACAGTTTTGTACCGGCGCTTTTACCGTAATCCTCATGACTATACGTCGGATTGCCCGGTTCTCTTTCATCGAGACTCCATCTTGCAGCCCGTTTTCTCCATGGGACGATGTGTGTCAACGCGCGATACTCGTTCTACGATTTTTTTTTTCTTTATTTTTTTTTTTTTTTCAAATATCGTGTCCACGTACATACATGTTATCTCCGAAAACGTTTAAAATCTTCTTCGACGATATTAGGTAATTGTAGTGTTTCGAAGAATTTCCTTACGTTTGTCCAGTTATTTCCACGTTAACATCGATTATCGATAAGTTACTCTTTGTACATTTATATATTTCTCAATTTAGAAATTCTCTTGTCGACGATAACGAAGGATCGATCTAATCGACTTTAATATTTATATCGCACGACGATAATATTCTACGAGTTCGTTAAAAATCGTTCGAACTGCGTCACTTTATAAGGTATAGTTTCTATTATAGTATACTAAGATGATAGAGAGAGAGGGAGAAAGAGAGAGAACGTTTTAGATCGTCAGATTGATTAGATTAGCGGAATACGAATCGTCTGATTAAAATAATTCTAAGATTTTTTTTCTCTCATACCTTTGAAATGTTTAAGATTGAATTTGAAATTATTGGATAACATTAATATGACATTAGGAATTATTTAAAAATCGTTATATCTAATTTGTACGTTATAAGACGTTGTTTATCCGCGTCGATTTATCTTTCACCGCGATAGCGACGGTGTCACTCAACATTCCAATTTATTTTTCCCCTTTTTCTTTCTTTTTTTTTTTCTACGTTATTCAGGTAGTATATGAAAATTTGTTCAAACGGTAAGAAAACCTGGGGACCTTTCGGTACCAACGAGATGAGAGAGAGAGAATCGAAACCGCTATGGCGAGAGAGCGTGGTGGCTGGCAATGAGAAAAAAATGAGCGCTCGGTGGATTCCTCCTTTGGTCCCCTCAACCTCTTCTTCATCCACCATCCTCTTAGCGGCGATCTCGTACGCACACGTGGGAATGCCGAAACATAATGTAACAGTTTTATTCACGGCGGCCAGTGTAAATATGCGAGATTATGAGGAGCCATGCAACTCTTACGATCGTGTGCTCACACGAACACACTTAAACCGGGCTTTTTGTATGTACCTCCTCTCTCTCTCTCTCTCTTTCTCTCTCTATCTATCTATCTCCCTCTTTTTTTCTTTCTTTCTTTCTCTCTTCTTCGTTAAGTTCCCTACAGGCTGCGAACGTTTTGCGCCTAATTCCGACCGATCGCGAAACACCCTCGTCTTTCTTCTATCTTTACGTAAATCCAACGAGTTTATATGTATTTATTATATATATATATGTGTATATATATATATATATATATATATATATATATATATAACGTGTGATTTTATACATAGATATATCATACAGAGTGTTTCGCATAACGGTCGTCCCGACTTTTCAGGTACTTCCGGTAATGTAACAAAAAAATTTGCATATATGCATATACTGATACCTATATAGATATACGCACGCGCACGCATTCACACACACGCACACATACACACAAACATATTTCCACTTATTCATCGATCCATCATCCATCGATAAACGTATCTACGAAATCAGAGCGCTTACCTTGCATCCACACATCTATGGGTATGAGCCATGTGATGCCTAAACTGTAACCACATTCAATGGACGTTTCGTAAACAATTAACTGTAAATACTTATACAAATAAAGGTCGTACGAGTTCATAAGGAATTTAATCAGATCGAAAATAATTTTCTTAATAAGTTATAGAACTAACTTTAGTATTTAAGTTATTGAATTTGTTTGAATGACACCTATCGACATCATTGCGTAGTTATATACGGTGCCATTTATAATAAAAATATGAAGATGACTTAGACTTTTTATCGAAAAAATAATATTTTTGCATTGTTTACTTTCGTAGCTTGTCGTTGTTGACGATCGACTATCAATGAATTTTTGTTCATATGCATGTTTCTCCGTCACACTGAATGAAAATCGGTCGCGATCGTTAAGCGAAACACCCTGCTTATTTACACACGTGTTTACGTATACATATACGTACATATGTATGTATGAACATGGATAAAATTTTTCTAAGATCTTGGAAAAGGTGATCACGTGCGCCATTTGTACGTACGTATTTACATACTACATACGCGATCGATGGCTCGACCTCTTCATCATTTATCTATTTTTCTCGAAATTATTTATTATCGTATATTTTCCTTAAGGATTTGTGAAGCAAAATACGCGCTATAGGAACGTTCGTAGTTAGGTGAAATCAAATTGATGGTTTCTACACGAACAAGTTCTATGATCTTTCACCCACCATGTGTAAAGAATTCCCATTGAAAATGTAAGTAAATCGTTCGACCAATATCAACAGTTTCTAGCGTATAACATTCCCTTTCTCCCTCTTTCTCTCTCTCTCTCTCTCTCTCATTCTCTTTCCCAGTCTCTCTCTCTCTCTCTCTCTCTATTACTTTGAAAGGATCGAGATCAAGGCGAGTGCAGAGAAGCACCTTCGTGGGTTCTACCGAGAAAGAGCAGATTGATCGCGAGCACGGACACCATAACATACAGAGAGAAGGAGAGAAAGAGAGGGAGAGTGAGAGAGAGAGAGAGAGAGAGAGAGAGAGAGAGAGAGAGAAAGAAAGAGAGAAGAATGAGAGGGAGGGAGAGTTTCGCGTTGCTCATACACAGACACACGCTCACACGTTGGGTCAAGTCATGTAGACATACACGCACGCGCACATACACACATAAATATACGGGTCCTAGTTCTCCGTTTCACAAGAGACCCTTTCGTCGTTTTCCTCTCCTCCTTCTTCCCCATTCGCCAGATCGTCATCGTCGTCTCGTGGTTGCACTCGTGATTCGATTCTATACACCGCGCGCGAAATCCCATGTGCGTGCCCTACGGCAATTCACCGTCGAGAATGAAAGAAAGATAGATAGATAGATAGATAGAGAGAGAGAGAGAGAGAGAGAGAGAGAGAGAGAGAGAGAGAGAGATGGAGAGATTCGCGATTCGCTGGGATTTAATGTGGAAGGAAGCGGGCATACTTGTTCACCGTGCTACACCGGCATACCTCCGGCGTGGATATCATGCAGGTGGGATAACGTCTTGTGTTGTTGCCTCCCTGCACAAATATATACACAGATACATACACACACGTATATATATACGTATATATGTATGTATATAGGTGCTACCCATACGTGTAATCACATATACGCTATATCAAAACACCTACGCTTTCGGTAAAGTTAATCGTATATATCGAGGCTGACATCGTGATTGAAATAGATCCGTATATCTTTGGATTCAGAGTGAAATTATTTTTTCTAAACTCGTTATCAACCAAAACGAAAGGAGATACAGATAGATAGATTGATAGATAGAGATAGATAGATAGGTAGAGAGAGAGAGAGAGAGAGAGAACGAGAGAAAAGAGAAAGATTTACTTACAAATATTGATTGATGACACGTATGTGATAGATCGAAGTTATTTGTCTTTTAAATTTCGCGTAGATCAAAAGAAGGAAGAAACAAAAAAAGAAGGAATAGAAAGAAAATAGGAAGAAGAGAACGAGGAAAGGAGAATAAAGGAAGAAGGAAAAATATCGTCCATAATCATCCTGTATATAAAAGAGCATAGTTAGAAAGGGAGAAGGGATACGGTTCACACTGCCGTGTAATGGGAAGCCGTGAACTACATCGGTAACTACCACTCTTTCCACCACTCTCGTTCGTATTTATTGCCGTGCGCGGTCATGAGGGATGGCTCGCGCATAAAATTAGCGATATCCGTAATTGTTATTGCCTATATGCCGGACGGCGAAACGATAGTACTTAGATACTTAAGTTGCCTTTCGTGCGAATCATTCTTCATTTCTTCCTCACGTGACCGTAGTTTCCTTTTAAACCGGAAGTTACCAGAAAGAGAGAGGGTGTGTGTGAGAGAGAGAGAGAGAGAGAGAGAGAGAGATTACGTATGATCGTCGTTATTATTTTACTTAGAGGAAAAATATATCATTCCTGACTTCGTTCCTCCTCGTAATGAAATCTAACGATATTTTTTACTGACGTACTCACACACGTAAGTACGTATATTATAGTTATTTTTCCAAAAGTATTGTCACCTAGAGAAAATCGTGTACGATTTTCTGCGAGTAAACATCATTTTCGATTCCGTTTTCTCGTAACGATAGAAATCTAACGATATTTACTAACTACGTATCATGTGTATATATACGAGTGTGTTGTTTCTTTTCGAAACAAAAGTCATTAGAAATGAATCGTCAATGATCATTCTCGTTCTTCTTCCTTTCGTCGTCTTCGAGAAAATATCAATTTTCCCCTATATCGTTTCTATCGTGGAAATAATAAATTATATTCTAATGACGTTATATGATACCGCGTAAGAAAGGGGAAACGAGTAAGCAAGTCTCTCTACGAAATAGTTCGGGACAAAGGTAATTTTCAAAAACGTTTTGAAGGTAGAAGGTAGTTTCATATTTGTACGCGCGGTTTTGTATGCTCGTGCGTTTCCTTTCACCATTTTTTTGTCTTTTTCTTTTTCTCTTTTATATTATATTTTCTTTCGTTAGTTACCCCATACCTGACGAAATACGAACGACGAACGAGAGGAGGATGTCTCGAGCATGAAATTAGTGATACTCGTAATTGTTATTGTTTATGGGCCAGATGAGCGCGATAAACGGGAATTAGCTTCGCCGACAAACGGCTGGCAAACGGCGTTTCATGGAACTTTCTGTTCTCCCTGCCTCTTGCCGAGCAACGTCCGCCTTGTTTGTGAATGGCTTCCACGCTCGGCTCACTTTTTGGCATCGATGAGCACGCGCAGCATTTCCATCTCCTGGAAAATGAGAACGATTAAAATGGAGATTCTTATGGGTGGCGTAAGTAAGGACTTAGGTAAGTACTTACCTGCTCGCGTGCACGCTAACGCGTGTTTTGAGTACTTTGTAAAAAAATAATATCGCACGGGACGTGAACATAAATTCTTTCTTTTCTTTCTTCATTCGTTTTTCCCTCTTCTTTCTTCTTTCCTCTCTTTTACCGTTTCTCTCTCTCTCTCTCTCTCTCTCTCTCTCTCTCTCTCACTCGTTTACCTTTGTTTTTCATTTCTTCGTTTTCCCTTTTTTTTCATTTCCTCGTTTTCCTTTTCTTTTCATTCAAAGGGGAAGGGGGGGGGGTAACTACGTTCGAACGATGCGCCATGTGAGCCTTATGTATCCTATTTATAATATTTTTATACTGTTTAGAAAATAAAGATGTAAGAATCGAGGCTTCTTGGTACACGTATGTACGCATTTAAATTATTATCAGCACTTGAGTTGCCACGAACACGATACGATTCACCGCGGGTGTAATTATACTTCCATAAAAATAAGCAAATCGTCAATTTCATCGTTACATATAATATATATATATATATTTTTTTTTTTCGTTTCAGGTCGAACGACGTCTCGATTATTTACCGAGTCGTTCCCATTCATAAAAAACAAAGAAAGAAAGAAAGAAAGAAGGAGGAACGATGGAAAGTGAAAAAAGAAAGAAGGAAGAAAAAAAAGTAACACGAAAGGATTTCGGAAAAACTCATCGTCGTCTCTGAGATCGTTTCATTGGATTGAAAAAATTGATATCATATTATTCAAAGGGAAATATATCTTGCAAAGTCGAACGCCACGTTATCTTCGAGCGCAAATCAACGATGCGTATAAGATCGCCGAGGTAATAAAATGAAAATTTCCGTCCATCCTTTCTCCTGTTCGTTTGTAAAATTACATAGGAATCAAAATGTATATACGGCGTTCAGTTCGGAATGAAAAATCGCGCCAGTGCCAGCTTGTGTGCGCGGACGGTAGGTAGGTAATTAAATACAATTACGATCGAATGCGATTACGCAAAAGGGAGAGAGGAAGATGTGGAGGGTGGCGGGGTACGAGGGGTGGGATGAGGGGTAGGGGGCGGCGGACGGGAGGTATAGGCGGGCAGACGCGGGGTATAGGCAACGTGTTTCTAATCTCGATCGAATCGAAATCAACGAGCTTTTATGTAGGTATCTCGTTCGAAAAGAATTAATACAATATATATATAGGTAGTAGAGAGATAGTTGTCTCGATTATGATCGTGATGCCGAGGTTAAAGAAAAATGACGTTAATTACGTACTCGGCCATCATTACATTTATCGTTCGTTCCTAGGACAAAGGGACGGTGTGGCAGAGAGGAGGATGAGGAGAGAGAGAGAGAGAGAGAGAGAGAGAGAGAGGAGGAAAAGGAGAAGAAGGAGAGAAAGATGAGCGATGAATGAGCGGTCGGCTGTCATGCGTTTAATTACCAATCAGAGACGCTAGGTTCGCGTGGTTGATTCCAACTTGGAGTTTCTACGGGCCGGAACTTCCTACGCGATGTTAAATAAGTATATATGTGAGTAGTTAGGTATATATAATAGATGCACATCTCTAACATACATACGTACGTACATACATAGATGGATACATACATTGGCGCGCGCACGTTCGAATCGCGTAAACGAGAGAGGCGTCTCTATACTTATACACGGAAATGATGTAGAAGTTAGGTTGGTACCTACGTTGTGTTGTAAGTAGACATAGGTTGGTTGGTTTGAGGGAGAGCACAAGACGGGTAACGTTTTTATTATACATTGTATGCCGGCTCGTATCTACACACGTAAGGCTCGCGCATAATCAGCATCAGATAGGAGATCTCGATTCGTCGATGACAGGAACACGGGATCCCTCGGTAATCGTCTTCGAGCTACTTCCCGCGTTTGCTCGCGGCAAATGAAATTATCTTACCTTCTTCTCGTTGCTACCTTCCTACATGATCTTTTTCTTTTTATTATTTTTCAACTCCTTCTCCTTCTTCTTCTTCTTCTTCCTCTTCTTCTTCTTCTTCTTCTTCTTCTTCCTCTTCTACGTCTACTTCTATTTCTATTTCTATTTCTACTCCTACTTCTCCTCCTTCTTTTTCTTCTTCTTCTTCCTTCTCTGCTTCTTCCACCTGTCTTTCGCTTCGGACCACTCGTAACTCGTTAGCGAGTTTCGTAGTATGGCTCGTATCTTTTTCGAGATTTCTCGTCTTCTTTCGATCAATCGATAGTAACGATAGACTCGTAGTAACGTTTAGCATAAAGCAAAGGTAACGTTTCTTTTTTTAATGCGTATTGATGTATCGAGAAAGAGAAGAAATAAGATGAAAAGGAAACAAGAAGGAGGTAAAGGGAAAAAGGAAAAAGGAGAAGAAAAGGGAGAGAAATGAGCCTGACACTCGTGAACATTTTTGTCGTTCGATTACGTCCGTAAGGATGGTAAGAAACGGTTGAACGCACGGGAACTCTTGCAAGACGCTTCCTTCCGCACAGCGTGGTCTGGTGTCTTCCGTAAAAGTTTAAGCTCGTATAACTATCGTATCTACCTCGCATACTCCCGGCCACACTCTCTCGTCAGGTCAGTGAACACTCACACGAATGCTATCGCGATGATGCTCGGAAACAACAGAAACAACAGTGCCGGGGCTCGGTTTCAACGCGTCGGACAACGGAATCAGGGAGCCGGTACGGATCCTACCTGGCTGTCTGGAGGATAGCTAGCGGTTCATTTCAAATCTAGATCGTAGATTTAACTGCAAATATTAATTAGCCGCTTCGCTCCGTTCGCGCGGCCCGCCGTCGCGAATTCTAACGGATTATGTAACACTTCCTTCCTTTATCTCTCTCTCTTTCTCTCTTTTTCTTTTATCTTATTTCTTTCTCTCTTTCTTTTCGACGTTTTTTCCTCTTACCTTTTCCTCTTCTTTTCTCTCTTTCTCTTTTTCTCGTTTTTTTTCCTTTCTTTATTTTCTTTATTTTCTTTTTTTTTTTTTTTTTTTTTTTTTTTTTTTTTAATTCCATCTTCCACTCTTCTCCTCGCTCGACGAAATATCTCTAATTGGTTTATCGTCCTCGGTCTTGTCAGCTTTATTTTTGCTCCCGTCCACTCGTTTCCCATTCCTTTTTTTCCTTTCTTTCGATTAAAAAATATCTCTCCCTTAAGGCTTACCATTTCGAAAGATCTTATTATCGTCCATGTACTTTGGTTATGTATCTACACGTGTGCATGCCGACGATAACGTTTCTCTATCGGGCTAAAATTCGAGAGAATGAATTCCCAAAGAGGCGACGCACATAAGTTACACATTGTACATGGCGTACACGATGTGGATATGTGCGAGCGCGAGAGCTTGCTTTAAAAGCAAGAAACAAGAAGAAAAGGACGAAGGAAGAAAAAAGAAGGGAGCGGAGGGAGGAGGGGGAAGAGGAGGAGCGAGAAAGAAAGAAAATAGAAGCGGGGAAAAAAATTTTAGAAACGTACTGTCGGTGCAAATTTTTCGTCGGCCGGAGGCAACGACGAGACCGATATACTTTGCCCATAGATTTTACGCTACGATCGCAATGAGGCGGTTGTAGACCATAAATCCAGTCGGCACGGTTGCAACGGAAACACTACGGAGATATATCCCGCGGATATAAATTCGCGCTCGCTTTTCCAATGCGGTATCTCATACTTTTTCCGCTTAAAAACCTCGACTTTTATAAGGAACAATGCGTCCTCTCCTCTCCTCTCCTTTTTTTTTTCTATCCTCTTTTTTCCTCCTTTTTCTGTTCTTTTTATTTTTTTATTATTTTTTTTTTTTATTGTTCCATTAAACAAAGGATATTTCGAATTATATTCCGAGCGTCAGAGAATTTTTATTTTTAACGATATCGCGATGAAAGGAATGAATGATGAATAATAAAAAAAAAAAAAAAAAAAAGTAATAATAATAATAACAAAAAAGAAGAGACAATAGATAAAAGTATCTACGAAATGGGGAAAATATTTTTTGAATTATGATCGTGATACTGAAATTCCTATTCGATTTTCCAATGCGGTCTGTCGTGGTTTTTGCTCTTGAAAAGTTTGATATTATTATATTTTAAAGGAACAATGCGTTGCCTTGCTTTTGTTTTGGTTCTTTCTTTCTTTTTTTTTTTTCGTGCGTTCGCTGTTATTTATTCATTAAAATAATACTTCGAGTTGTTCGGGCGCTCGATGAATTTTTATTTAACGATATCAGGCGATGGAAAGTACGAGAGAAAGAAGAATAGAAAATAATTAGACAAAAATATCTACGATCATGGAAAATATTTTTGAATTATGATCGCGATAGCGAGGAGATCTTTATCGATATTTAAAGGTACCATCGTAAAATTCATGATCGAGGAAGTCGTTTTTTTTTTCTTTTTTCGTTTCCTATATGATGGAAGCTCGTCCTTTTTTGGAGTTAGTATTCAAGTCGATTTGCTGAAAACTGTTCAGGACGATACCTATGTCGTATAAGTACTGAAGAATCTCTCTCTCTCTCTCTCTCTCTCTCTCTCTCCTTTCCTTTTTGTACCCGCTGCGTTAGCAGGATGTCAGAGTCGGAAACGAAATACGGCAGACTCGTGCAGGGCTTCTCAAATCGAAGCGATTTTTCATCCATTTCATTTCAATTTTCATCGATTAAAAACGCTTTCGAACGATCTGTCGGATAAAAACGTAATAATAAAGAAACTGACAGACAAATAAATACGTTTCGATTTGCTCTTACAGTTGTACGAAAAAGGAAAACGGAGAATTCGTTAATTGGATTGGTAGAAATTTTATCTAAAAGCTGATAATACCTAATGAAATAATTACGTAAGGTCGATTAAATCGTCCTATCGCGAGAAGGGAATGTTAGATATCATCTAATAACAGAGAAATAAATTAATAAATAAATAGTAGGGAAAGAAAATAGAGGGGAAATTGAAACGTTCGTTCTAATCTTGTATATTCTTTTCTTTTCTTTTTTCTTGTCCGTTTCCTTTTCTTTCCTCTTCTTTTTCTTTTCTCTTTCTCCTGTTCCTTTTTGTCAAAAAAAAAAAAAGTCAAGAGAAGGAGCGTCGTAGAAGTGAAATCCTTCCTTATCTCTTCGTTCATTTTGCTTTCACGAAAATGGGAAACAGTAAGAAAGTGAGAAAGAGAGAGAGAGAGAGAGAGAGAGAGAGACAAACGTCGAAGGTGAACGCAATAGTAACGAAGCGGCAATTGGCGTCGAGCGTTAAAGAGACCGGTGAAAATCATAGGGAGATAACAGAGGATATTAACAAGTTTTTGCATTGCTCTGAGAGAAAAAAAATATATATATGTATATGTATATGTATATGTATATGTATATGTATATGTATATACATATGTATCGTTGCGTTTGAGTATCACTGGACACTATTCGGACCGCATTCCCCGTTCACGAGCGACGCATTGCATTTGAAAACTACATTTGGAGCGGCGACTCCGCATGCAAGGAGGTAGTGGAGGGTGAGGTTGAGAGGGTTGGAGAGAAAAGAAAGAGAGGGAAGGAGAGAGAGAGAGAGAGAGAGAGAGAGAGAAAGAGAGAGATAACCTATATGAAGAGCTGTCGCATCGGCCGGCAGCCAGTTATGCCGAATAAAATACTTGATTTGCTATACTGCCACCGATTCCAAGGTAGTACCTACTTGCGCAGCGAGATGAGCGACATTCCATGAGCCGCGTTTATGAGCCCTTTCAACGTCGATCACCAATCGGATATAGTCTCTCTCTCTCTCTCTCTCTCTCTGATCGTTTCGATCTCTCTGAAAAATGGAAAGAAATTGAAAGGGAATTCATGTGACTCTTTAAAGGACGAGCATCATGAAAATTTCATCGTCAAGTCTTATCCATAAACGATACGAACGAACGAACGAACGAAGGAGAACGAACGAATAGGTCGATAGATCGAACTTGTTTTCGTCGATAGGAACGTCCTTTCGAAATCGTTTATTTGTCCCGATCGTTCGATATAATAATCCTCTAGTTGTCTCGCGAGGATCGCGCGTTTATCATAGTATTATCCGCGTATATTTCTTACGTTGTTCAATCGAAAGGGAGCAAAAGGAAAAGAAAGAAAAAAAAAAAAAAGAAAAAGAACATAAACGAAGAAAAAGAAAAGAAATTTCGTGATAAGGTTTTTGAAAGAGCCGTTACGTACATATGTATTACACGTACGGGTTGATAAGTGAATGAGTAAGTAGTACTTAGTTACTCTTATCTATCGATCAAACGATTCGTGGAAAACGAAACGATTTTTATGGAATTCTTAGGGGAGGGGAGGGTGGGGGTGGGGGGTGGGAGAGTGGAAAGAAATGCCAGTACGATTATAGCAATCATCTTTCGTTTTGGTCGACGAGAGGCGCCAGCGTATTATCCACTCCGCAACCGGAAATCGTTAGGGAGTGAAAGGGTGCGAAAAGGGATTTCGTAATTTGTGTGGAATGAGATGGGATTTTGGAACGAGTGCCGTCTGTTATTTCACCGAACGTTTTCTTTTTCTTTTTTCTTTCTTCTTTCTTCTTTCTTCCTTCTTCTTTCTCTGCTCGATAATATGATAATGACGGTTCGAAACGAGGAAAATGTTGAAGACATTCGTTCAAAGAATTATCCTTCGAATTGGATAAAAAAACACAGAGAAAGTGGGAGAGATAGAGAGAGAGAGAGAGAGAGAGAGAGAGAGAGAGAATGAGAAAGAAGTTAGGCGCGTGAAAAATAATAAAGCGAAATTAATCAGAAAAGTAATAAGATACGATATATGCGTAGTAACATTATTCGACGGTAAAATTTTTAACACTACATCAATTCTTAACACGAAAAATAAAAAATCTTTTAATAATCATGAAAATAAACAATGAAAACTATTCACTCGGATTTCCTTCCACATATCTAAGAGAACATTAGAGTTAAGAATTATATATTTTCTTTAATCTCATGTGAAAACTGTTTGAGAAAGAGAAAGAAAGAGAGAAAGCGAGAGAGAGAGGGAGAGAGAGAGAGAGAGAGAGAGAAAGAGAGAGAAGGATCAGCAGCAGGTAGGTGGACGGGGTAGGTGATGGAAGGGCAGGTGGAGGGGCAGGTGGAGTGGCACGAAGCTCCCAGGACCCCGACGGAGGACCTCTACAGGGGGTCCACTCACGTCGACATGTTTATCACGCTCGTTCTCTGGACTCTCGCTCGTGCCATGCGTTATGCGAGCTTTGTATTAACGCTTCTCAGAGAGAGAGAGAGAGAGAGAGAGAGAGAGAGAGAGAGAGAGAGAAAGTGGCGCTCTCTCGAGTTCCTCGAGTCTCACGTTACCCCGGCGACACAATGCCGCCGTGTTCGTGTTCCTCCTCCTCCTCCTCCTCCTCCTCCTCCTCCTCCTACTCCTCCTCCTCCTCCGCACCTCCTACTCCTTCTTCTTCTTCTTCCTCTTCTTGTAGCTCGATCGAAGAGAGCTTCTGATACGAAATGCCACTCGTGCCGCTTCGAGTATTTAGGGACGACCGGACGGGACAGCCGACGACGGCGAGAGTGAATTGTTCTCGAAGATCGCTTTCGAAAAGAAAATATGAATGAGTAATTCGATGATAATGATGATGATGATGATAATGATGATTATGGTGATGATGATGATTATTGAAACATACATCTACAGATTTCCATTATATTATAGAAAAACGAGGTAATTCTTTATTTTTATTTTTATTTTTTAATAAGTATTTTTATGTAGACAATTCATTCCATTGTCTTTTCCAATTTTCATATATATATATATATATAGATATTTCATATATATATATATATATAGATATGTCTGTATGTATATGTATATATAAAAATATATATATATTTATATATATATATAGATGTCTGTATGTATATGTGTATATATATATATACCGTAATTTCATAAGATTTTTGGTAGAAACACGGCGGTCATGTATCATTCCAAGTAAATATTACTGTAAATGTTATATATTCATTAGACGGCGAGTGTCAGAGATTCCAAGAGAATATCTTTTTACATCTTTACGTTCCGAGATAAGGAATATACGGCACCTAACGAGGTAGCTCGAATAGCATGGAACATCCTTCGGGAGACACGGGGAATGATCAAAAGATATTTGAAGAGGATGAACTTCAAGAACGATATATATCGTTTTGAGAACGATTTACGTTTAGATTTTTATTTTTTCCCCGCCCTTCTTTCTTTTTCCTTTCTCTATTCTTATTTCTTTTCTCTCTCTCTCTCTCTCTTTCTCTCCTTTCTCTTTATTTAATTTAATTTCTCTAATCTAATATAATAATTCTTATAGTTTTATTTTCTTATTTAAATAAGGGAGAGACGCGTGGCGCTCCTTCGAGGACAAAAAACTTAAATCAAAAGGAGAAAAGAGAAAAGAGGAACTGAGCCCTCGACCTAGAAAGGCTCGATGTACCTTATATACCTAATTGCGTTCATTCGTATCTATATACACGTACTTTCTCGAATCGGACCGAGCGCAAGATGGTAATTACTCGAAGTCCGTCGAGTAATAATTCATGAATTATTAAAGGAGCTCGCGGGCGAACTATCGCGAGAACGGACACGTTATTATTCCGGATCCTCTCGTTGAGAAAAGGGATAACGAGCGGCCGAGGCGAGTTTGCACTTTGCGTCGAACACCGATCATTTTGGTGCCGCGCACGTCGATATCGTGTGAATTATCGATATTCGATTATTTCGCGTGTTCGCCGATGAAAATAATTATAAACGGGAGAGATATAAAGTTTGCAAAATGTAAAAGGAGAAATTCGTCTCAAATTCGTATCTTTCATCTAATCGTATGTTATTGATTTTTTTTCTTATTTCCGAGTTCAAAAAAAAAAAAGAAAAGAAACTATTTGATAGTTCAAAAAAGAAAAAAAAAATATATATATATATGTATTTAATAAAAAAGACCTAAAAGTAATGTCCGAATTGAGAAATTTATTATCTCTTATAAAGGCATCATGATATTAGACGATCGACCGCTTAAATTGTTTCTATTGCGTTATGTAATAAAACGATTTCTACAAAAAAATAAGTTTAATTTTGAAAAAAGCAAGGAAACCGAACATGTGGTATATATAATATATCAACGCGTCTTAAACATCAAACGACAATTTTTAATGTCAACTTAGGTATATAAAAATTTATATGACAAATAAGCAATCTAATACAATATATACCTATCATAAATGTGAAATGTCTAAAAATTCTATTATGTATACAACGCGACGATGAGTTTCGGCAAATTTTTTTACATAAATTACAAAAAGAAGAAAGAAAAAACGAACTCAGTTTGTCGTTTCACGTCGGAATTTTTTAAAACTCGAATAATTATTACATCAAGAGGCATAAGAAATTTATTACATAAGAAATCTTATGTGAAATATATTTAAAGATTTTTCTATTCTTACGCAACTTCTCAATGATACAAACAAAATTTTGTTAAATGAAGAGAAAAGACGAGAAAAAGACAAGTCAAAACAAAACAAAAAAAAAATAAAAATAAAAAAGAAGAAAAATTTCAATGTTTGTTAATAGTAAGTTCTCTTTAGGCGTATGCAGAGCGCGTACATAGGTTTTAAAAGCGCAAGAGAGATCGTTTCATTATTCATTTTTGGGGTTATCATGGTTGGGCATCTATAATCAAGAGCTTTCTCTCTTTCTCTCTTTCTCCCTTCCTCTCTTTCTCTCTTTCTTGTCCTCCTTATCCCTCTACTTATCTATACGCATCTCCCTCCGTCTTTCTTTCTTCCTTTTATCGTAGACACGCACGCACACGGAAAGCAGTGTTGGGAGCTCGGGCGCGCGCGTATTTATGGGTCGAGTCTCGCGAGAGAACTCTTACATTGGACGAAAGGCTGCTGCTTCGAGGAATCGTCGAGATGAGAAAGAAGAAGAGAAAGAGAGAGAGAGAGAGAGAGAGAGAGAGAGAGAGAGAGAGAGAAACTAGACGAACTCGAACACGAACTGTTCGTTTGTGAACCGTTAAAAAATCTTCAACGACCTTCATATATGATGAAACCTAACGAGAAGTTTATTGCACGTGTTATGCTATAGTTGAGTACATCGATTGGATACAACAGGCGATGATTAATTTGATTTTCGAGTAAGTACATTCGTAATTTTTTTTTAACGATCGATTTTAAATCGACAGTAATCAAATTCCATTATTATATCACGGTTAATATTTTACGCGTTATTATTTAAATTTAATTATAATAATAATAATAATAATAATAATAATAATATATATATATATATAAATATTTTAAATGTAGTTACATGTTTAAGATTTGATAATTTATTGCTTTGGTATGTAATATTTTTCTTGTATACCTATTATAATAGATCTATAATAAATCAATATAAAGAAACAGATCGATTAAAAAGTATCTAATATAATAGTAATAATATATTTTTGTTTCACTGAAATTATCTCTTAAATTTTATTGCTTATAAGTTAATTGGATGTGACATCTCGATAATATAATATCTAGATATATCAGATATAATAGTCATACGTATTTACAGTTAAGCAATAAAATGCCTGCATATATTAACCAATCTCATATCGCAAAATTCATCAAATACCAATCGTCAATTCCTCGAGAATTTTTAATGCTTATCGCGTTTCTAAAGTACATATTTGTAAATTGTTCGAACGTATTATATTTATATAAGATCTTAAATGTTTTCTCTCTGGGACATGAATTTTTATGTTAGTAACGAGATCAAGAAACGTCAACGAACAACAAATATCACATATATCCTAGTCGTTCTCGCGTTCAAATGTACTACGATGTAAGAGGAGATAGATGCTTCCGGGAAGCAAACTCGCGTCTAGAATTCACTCAAAGCACGACTATCTGTACCGTCCAGATGTTTGGTTGAATCTTCGTTCAATGGCTCGTAACGCGCCAGACGACGGAGATAACGTTTAACGGCGATTTGCCTTCGAGATAAACTCTCTTCTTCTCTGGCGAATGAAAGGAAAAAAAAAAAAAAGAAAAAAGAAAAAAACAAAACAAACAAAAAAGAATTTCGCGTATTTAATAAAAGGGACAATATGATAGAAAAGTTTATGCGAGATTAGATCGATACCGTTCTATCCGTCCGTCCAACCAATCTGCCGCGTGACACTTTAACGGAATAATTTCTTTTCCATTTTAATGGACAAATTTTATCAATGAAACAACATTTTTATCGTTTGCGTTTAACGCTTTAACGTTATATACGATATTAATGCGAGGTTCGTATAATATAATTTTTTATTCAAATATCAATTAAAAAAAAAAAAAAAAGGGAACAAAAATTTGTTTAAAAAACGCAACGAGAAACAAAAATAAATGTAAACACGGTAAGATAAAAAATTTGAAAGTCGATATCTCGGAAGGTTGCTTAGATTCGTCGCACGTATGAGAATCTTGGTCTCGTTCACAGTGTTATGAGAGATATTAATCGAGAACGAATGAGAGAGAGAGAGAGAGAGAGAGAGAGAGAGAGAGAGAGAGAGTTCGAAGAATTAATAAAATGTATTAAACGCAAATGGGGACATCGCGAGAGTATAAAACGAAGTAGTCTATTAATAAAAAAAAAAAAAAAAAAAATCCTTCTAAAAAATAAAATAGTTACAAATAGTTCAAATCGAAGAGTATTAAGAGCGACAGGTGCAAGGAAAAAAAAGAAAGTAAAAAGAGAGAGAGAGAGAGAGAGAGAGAGTGCTGACTGTCAAGAAAAGATCTTCGAGTGCTCGTACAAAAGCCGAAAGGCAAAGGATAATTCGATGTTTACTCTGTCATTGTCTCCGTTACTGGCACGAGTGGTCCGCAACCTAAGAAAATATTTTCACGGCGAGCACTGACGGATCTTTAACCCCGGAGCCGACCTACTAATTTTTCTTAAACGAGAGAAAAGAAGAAAAAAAGGGGGAGAAAAAAAAAACGAATTTCAAGGAGTAGAGAAAAGAGAGAAGAAAGCGCGAGGAAAAGAAAAATGAACGGAGACGCTAATCACAAGACAACGACGTATATCTAAGCGCCCCCAACTTTATTTTTCTAAGATCTTTCAATGGGAGTAACGATAAGGCAGGAATTTCTTTCCATTTATTATGTCTTTTCTTGTATTTCACGGAATTCGTCTTTTTTTCTCTCCCTCCCTCCCTCCTCTCTCTCTCTCTCTCTCTCTCTCTCTTTCTCTATCCCTCACTCTTTCTCTCTCGTTATATCTAATCGATAATGGAAAATAATTTGCTCGAAATTAAACAGAAATGCTCGACTTAAATTATATACATACGTCAATGCGATTGAACAATTCGCGAGACGAGTGCTCGTGGATGAAAAACAAAACCAAAAAAAAAAAGGAGAAGAAGAAAAGAAAGAACAATTGAAAACAAAAAAGAAGAAACAAAACAGAAAACATTTGGCGAACAAAGATTAACGAACAATTTCGTGATATAACGTTCGGTATCGATTGTCGATGTAATATGAATGAAAATGTTAGCTCGTCATTACGATCATCGGTCAGTAGTTTCGTATTCGATACTGTTTCTCGTTACGTACAAACGTACATACATATGTACGTGTCGTTCGTTAAATAATATCGTGATAATAATGAGAGATAGGACGATTTTGTTCCAGAAACAAGAGATACCGAAGAAAACGAAAACAAAAACAAAAACAAAAATAAAATAAAATGAAAATTTTTTTTAAGATTTTCACGATCATCATTATGATCATCTTCTACTTCTTCCTTCTTCTTCTCCCTCTTCCTTTTCTTCTAAGGTTTATTCTAACATCGCTTAGCTCAGAAACGAAACACGACACGAGCCAAGGACGCTAGTGAGTTATTTACCGCACGTAAATGAAGATATATCGTAGGGAAATCTTTTTTAACGACCGTTTCCCTCCCTCTCCCTCCCCTCTCTCTCTCTCTCCTCCCGCCCCCCTCCGACAACCATAAGGCTCGTCATCCTACCTTCTTCACACAGCTTCTTTTCCCGTCTCGATTCCATTCCCCTTGAAAGTCATTGAACATTAACTCGTCTGACCGACTCACCGAGCCCGGTTTATTCTTCGCGACAGTACGATGACGATGTCATCGATTGCACGCACGCACGCGAGTGCGTGATAAAAGTGTCCGAATTGATTTAAATCCCATCGTAATCATCGCTCGAAATCGTTTGAATCGCGTGAAGTTAATATTAACTGGATAACGGCCAAGAATCGATCGTGTTTACGACTTTTGATCGTCGATAACATCTCTCTTGATCTCTCTTGATCGTTTGCTATTATCGAGCCAATAACAATTTGCTAAGTTCTATTAAAATAGAATCGATCGTGATTATAGTCAAAAGTTAATTGTTGTCAAGGGAGAGAAAGAAAGAGAGAGAGAGAGAGAGAGAGAGAGAGAGCTATTTATATCATACATAAAAATGTGTACAGTTTTGTCTACTTTCTTTTCCTTGTTCCTTTTTTCGTTTTTCTTTCAATTAAAATAATCGTCGCTTCATTAAAGACACACTCGCGTTTGAATTTAATATCGTCGATTTTATTCGTTAAACGTTAATACTAATAATATCGAAAATAGATATCGTTGCGCGTGGATCCAAAAGATTTCATTCGAAAAAGAAAAAGATCAGCGTCCGAAAGAACAAGAGGCTTTAAGGTGGGGAGGAGAGGAGAGGAGAGGGGAAAGGATAACCGTGGTTGCAGCTGTGCGATGTTCGCGTGTAATTTATAGCATCGGTAGGGATACTCTCAAAGGTAGAGGGAGGGTAACTCGGAGAGGAATAGGAACATTAAGATACCGACGCTGAATCGTGGAAAGAGGAGTGACGGGAAAAGGCACGGTGTATAGAATAAAGAAGGACACAAGGGACAAACATTCTTTATTGGACTTATCTGGCTTATCAAATGGCCGGTAGTGATGCGGCTCGTCTATTCTACCTCGTCCATCCCTACCACAATTATTTACGAGCACTAGGAAAGGGTAAGCCAAGGTGTCCTGAACTAACCCAACGTCTAACTTTTTCTTTTAGGATATTGTTAGAGTTATGTCTGTAGAGCAATGAAAATAAGCTTATTTTATAAATTTATATATATATATATATATACCTTGCATTTATATTATATATATTAATATAGGATCAAATATTGATGCACTTCAATTAATGTTCATTTAAAGTGACTAATAATAAAAGTTGTTAGAGTAGAAGAGAACATGCGCTAAGTCCTTTGAAACATCCACGTGTAGGTAGGAATTATGTATTTTTGATTGTAATATTTTGGACGATTAATTTTTGTAAGTAATATCCACGTTTTTTCTCTTCTTTTTTTTTTTTTTATATTTTTTGTTTTTTTCTTCAAATTTGCTCAACGACGTCACGCGGGTATATCTACGTGAAACTTCGTAAAGTAATATCTATGGGAATTTTTACGAAACAAAAAAAAACAAATGCGTTTTTTCTTGAAAAATATTATTATTATCAAACATGATCAGTATATTATATAATAATACTGGATACTTAACTTACTATTAGATATTTCATCACTTAATCATCCTATAAATATTATAACAGTTACGATTCTTATCGGAAATACATTTATGCTACGTTAACATAGCACTTCGTTGAGTGCAGACGCATTTTCTATTCGGAAGACTCCCAGAATCAGCAAGGATGCCTTTCTTTGACGACGAGGAACTCGCGTAACAACAACAACGGATAAACCCTCTTCACTTTCGAGGAGCTGTAGTCCAAGTTGGCGTCTGATTGATATACGGACTGTTAAGTGTTTGCAATAACCGACGTTTATATCCACCTCTAATACATCCAGCCATAAATAACTGGCCACTTCGAAGACTGCACGCGGCACGAAGCGCGAAGAATGGCAGTGAGCGTAGACGAGCGTAAACCAAACCAGAGAGAAAAGATTTTTCGTAGGCGTTGATATGGATCAATGGATTACAAAAATAATATGTATATGGAGATGGATAAAAGTTACCAGATACCTATCAATTTTCTTTCATTTTCTTTCATTCTTTTATCTTCTTGTTCCTAAATATAAACAATATTTCGTTTTAAATTTATAAATGTTAAGGTAACGACGAAGACGTGCGGACCGAGGATGTATGTATCTAAGAACTGCATCGTCGTATATTAATTCATTTATAACATATCGTACGTTTTAATCATCGTCACGCCTCCGTTATTTATTCGACACTAAGTATTATAAAAAGACTGACAAAAAATGAATTCCTTATTTAGAGGGAAAAAAAAAGGAAAAGAAAAAAATCGAACATTTAATGACAAGCGTGTCTATCTTAGATGTACGTCACGTTAAAATTGTCTATATTAATTTGCACGAAAGACTTCAAGATCTAATTACAAAAAAAAAAAAAAAAGATACAAAAATGAATTAAAAAAAGTTATATATCTAAGGGATATATATCATGAATGTTAATAATTTTGGCAAATATCCATCTTAAGTATAATCGTCGAAATATCCTGATATAATTTATAGATACGAACGAACAAGATAATTTAACGTGATAATAAATTAGGTATTCATTATGGTATTGCTCAATCATTGACTACCGTCGAAGCATATCGAAGGGCCATTAAATAGTCACATTTCGTGTTTAGAGGAAGCATAGGGGGATATCACGTATATAACGTTAGGTAAAAGAGAAGAAACGTGACGCAAGCGTGAATTCTCATCGTAAGAGGAATCCCGTTTCTCTATCGTAGAGAGAGAGAGAGAGAGAGAGAGAGAGAGAGAGAGAGAGAGAGAGAGAGAGGAGGAGGGCGTGGAAGCCAAGCTGGTCGTTGATCGTTAATGAAACGCTTCGTTGGATCTAGACGGACGTAGAAAAGGATCGTTGCTATGTGATCTCTGTAGTACACGTCGTGGCCGACCCCGACACGCGTAAATCCGATGCGTCGTTGCTGAAGCGTGAGTAATTCGATGGGGTGCCACCGTGTCGTAGTTGCTGCTGAATGTCGGTGTATGATCTTCGAGACCCCTCTCGAACGTGCACGTGCCTACTCGGGAGAGAGAGAGAGAGAGAGTTAGAAACTCTTTCGTGCGATCTCTCTAAAAACGTGACCATTACCTTTCGAGAGGATAACGAAGGAAGGAGGAAAGAAATAAAAAGAAAAAAAAAAAATATATATATATATACGTATATATAAATAAAAATAAAAGAAGAAGAAGAAACAAGTCGATGAAACAGAATATCTTCTGTAACTCTTTCTTTCTCCCTTCGTCAACTTCCTTTCGATACATTTTTCTTTGCAAAAAACGAAATCCCTAGGAAAAATACTGATTCCAAGGATTAACGCGATCGTTAGTTGGTGCAGCGACGACAACAAAAGAAAAAAAAAGAAAAAAGGAAAAAAGAGGAGGATAAAGTTAAAAAAAAAAAAATAATAAAAAAGAAAAAAGAAAAAGAAAAACGAAAAAGAGAACAGCGGAGTACGACAGGTTGGGTACTCGTTATGAAACGTTAACTCTGTTGAATGAAAAAAAAACGTTTCAAAGGGCAGCGAAACGTTTGGTCCTCTTTGAAGATTCGTTCGATTACTCGAAATCGCAGTACACAGCTCCATGCGAGAGCGAGGACCACAACGAAATAAAAACATCGTGTAGCCGGTTGAGCGTAAAAGATTAAAAGCAACATTTTCAAGCGATTTATGGACATGCGGTGATTAGTTCGTCTGGCAAAGGGAGTGGACTCGGATGGCTAAATGGAATCAAACGAATGAAAAGTGTTTGCAGATAGAACAGAGGCTAGAAGTTTCTACAATGAATGAAATAGTAAACATTTACCTTTAACGGTGTAATCCCGTTGATAATTCCCTTTGTATACGTACGATAGAGTGGAAGCATCGATGAGGTAGAAAGAAACGATCATCTTCAGTGGTAGTGGGTAGATAGACCTTTCTTTTTTCCTTCCTTCTTTCTTTTCTTTTTTTTCTTCTTCTTTTTCTTTTTACCTTTTTTTTTTTCTCGATCATTAGCTGGTACACATCAGCGAACGAACGACCATAGGCTATGCTTAATTTGTGTGAAATCACTCGTTTACCCTTGACGTGCCCAGCGTGTCGTCACGCCCTTTTGTATCACTCTTCTCTCTCTCTCTCTCTCTCTCTCTCTCTCTTTCTCGCTCTCGCTCTCTTTTTCGGTCTCTGCGGTGTGCCCTTTCGAAGCTCGTCGATCTCTAGGAGGTCCTCCTTTCTGGTTTAGCTAAACTCACACCTGCGATCCTAGTAAGATCCAGGTGTCTATCCAGTTCAGTAAAACATGGCTTACCACACTGCTGGTTAACATTTTTCAAATCTCACTCGTGCGAATAGTTTTGTCGATTTCTTTCCAAAAGAGCATTCCTTCTACTTGGTAAAATCCACCTAAAATCTTACTCCTTATTATAAAATACTTTCTCTCTCTCTCTCTTTCTCTCTCTCTCTCTCTCTCTCTCTCTCTCTCCTTCGCTTTTTTTTGCTCTCTTTTTCAAGTTTTCTTTAAGCACAAAAAGCTAAAGCAGCTCGAACATAAAGAATAATCAAATGGATCCGTTAAAAGTAACCGAAGTGTAGTTCTAAAGCTCGTGGCTCATCCAGATTACTTTCTTTAAAGTATTTCATTGAATCCTTTGAACTCTAGACTGCGAAATTTCTCGTAGAATTTTTCAACGAAGTATTCGGTATTATTAAGAATAACATAATGATCGCGTTTGAATAATTATTCTCGACGATGAAGAAATAAGTAAAGGTAAGTAAGTACTTATTTGTACTGTGTGTATACATAAGGTATACCTCGACAAAGTTTTCAAAGGTACATGAATAAAATCCAAAGAACGTATTTCACGTAGTGAGATCGCTATTAGCAGGGGCTTAAGATTATCGTGGAATTTCGGCTAACTAATTTGACGTTTTATCAATCACGAACTGCCACTATGTCGTTTTCATAGAGGCCGGCTTTTTCAGAGTTGATGGATGAACTCTGGAAATCCGTAACACGAGACCCCAAAAGGGGAGAGAGACACTAACAGGAGCGTTGGCAACCCCTCGTACGTACGTCCATACTGATCGCATTGTTTATGAGATTTTTATGGAGGTGAAATATCGGGAGAATACCTACTGCCCGTACCGTATAAGCCGGATAATAAAAAGGTGCCCATCGATAATTACGAAAATGTCATTGTCTGCGCTAAACGTTACAGGCATTTAATTCCTCGGTCAAAAAAGAAAAAAAAAAAAGGAAACCATTGAAAGTGATCTTAAAAAAGAAAGGGGGTAAAAAAAAATTAACTTCGTTAATCAGTCTGTCGGGATTGAATCGATAAAAAAACAGAAGAATCGTTTCGTAACGTAATATTCGTAATATGATAAAATATGTTATAATAATAAATTGTAACATCAAATTCGTAATACAATAGAATATCCATTATGATGGAAATGATAATGAATCTTGTCAAATAACAATGAAACGAAGCTTGAAATGACAATAAAGCTTGCCAAAATCACTTGCGTTGAAGTCAAAAGAAGAAAAAGAAAAAAAATAAAATAAAATAAAGGAAGAAAGATAAAAAGATAGGAACAGTTTTAGCGGGATAATAGTATTGCTCGGATTATCGACATTTTCCCACAACAACAAAAAAAAGGGCACACGTGAACGTGCCGTGGGGAGCGGTGATTTTTTTCTTTAATTTTCTTTCTTCCTTTTTTTTTTTCATGAAGTAAATAGGTAGGTTGGTATCGCTTACACGTCAGATCAACTCTCGTCAAGGTTTCGTATTGCCATCAGTCGTAAGCTCATTACAAATTCAAGGATCGAAATATGATCAACTCAGTGTTGTAAACTGATTGATTGTTCTTACGTCAGGATTGCGATTGTAAAAATAAAATCCTCTTCGGTTGGAAACGGCGAAATGACGTTAGAGTGGTTCGATGAAAAATCTGACGTGTCTCGAGTCTCGCTTAATTAATAGCCATAACGGGATCTAGCCCTTCGGCCAGTGTTCTTTCTCTCTTTTTTTTTTCCCCTTTATGTTTCCCTCCGTTCTTCTATTCCTCTCTTTCTCTCTCTTTTTCTTTCTTTCTTCTTCTTCTTCTTCTTCTACGTTCACGGAGGACCGGAGTGGCAAAAGGGCACGTGCATGCCACGTGTCGGTAAGAGGATATCCGTCGGTGCCACCCTAAAGAGAGAGCTGGCTCTGCCATCGTTTTTGGTATCGTCCTTACATCGAGAGAAAAAGAGAGAGAGAGAGAGAGAGAGAGAGAGAGAGAGGGAGAGAGAGAGAGTTTTTCAGGTGCCGAGACATCTTCCCTCTCTCTCTCTCTCTCCCTCTCTCTCTCTCCCTCTTTCTGGTAGGTAAAGTTCGGAAAAAAAAACAAGTAAAATATAAAAAAAAAAAAAAAAAAGAAAGCTAGAGATGGCCCTCATACACCCGGATTTTTTTCTTTCTTTTTTTTTCATTTCGAATCGAAATGTTCGATAGATTATATCGAGGGGCAACGGGGCATAGATATAAAAATAAATCCATGAGAAAGGATTATTATTTTGTTTTATTTTATTTTTATTTTTATTGATTTCTTTTTCTTTTTCTTCTTCTTTTAAAACCATAACGAAAGGAAGCGATTAACAACGGACGAAGTAAAAGTGTCACTCGTGTTTGTCCGCGTTTGCTTGCCGGTCACGAACGTAACAGGGAGCTTGTTTAATAATAGTCGTAAAAAAAGGTGAAGAAGAAGAAGAAGAAGAAGAAGAAGAAGATGATGAAAAAGAAGAAAAATAAGACGAAAAAGTGGAAGAAAAGGAAAAGGAAAAGGAAGAAAAAGAAGAGAAAAAGGAAGGGCAAAAACGTGGAAGAAGAGAAGAAAGATAAAAAAAGGCAAAGGGCTATTACTTTCTCATCGAGCCGACAGAATCATCACCGGCGTCATCGTCATCGTGTCGGAGAATAAAACGAGAACCGGGATCCGTAAAAGCGTTTGGGTTCTCTCAGCTCGAAGGATCAGGCAGGACCATGAGATGGACCATGAGAATGAGAAGGATGAGAAAGAGGAGAAGAAGAAGGAGAAGGAGGAGGTGGAGGATGAGGATAAGGATAAAAAGAGGTAGGGTGGGGGTGGGGTGGGGTGGGGGGGAGGGAGGGAGAGGGAGTCGAGGAAAAGGAAGAAGAAAGAAAGTCCAAGCGCGACGACCGCTTTTTAAAAGAAGACGCCTCTCTTTCCCGACCGTCCCGACGGCTGTATTACTTTCTGACAGCTCCGAAAAATTTAAGACATCGTTGTGTGCTCTTCCCTCCCTCCCCCTCTTCCCACCTTTCCTCATCACGAGCTCCCTCTTTCCTTATTCACGACGCAGCGTGAGACTTCCCTCTCCTCTTGAACGAGGTAAAATCCTCTCTCTCTCTCTCTCTTTCTCTCTTTATTTCTTTCTTTTCTCTCTCTCTCTCTCTCTCTCTCTCTCTCTCTCTCTCTCTGTCTGTCTCTGTCTCTTTCTCGCTCCATTCCGTTCGCATGAACTTTCGATCCGAGACAACCACGAAGAGATTTCCAATTCTTTTGGCCTGTGGCACCCCTTTGTCGGTCTCGAAAGAGAGAAACACTTTCGAGTTTATTGCGAGTAATATCGCAGAGATCTAAGGAGTGTGTGTATGAAGAAATCTTGTATGCCTTTTAAAAATCGTTGGACGGCAACAACGGGGCGCCCTTCCAACGATGAGACGAAAATAAATAAATGCCTTTCGAAAACACGTTAACAATTACGCGATAGATAATATTTATTCTATTATTGTCATAATTCGCAATTGTCGCGCTGCGGAATGAAAAGAGAAAAGAGAAATGTGAAGGGAATAGAAAGAGGAAAGGATGAAGAGACACGCGAAGAATATTATTCCAATTATCGTTCAAATCGTGGAACTCCGATGCGCGTTAGTCGTTAGCGAGCAACTGCTAAGCCTATGTTAATACGTTCAAAGCACGGTTTGAAAGTTTGAAAGCTTGGAAAAGCGCAAAAGTATCTACTAATACTACTACTACCTACGATTTTGACCTACTATATCTCTATGGCTCGAAGGAGACGACTTAACGACAACGATTCGAATTGACCAAAGCGTTGAATAGAAGAGCAAGCACGAAGAGAGAGAGAGAGAGAGAGAGAGAGAGAGAGAGAGAAAGAGAGAGAGATATATATATAGAGAAGGAGATAGAGAAAGGGGATGCTTGACCAAAGGTTAACGACGAGCTCTCCTCATAAACCTAATTTCAAACGATGTGAGCTTAAGCGTCGGCACGAGTTGGCGCACGCTCGTTTCACGAATCGTCCGAAATTCCTGTAATCCTGTGACCGTCCATTCAACAGCACGCGTTTCCGATCGTTTCATGTAAAAGGACCGGTGTGCTGTCGAATTGTGAAGAGAGATAGAACGGTCAAGAGAGAAAGAAAGAGAGAAATAGAGATAGAGAGAGAAAGAGAGAGAGAGAGAGAGAGAGAGAGAGAGGAATAGATAGAGATAGAGAGATCTCATTCACAGTAACTGAGGACAAATTTCTCTCTAAAGAGAGAAAGAGGGAGAGAGGGAGAAAAAGAGAGAGAGAGAGAGAAAGAAAGAAAGAAAGAAAGAAAGAAGGGAAGAGAAGAATCATGAACGTTTAGGAGTTCCTCGTCATTGTGAACGGGATAGTCCGAGAAGGAGCCGGGTATGTAACTGACGTCCACCCGCTGACATTGTTGCGTTTTTGTAACTCGGTGCGCGTGCTTGTGGCCTCTAGGAACCACCAACAATACCGACAATGTTCAACAGGGTGGACCGTTTAGTTTCCTTACCGATATTGTCGCCTTTACTATCGTGAAAAACGGCTGTGCTTTGGACAAACTGTTTCCTTTCAATGCCCATTCGTGGCTGTTCCTCCCTCTTTTCATTTCTTTCTCTCTCTCTCTCTCTCTCTCTTTCTCTTTTTTCGTTCGTTCGTTCTTCCTTTCTTTCTTTCATTCATTCATTTATTCATTCATTTTTTCCTCGATCTGTCTGTCTTCTCTTCGACGTAGATATTAAAAGTGTCCTTTTTCGTATCGTTTTAATCGTTCATTTTATTCGTGAAGATTTAAACGTAATAACATTTGCGGAATCAAAAACGAGGCGTGTTTCATCGGGAAACTTTCTATTGTCGTTTAAAGGTCTATACGTTTATGTGCGTGTACCCATACGAGTGATAAAAAAAAAAAAAAGCAAAAAAAAACTGCGAGCATTCGTAACAGAAAAATCATTTGAGCGTTCAAAGTCGCGTGTAGGTATGTAGATGGATATAGGTAAATGGGTAGATGGGTACGCAGCGCAACTCTCTTTCGCTTGGTTGGATTTTTCATGCAATTTCAGTTCGCCTACCGATAAAAATGCAATTCCTTTTGACCTTTTCGCGCATCGAGAATTATTTTCATTGAAACTCGAGCGACTCCAGTCGTCATCCCACCCTTCGTCGTTCAAGCCTTTGCACGAACGAAACCGCAGAGATTCTCGAGCAGATTTACAGTCATGGAGGGGCCCATTAAACTCCGACGTATCGATGTATAAAAATATCCACCTGTGTGTTGGAGAATACGCTCATGTTCTTCCAATTACTACGTCCTTTGATATTTGGTAAACTTTCAAAATGAAACAATGTAAACGTATGCATGTAATCGTTGGCATTTCAAACGCGATAGAAATTACAAAGCAATGATATTGAAGTGTTCTTCTTTTTCCGTTTATTTTTATTTTTTTTTCATTTTTTGCTTTGGTACGCGATAAATGGAAAAAAAGAAAAAAGGGAAAAGTAAGTATTAAAGATCCCATTATAACAGGCAAACAAAACGGTTATGCCTTATTCGATATGACAGTACGTTATATTTTAGTTAAGGATGATTGTGATAATCATTGATTGTGATGATCATGATGATCATTGAGAACGAATGATCGAACTTTGGAATAACATATGTCATTCGTTTGACGGATATTAATCGGATAAAAATAATTTTCGTTATTCTAAAGAAAAATGTTAATTTTTACGATATCAACCATTTATCGTTGGAAACGTTTGTTATAATAATAATATAGATTATAATAGATATGTGTACATATCTGCATACGTATGTAGCCATATTTGCAACCATTAAAATTCCTCATGTTCGTACATATCCTACGACAATTAGTATCATCATGCGATAATTATATTTATGTGTATTAAAGATAGAAGTAGATTTGACAATAGCAAACAAATAAATAGAAAAATTGATGGAAAAAGAAATTTAGTCGCGATGTAAGTAAAAGGTAGGTATCCCCAATTGCTAATGCTGTTTGAGTTCAAAGATAGAACCTAAGTACACAAACAAAAAGTTATTTATGATAAATATACAAAAACTGGACGCTCGAATATCCTTCCGTATGCAATAAAAATCGTACATGATTCCATTGATTACGATCGATAAAAATAGAGAGTCAGAGAGAGAGAGAGAGAGAGAGAGAGAGAGAGAGAGTAAGAAAGAAGAGGATAAAAAAAATGTAAACCGAACGGTTTTCGATTGACGAGTCTGAGAAAATGGATTCGTCAATGGAAGGAACGTAAACGGAAGGGAAGAAGAAGAAGGGATCGTCGTGACCGGGCGTTTGGGAGGAGAAAGGTAACAGTTCGAAAGAAAGAAAGAGAAAGAGAGAGAAAAAAAAGAGAGAGAAAGAGAGAGAGAGAGAGAGAGAGAGAGAGAGAGAGATGCTGTTAACTTGACGCGTGAATACTAAACACGCAGTGACGGTACAATGAAGAGCGGCGCCCCATGGTGAATGGAACCCCGCCCGTTGAGAACCCCCCACGAGTGGGACTCGACGAAAAGTATGAAAGCCTCGTCGATCTTCGTAAAGCTCTTGCGTTTCAAGACCAACCGCGATGAGAGAGAAAGAGAAGAGAGAGAGAGAGAGAGAGAGAGAGAGAGAGAGAGAAAGCTACCAAGCTGATCGAAACGAGCGGATAATCGACTACCTATTCGCCACCGACATTTTCATTCCCTTCGAGCGAAATTTTAAAAACGTTCTCGCCACCCCGTGGCTTCGCGAACTATAATTTCTGGATCAATTTCGATGTTAGTAAGTGTTAACGAGGATCAAATACAAGGATCGAGTATCGTCTTACCGTTTTTCAATTCGTTTTGTTAAAACGGGATTCGTTCTCACGATTTCTTTTTCTCTTTTGCGGCCATATTCTAAATTGACAATGTGACGAAAATAGGAGAAGGATGTAAGTACTATCTAATCTAATCATGTACCTCTCTCTCTCTCTCTTTCTCTCTCTCTCTTTCTCTCTCTCTCTCTTTCTCTCGGAGATAAGGGATGACGAATATCGATAACAGATTAATTTTTTAACTCTGCTTTCTGTTTCTTTTTTTTTTTTTATTCTTCCTTATTTATATATATATAGGGATCTCAATACAGAAGTCACTATATAGTGTTAGAAATTAGAAAAAGATGCACGATGTAACAATAAATGAAATTTATATACGAAATGATATAGGTATTTATTTTCAATTTCTACCGAGATTTTTCTTTTGTTAAATATAAATACTTCTCCTCTTACTCTTTATTGTACCTCTTCATTGCTGAAGATAGTGTCCATTTCAAAAAGCAAGTTCCTTCGTCTTTTGCTTCAATAAAGATTTTCTCGAAGAAAAAAAAAAAAACAGTGCAACGATTTCCCCCTTACTTTTTCCACTTACGATTTGTACCAATGATATCTTACACATATCACTAATTACATACAAATTCTATACTTACAGTTTCTATTCCAATGGATCATTGGAGTAAGTTATTTTCGATGTGAGAAAAGATGATATCGTAACGTATAACGCTTACGTTCGACGACGAAGTGCATCGATCTTTTCCAATTAGATTTCTATCGTATTTATAAAAACAATATTAGTTTAGAAACTTGAAAATTAGATGGATAAGTGGCATACCTAGGGTAGATGCATTCGACGACGAAGTTGATTGATCTCGCATGGATTTCTAATTGAATGATAGGTAGCAAAGAGTAACTTTGAGGGAGTAACTTGGAAGAAAGTTGAAAATTCGACGTTGTTTGAAATTTTACGAAAGGATAAGTACTTTCGAACGGTAAGACAACGAAGACAACGACTACGACGAGGTAGACGACGACGACGACGACGACGAGGACGACGGCGACGACGACGACGACGACAACGACGAAGAAGAAAAAGAAGAAGAAGAAGAAGAAGAAGAGAAGGACTCACTTCGGGTCGATTCGCTTCGTCGACATGTTTTTCTGCATTCCAAGCTTGGCTCTCTCTGTAAACACACGGTTTAATCGTACGAACGAAATAAAATGATCGTTGCCGATGCAACAAA
>OU964969.1:4587240-4609740 GCA_918808275.2 Dolichovespula sylvestris
TGCCAATTACGTTTACTTCGTGCGATGGTTAGCGACGATTGTTTCTCGGTTTTACTTCGACTCGTACGACCACCCTGTACCTCCGGTTTACCGTTAAAGGCTTAGACAGCTCTTACTTCGGTTTATTCGACGTAACACTCTTCGTATTTCTCTCCTTTCGTGGTTAACCTGTTAACCGGCTTCGCTTCTCTTTTAAAGTGAATGCGAAACACTATGGGATTTATTTCTAATACGAATTTAACGATGTGATTTAAGGACAAAAGGATTTATTTTCTTTCTTTTTTTTCTTTGTTTTTCTATTAAAGAGACGAAGGAAATAAAAAGTACCTATAAGTACACTTGACCTCGGATTTAAAATCTCTATGATCAAAATAAATAAACTATCTAAGTAGGTACCAGTTTGTTTGTGTTCTCTGTGTGCGTGCGTAAGTGCGTAAAACGTAGTATAGAAAGGAATGGAATCCATAATACTTTTGACTTTGATCATTGAAATATATATATATATATATATATATATATATATATATATATATCGTCGAGTTCAGTGTGTTGTGTTCATG
This sequence comes from Dolichovespula sylvestris, assembly GCA_918808275.2. Classification (NCBI taxonomy): domain Eukaryota; kingdom Metazoa; phylum Arthropoda; class Insecta; order Hymenoptera; family Vespidae; genus Dolichovespula; species Dolichovespula sylvestris. The sequence continues at coordinate 4,587,801 of OU964969.1, forward strand.
GATTCATTCGAGGCTTATCGGCAATGTAACGCCCGGTGATATATTCGCAGAGTGAACATGGCAAACGGGTTTCTCGGTTTCTCTCGCGTCGTTGTAGATTGCTCGTCTCGTCTCGGGAATTGGGAAGAGACGGGGAATAAGAAGGGAAAAAAAGAAAGTAAGTGAATAAAAGAGAAAAAAAAAAGAAGAAAGAAAGCGAAGGAAGAAGGAAAAACAAGAAGCAAAGAAAAGAAAAAACGAAAGAAAAGAAAGAGTGACGTTGGAAATATTTATTCTAATGTGACAATCTCTAATCAATCGTAGTCATTCCGTAAACGACCGACAAAAGAGCCCATTTGATTTCTAGCCCCTCGATCTAACGAAGTTGTTCGTTAGCGAAACATATAATTATTCGTTTCGACCTTCTTAATTTTCTTTTTTATCTTTATCTTTATACATACATACATATATATATATATATATATATATATATATATATATATATAACATACCGATTTACTCTAAAAAGATATACGATACGTACGATATATGTTTTAACTATCATGTGTTTATTTGAGATGGTCGATTAGCATTGGAGTAGATATAAAAATCCAAATATACAGAACGGTCGTGTTCAAAACATAAGGGAACGACGCAGATGAAGAAAGAAAAAGAGAAAGAGAAAGAGAAAGAAAAAGAAGAAGAAGAAGAAGGAGGAGAAGAAGGAGAGGGAGAAAAAGAAAAAGAAAAAGAAAAGGGGGAATTGCGAAATGGACGACGGACGGTACGAAGTTCGGATCCGCCGGCAAGGTCAGAATTATACGTCGGGAATATCGTGACAAGCTCGTCCCTATCGTCATCGGCGATGTTCTTCCTTCCTACGCTTGCTTCGCGCTTCAACGCGTTCGTCTTATTCGAACTCGTTTCGAACGATGTCTCTGAGCTCGATCAACTCGGCTAGCACGCGATTTTCTTTGCGATCATTCGTCGAACTCCTTTAAACCCTCAACGTATTCTCTCTCTCTCTCTCTCTCTCTCTCTCTCTCTCTCTTTCTCTTTTTCTGGATATTTCTCTCTCTCTCTCTCTCTCTCTCTCTCTCTATATATATATATATATATATATATATATATATATATATATATATATATATATATATATATATATCTTCTTTTTCTGTTCTCAACAGAGAAAAGAGTGAGAGAGAGAGAGAGAGAGAGAGAAAGAATCACATTATCTTTAAGGTTAAAGAAATTAAAAAGAGAAGGAAAGAAGAATAAGATAGGGTCATCGTACAAATACGTACGTGCATGCAACGGCGAAGGATCGACTTTCGTTAATTGGCCAAGCTTACTTAACGTATACGGCGTGTAAACAAGGGTTAATCGATTGTAAAGTGTCAGTAAGTTAAATCGTGTTGGTTCGTGATTCCTTGATATTTGCTCGAATGTCAATTCCGACGAATTCCGAAGTATTATCTTTGTAAGGTCAATCGTGGCTCGATCGGCAACAACGTCATTAATAGTGTTATCGAACTTTTCATTGATAAGGAGAACGTTATCTGTAGAAAATTTGGTTGGGCGGGAGTGGGCGAGGGTAGGTGAATGTGGATTGAATTGGGGGGGTTGGCTGGGTCGGCGGACGGGTAGCGAGGAAGGAGAAAAAAATCGAAAAGAGAGAAAAAATGAGAAACGATATCTCGATGTCAACGGGCGAGTTTTGTTGTTAATTTGTCGTTTTTTTTTTTTTTTCTTTCGTACATTGCTCGTAAAGGAATATTGTAAAAGGGGTATTAGACGGGAGAGGTCGAGGTAGGTTTTAACTTGAGGATACCTATTCGCGTTATAGTTCGAACAAATGCGCGCGAGTCCGTTTTATTATAGCCCTGTCTCCAGACGAAATTAATTATCTACGAGGCGCAGAACCGGTAGAGGTTCCCGCGTCGCTCTTTCGGTCTTCTCAAAAGGTACGTCGCCGATAAAAAAAGAGGCTCGCTCGTTTCTTCATCTTCATCGTCATCTTTGTCTTATTCATCTTCGTCTTCGTCTTCGTCTTCGTCTTCGTCTTCGTATTCTACCTTTCGGCGAAGCTCAATCGAATTATCGAAGGGAAAGGACGGTGTGTAGTTAAACGTTTACGATGACGTCCGACGGACGGATGGATTGAAAAGTATGCAAAAGAGGGATAACCGGGAGGATTATATTTCAATTGTAACGTAGTTACATCCCCTATTTTCATTCGATTTTTCTCGAAAAAATAAAATATGAATGGATTAACGTAATAATATACCTACGTACTTAAACACACAAAAGCACACGCACGCACGCACGCACATATATATTTATATAACGATTTTGATAATTAATAAAGCATCCATCATTCATTGTCCTCCCCGTTTGTTGATAATGATCTTTTTTTACGATACGCTTGGAAAACAGTTATTATTAGGACGCTTTCCAAGAATTAGTAAGTAAGTAGAAGAAGAAAAAGATGAAGAAGAAGGAGACCAACGATCGAGATAAGAACTCGACCTCGTGCAATCTTTTAACTTAAATCCGGAATCTGTACGATTTTAAAAATAATTATATCGAAGCCATTCATTTTCGGAAACTCGAAGAAAATATAATCGTGCTTAGAAAATTTATACCGAAAGCGATTGGTGATTTTCGCGGAGCACGCAAGCTACACCGTACACGATAAAGTGATTATTGTAGTAACCGACGAAGATAAGGACATCTCTCTCTTTCTCTCTTTCTCTTTTTCTTTCTTTCTTTCTCTCTTTCTCTTTCTCTCTCTTTCTCTGTTTCTTTTCCTTTCCCCTACCGACAGCGTGTCTGCTAGCGATAGCAGAGTCCGCCGCGCTTGCTTCGAGCATAATTTATTACTCGGCTTGTGTTTCATATGTTTACATAAATACATATGCCTGCTCGTCTAATAATTTTAATGCTGATCGATATTAGAATGACTTTTACGATCAGGAATCTATCGTAAGATAGTACACGATGTAATTAGTTATTTATCATCGATTATATTTGTTTCTCACATCCAATGTTTTTCCTTTTTGTTTTTACCTAAGCCGAGAAAAAAATAATTCTGACCGTTTAAGAAGATTAGCGTCAGTATTTTAGTGCGCCATGTTTATTTCGATGGTTTCTAACGAATATTCATGCGTCAACTAACCTTCGATAGAAATAGGTAAAGAGTTCATGCTTATACACACATATACTCAAATAGTGATTAACATTTAAATTACCATTTAAAGTTTTATTTAAATGGGCTTTATCTGAAAAGTTCGCATATATGCATACGTACCAATAAGGTTTATTTTATGTTTTATTTTATGATTTAAAGATAATTATAAGAAACTTAAAGAGATATTAGGAGCATCGTTTGACCAAAGCGTTTCGACGATCGAAACGTTCGCAGAAATCTTCAAGTCGATGGTAGACGCGAAGCTTTGAGAGGAATGGAAGGAGGGAAAGGGGTAGAGTAGGAGGAAAACACTAATCTCTTGGGTCGGGTCGCGATTCTTGGCCTCCACGGCATGTGCCTATCCGAGACACTCCGTCGCTTTTAAACGTACAATCATTATTTTCTCATTTTCTCCCTGTCCATATCGAGTCGAAAATGCTGACAATACTTTCAAATCTAGAATCAAATGAATTTTACGTATTAACGAGAAATTTAACTCAGTTAAGGGACGTAGATATCTATTATTATATTCTTTTAGATACGCCACCAGAAAATCTTTCTCTAGAAAATGTTTACTAGTATCTAAGAATTCATATTTCTGTCTTATTATTCTAATGAATTTCGAAATGAAGTACCTATTTCGTTAAATTTTCACTTACTGTTAGTTACGTTTCGGTCGTCATCGTGCGTGATAGAAAATATGTTTAAAATAACTTTCAAGCAGCTAGAAATCGTTATTTTTATTTCTCTCTCTCTCTCTCTCTCTCTCTCCCTCTCTCCCTCTTTCTCTGTCTCTCTTATTGTTGTATACCAAACAAATTTCGAGGAAAAGTATTCCTCCGTTTAGTTTTCTCTTCGTTAAGTGCCAGTCATCCCGCGCGATAAAAAAAACTTTTGCCTGGAATGTTATCTCAAACGTAGGAGAAAAATTTGTCCCGTTATTTCCAATTGTTATATCATTTAATAAATTAATTTGCATAACTGAATTAGACATTATCTATCGGTTTTCTCTTACTTCCGTTACGATCGTCGCGCATGATAGAATATTAACGTATTAAGATTCTTTCAAGTAAATCAAGTAAGTCAGATACGTAGAAACGTCTTGGTATCGTTATTTCACCCGACATCATTCTATCCGAAACGAATTTCTCGATGTATTTTCGAAAGCAAAAGCACTCCGTTTAGTTTCCCTTGGTTGCGTCTCAATCATCATGAGCGATAGCAAGCGGTGTAATAACGTACCGGATGTATGACAAGGGCAATAGCAGTGCAATTTTATTAACGACGCCCGCGTACCGGCGTACCGCTTGCCGACAACGTTTTCCTATATTTTCGTGAAATTTATTGCAGGTATCTACCCTACTAGACACATGCCTTACTTACATACAAGACAAGTGTCATTAGTCTATTTTATTAAGCGAATTTTCTCTTTGGAATGAACGATCCCGAAGAAAGAGATCTCGGTGCGATCCAAAAGAAGAATAGATAAAAAGAGAGAGAGAGAGAGAGAAAGAGAGAGAGAGAGAGAGAGAGAGGAAGAAAAATAAGACGAATTTGACACGCATATATTTGTGGAAATTTCGAGGCGAACGGATCTCGTCGTGAACTCGGCTCCGAATGTGTCTTCTACGGAAAAGTATAGGCGGTGTATGATAACCTTACGTCACGACCCAGAAGATATATATAAGCGTGTTATCGCTCAAATCGTTGCGATAATTCTTTCTCTTTCTTCTTATTCCTGCTTAAAGTCCTCCAAACGTTTTCGTAGTTCTTTTATCAAGAATTGTCAACGACTATTGCTTCTGTTATTTCCTTTTCTTTCCCCTCCCCTCTCTTCTTTTCTCTTCCCTTCCTTTCTGTTTTGTACTTTTTCTTTTGTTTGTGTTTCATTTTTTTTTCTTCCCGGTCTATGGTAATAAATTATTAAAACTTGATAATAACGATGGTTATAACGAATGATATACGGCATCAATCGGAATAATTCGATTTGTCACGTCAATGGTTAAGAAGAAAGTATTAAAATTATTCGTCGTGAATGTTATTATTCGATTATGTTCGTAAATGCATTTTGACCGAATGAATTTCGTCGGTGGATATCTTAAGGAATTATCTTTTCGGGCACCTGGCTCCTTCATCGTTGGATATTCATCATCCGCCCGTTGACATCGGTCGGCGAAGTTACGTTCTGACGACAAATATCGTGCCTCTCGCATCATCCTTCCCCATTTTCGGGTCGCGATCTATCATCGCGAAATGCGGTTGAAACGATAACGAAAATCTATATCAATATTATCGTATTACGAGAGGCCGAACTAATGGACGTTTCAATCGAAACCTTTGCAACACGACTTTATTTTTCTTTTATTTCTATTGTCGTCTTTCTTTTTTCTTTTCTTTTTTTTTTTTTCTTCAGAATATCGACCGACTTCGAAATCTGTCGAAGGATAAAGTAGCTGAAGTGAGTACGTTTATCCTAAATTTCCGTAAATTACGAGGATAATAAAAAAGAGAGATTAATGAAACGATAACTCGACTGAAAGGACTCCTTTGAGATTACGATTACGTTTTCGAGCTGTAGTAGCGCGTGTTCGGTATCTCGAAGCAATAAAAAAAATAAAAAAATAAAAAAAAAAATAAAAAAAAGAAGAAGAAAAAAAAGAGGAAGAAAGAAAAAAAAAAGGAACGGAAAGTATTCGCGTTTAATCTCAAGATCGTTTTTGGTCAATGTTCCTGACGAAGGTCCGTCGTGTGACAAATGGCGGACGTTTGCTTCGATCGTCTATCGATCATTCGAGTGGTGCGAGAAAAATGTCGCGCCAACGATAAGTCTCTCTCTCTCTCTCTCTCTCTCTCATCTCTCTATCTCTCTCTTTCGTTCTCTCACTTTCTGACTCTTTTTTCCTTTGATTCGTGTCAATGCTTTTTCGAATCGTATTGAAAATTACATATCTTTCGTTATTTTCTTGACGAAATTATTCGATCTATTGACAACATGTCTCTTTTCATTTCCTTTTTTTTTCTCCGACTTCAAGAAGTGAGTTAGGTAAAGGCTTTTCGTTGAAAACGAATGGAGGATTTCTCGAGACGTTTTAAATTGGCACGGCATTAAATTCATGACGGCTTTAATTCACTATCCTCCTTATCCTTTCCTCCTCCTCCTCCTCCTCCTCCTCATTCTCCTTACGTAGGGTACTTATTCGTATAGAATCCTTTTCTCGACGTTTACCTTTTGCTTCGTGTAAAAGGGAACATCGCGCAAAGTCGGGAGAGAGAGAGAGAGAGAGAGAGAGAGAGAGAGAGAGAGAGAGAGAGAGAGAGAGAGAGTTTAATCCGTAGGACACGTCAAGCTTTTCTAACGGAAGTTGTGTTCTAGTATTTTGGTCGATTTACGATAACACTTTATAGAAAGTCACGAGAATAATCCTTTCGTTTCGTTTCCAAGCTTCTCACGATTGAGATTTTCAAAGAAATAAGGAAAGAAATAGAAAAACAGAGAAAGAGAGAAAGACAGACAGACAGACAGATAGACAGACAGAAAGAAAGAAACGAACGTCCTTATCGATCATCCTCTTGAGGAGCAAAAGAAATAGAGAGAGAGAGAGAGAGAGAGAGAGAGAGAGGGAATGGTCGAGAAATAAAAAAAAGGAATTTCTTTTGGTGACATCGCGTTGCTTCTTCTTTTTTCTTTTCGTCGTCGTCGTCGTCTCTCTCTCTCTCTCTCTCTCTCTCTCTCTCTCTCTCTCTCTCTCTCTCTTTATGTCTTTTTCTTTTCTCTTTTTTTTCTTTTTATTGAGATCGTAACCTTCTCATCCGATCCTTTTCGTCCCTCTATCCTCCTTAGCCGTCCTTCGCTTCTGTATCATTTTTTCTTCTTCTTCTTCTCCAAGAAGAATAAGAAAAAGAAGAAGAAAAAAGAAGAAGAAGAAGAAGAAGAAGTTTGGGGAGGTAGGACGGTAGCCGGTGGTGGTCGAGTGACCGGGTCCGACATTTTCGAAAGAAAGACCACTTTGCTCTTCTCTCTACTTGGACTGGGCCAAGCTTGGTAGCCGTTCCGAGTGCAGATAGCGAAGCGTTTATCGCTCCTCTGCGGTGTTAACCGTCGCCCACGCATTTTTCCACTCTTTCTCTCTTTCTCTCTTTCTCGTTACACGTATGGTGTATGCGTGTATATATATATATATATATATATATATATATATATATATATATCTGTGAGAAAGAAAGAGAGAGGGAGAGAGAGAGAGAGAGAGAAAGGGAGAAAGAAAGAGGAAAAGAGAGAGAAAATAAGAGAAACCACGAACGAACGCCGGAACGGAGCTCGACCCGGACTAGGCTGTTTATTGTTATCGCTTATCGTCGCTCTCGAGCAAGGGAAGCTGATATACGTGAAACCACGCGGCCACGAACGAGCAAACTCTTTCTTTCTCTCTCTTTTCTCTCTCTCTCTCTCTCTCTCTGTCTCTCTCTTTTTCTTTCTATTTCGTGTTTTTCGTCACCTCTTATAAACTGAGATTGCTCTTAAGAAAATTCGGATTAGATCGTTGCTGTTATTGTTGTTGTTATTTTAATCGGGAAGATGGTTGTTCGATGATCCATCTTGCCTATTTCTATCACCTTACTTTGATAATATTTTAATTCGGTTAGTCGATTAGTATTGTCTATCTGTAGCCGAAAGAATGATGTTGAATAGGTTTTTTTTCTGTTTTTTTTTTTTTTTTTCGATAATAATATATGATTACTTCGTTCAAGTTGTTATTTTTAATGTTAGTAAGTGTAATGTTTTAATAACATATAAATAATACTTTAATGCCGATCTGAAGATTGATCGATAATGAATTAGTCGATATAATAACGTTACGATTGAAAATTAATTTTATATTGTACTTTAATACAATCTTGTCGATGAACATATCGCGAAAATATCGCGTTATATAAATTTTATATAATTACCTAATAATATGGTTACTCAATCGAAATTTAATATTATTAGAGTTTCATCGCGGTCGACGATAATTAAGAAGTATTACATAAAAAAGAAAAAAAAAAAAGCAGAAAAAAAGAAAAAACAGAAAGAACTACTTTATAATGCTGATCTAGAAATGGATTAATACAAGCTGTCAGTCGATCTAAGAACGTCGCGATTCAGTAAGGAGCTTCGTAGAAATCATAAGTTATCGCATAACGCGACAAAAGGAACGGCGTTCCAATTAGAACGATCCCCTCGTGACTATAACGTGGAAAATGGCAATTGGTCGATGGCAGGAAAAAATAGAAAGAAAGAAAAGAGATAAAAAAGAGAGAGAGAGAGAGAAAAGAGAAAAAAAAAAGAGAAAAAAAATGGAATGGACAGACCCAGATTCAGTAGTCGTAGCTGCTACAACTCGTACGGAATGATCCGTCCTCTCGAGGTTTCGTCGTTAAGAGAAGGAACGTCAGCCTTGACGATCTCGAAAGTTATTCCAATCACGACTACCCGTGGGATCGCGAGAAAATCGACTTTTTCGAATAGGTCAGTGATAGATAAAAGGTAAAAGGCCTTAAAGAAAAAATAAAAAAAAAAAGAAAAAAAACAAGATGATATAGTTATCATGTCCGGTTAAGGAGAAAAAGAAGAGAAAAGAAAAGTAAAAAAAGAAAAAGGGAAAAAGGAAGGAAACGAACTACGAAAAATTGTTTAGAAATTTTCGAATTATTTTTGTCCTCTTCTTTTGTTTCTTTTTTTTTTTCTACTTCGTAAATCACCGACGACAAAGTCGAATATATATATATATATATATATATATATATATATATATATATATATATATATAACCTACGATCGGTTAAAGGGCAAAGGCAGGAGCTTTGCCTTTGAAGAAGAGGTGATCGTCGAATCGATTCTCGGATCGAATCGATTCGTTATCGATTCATGGAGGAGGTTAAGAAACGTCGAAGAGATCGGACCAATGGGAAGGAGAGCGTGGCTTCCACGGGCCTCAAGTATCAGGACATTCGGTCGGACGGCCGACATTTCTGGCGACATTCTGTGCCTTTTAGCTTCGCGGTATCCCGCGATTCCGCGCGCTCGCGCGCTCGTTATTTACTTCACGTTTCGTGAAAATGAAAAAGGCGGAGTCTTGTGCAAGTTCGCCGCCGGTGAAAGTCTCTCGGATCTCTTTTGCAGTCCGAGCACGGCCTCTCTTTGCCGCTCCGGGTCCACTCTCCGCGGATGGATAAGGATCTTTCGAACGAAGATCGATCGTCGATGTAGCTTTCGTGGGAAATTTTATAAGATTTATCGAAGATAACGGGATTGGGGTAGGGGGAGAGGGGGCGGGGGTGGGTGGGAGGAGGAGGAGGAGGAGGGCGTTTATTCGAAACTTTGCCGAATAAACGACAATGAATGACGACAACGAAAGATGATAGGAATCGATAACGAAAAATCAACAACGTTCAAATGTTGTTACTTTTTTTTCGGTCTCTTTTTTGTTCCTCTTCTTTTTTGATTTCCCTCTTCTTTACACCTTTTTCCTTCTTTCAACGAAACAGCGTCGAGTCGGTTATTCGCTTACTTAATGACAATTACGTCGCGATTCGTTGAAGTAAATTTTTGGTGAATCCCTCGTTTCGAGTTTGCTTTTAAACGACGAACGCAGAATGTAACAAATCAAGTTCCTCGCGCGCACGCTCGCCAACGAAGAGTTATTCCAGCAATCCTTATAAGCGCGCGTTCCAACGATTCCTTCGTTGACCCGACGCAATATTACATAAGAGAGAATGAATACCGGCGATCGTGTACCGAGGAGAAGTACGCGTTACACCTTGTAAACTAATCCTAAGTAGGCGGTATAGAATTTTCCTAACTGTTCGCCGTTAGTTGTTAGCAAGTCGATTCTTTATATTGGACATATTCTACCTGTTAAATCGGCGTCGTTATCTACGTCAGTTAATTAAAGAGAAGAGATAAGTGAAGTTCTTTACAATGTTCCATCCTTTTTTTCTTAACGCCCTCGGATAAGACATTTCCAATTGAAATAGTACAGAAATACCTGAAATTATTACTTATTATTATTATTATTATTATTATTATTATTATTATTATTATCATTATTATTATTGTGTGATTATTATTATTATTGTCATTATTATTATTATAATTATAATTATTATTATTTCAAACGATAGAACGATATTTTAGATCCTTACCGATCGACTTAACGAGCCTTTTTACGTTTTCTTCTTTATGGCGCACCCTCCCCACCCCCACCCACTTTACCCCTCCCCCAAGTCTTCGTCGTATCGGTTTAACAGAACTTCGAACGTTCGATTCAGCGCCGAGAAAGACGGTAGCGTACGCACACACAACGAGATAACTTTCCAAACGCGGGAACGATTTTATCGGCGAAGTTTCTCGCCGATAAACATTATCTTCGACGAGGGACGATGTGTCCGACACGCTCGCTACCATCGAGTAGCAGCTACCTCTATCTGAAATAAACTAACGGTTAGGAGCGTAATTCTACGTTGTCGGACAACGTTTCTTCTCGGAAGCGTTTATCCTTTCGTAACAATTCGACATTCGATAAAAATTAATAAATGCGAATAGAAATTTTGCACACTTCGTAATAACCAATGGAATAAAAAAGAAACAAAAAAAAAAATAAAACACAAAAGGATGTTTAAATGACCGTTCGATTATTTCGTTAATAAGGATCGACGGGGTCTATCGAATTTCGATAAATCTATTATACGGCGTATTATTTCGTACCTATCAGTCTATGTAACTCAATGTCCATTATATCAAGAACGTTCATCCTAGAGAGAATTCGTCTCTCTTTTTTCCCCTCCGCCATCTCTCTCTCTCTCTCTCTCTCTCTCTCTCTCTCTCTCTCTCTCTCTCTCTCTATCTTTGGTTGTTTTGCCATCGCATCCCCTTCTTACCCTTCTCCTACCTTTTACACACAACCCTGGTTTCCGTTGGGCGGCCTCTAGATCGCAAACGTGCCGCTTCGCCTAAGGCGCAGTAAATACCGGTATCTGCTGTCGTAAAGTGCACCATTGGTTTTCCACGAGACGTAGGTACGTAAGGTCTGTGCAACGCTCAAAGAGCGAAAGAGATAGACGGACAGACAGGGACGGTGGGAGAGGGAGGTAGAGAAAGAGAGAAAAAGGGAGGGAGACGACAGTAGGGCAACTCGAGTCGTAATTTATGTCTCCACGGTACGCGCCGCTGTACGCCGCGCCGTGAGCGCGTTGACAGTTGAAACACGGCAGCGACTCGGATTGGTCGGCTTCGGGCGCCTTATAGGGTCGCGCGCATGCGCACACTGCCTTGCGACATCCATCAGAGGCGAGCCGCCGATTCCCTACCCGATCGAGACTGACTCTCTTTCTCTTTTTTTTTTCCCTTTTTTTTTCTTTCTTTCTTTCTTTCTTCCTTTCTTTTCTTTCTTTTTTTGCTCTTTCTTTCCTTTCCTTTCCTTTCCTTTTTTTTTTCTTTTTAGCTTTCCTTATCTTCTTCCACGCGCTCCTTATCTCTCTCTCTCTCTCTTTCTTTACTTCTTTTTTCATTTCTTTATTTCTCTCTCTCTCTCTCTCTCTCTCTCTCTCTCTCTCTCTCTCTCTGTCTCTTCAAGTTGCGATCAGAGAAAGCAACGTTTGAAACGCACAAGGGGGAGGAGGCGCCCGTGCGTTCTTTCTTCTTTTTATTTGTTCACGAGCGATTTCTCCTACCGGTTCGACCTGTCGATCGATCATGATCCGTCGTCGCATTGATCGCTTCCTGCATCGATCTTCCTCCCTCCCGAGGCGACTTTTCTTTTTCTTTTTTTTTTTTATTTTTGTTTATTTTTTTTTTTTTCTTTACTACCGATCATTCTATGATCGCAGGGGCGATGCAAATTTGTGTTATGTAGGTTAAAGGAGAATTAGCAAAAGTTCTGCGTACATGTTCGTTCGGACATCGATGACGATCAATAATTGTTTGGAACGCACTTGAAGAGTATTTTCTTTTCTTTCCTTTATCCTTTCCATCCGTCTCCTCCTCCCCCACCCCCGGCCCTCTCGTTCTTCCCGTTCTTTAATTTTTTCTTCGTAATACGATCGATAGGGAAGGCCAACTTTGAGAACCTTGAAATACCATGACACGCAAGTCCATGGTATCAAGAAAAAGAGAAAAAGAGAATGAGTGAGAAAGATAAAGACGAAGGTGAGTTTTCGATACGCATCGATGGACGGTCGTTATATTACTCTGACCGAACCATTTTGTAAGACCGGTTTTTGGAGTTCTCGTTTTCCGTATGATTCGATCGTTTCGTGTAATCTTCCGAAAAACTACTCGTCTACCGACTTTATCCTTTGGGGTGCTCTTAAAACGATCTTCTTACTACACACGGTAGTCGTTATTATCCTACGAACTTGATTACATTTATCGAGTTAGGAACGGAATCGTTAGATCGTTGGATCGATAAATCAATTATTCGTTTGTATTAACGAAATAGAAGATAGTACATTTGAACGAAGAGGAAAAGGAGCTTGTAAATGTTAATTGACTGTGAAAACAAATCTGAAAGGAATTTGGAGTTAGAATTGACATTGTCACAAAATTTGTGACAAAATTTGTATCTCAAAGTTTCTATCTTAAATCGAATATATAAGGAAGATTCGTTAATATTTACACCGATGAATTATTTTTCTATCGCGTAGGATATACGACGAAAGGAGAGAGAGAGAGAGAATGATACAGACGATATATATATAAAAAAATATATATATATATATAAAAGAAAAAATAGAAATAAATAAATATATCTATCAATGGTTTGTTTTAACAGCCGGCCAGCTCGCAGGAGCGCGGGAGCGGCTTGGCTGTGGGGCGTCAAGGGGGGCCCGGTAGTGCGGGGGGCCCCGGAGCAGTCGAGCAGGCAAGGGACCTAAGTCCCTGCCTCCCCGCGTCGATGGGCGACGCTGCACGACCCACCACCTTACCGTGCAGTCCTCCTGCCGCCCACCACCACGGGTCCCATCACACGCCCCATCACGCGTCCCATCAGACGCCCCATCAGACGCCCTTACATCAAACCCATTGCGGAACCAATAATAACTGCTACGACGGTCCAACCACCCCCTACGATTCCAGGGACTACGATTCGCCTGGAGGTTAGTTTTTCATTAATTATTTTATATTTTAAAATATAGATTTATTAATGATCCCATCTATTATTATTTTATATTTATATAATAATAATCATTATTATTATTAGACTCATAATAATTTTATCTAAATCGAAATTGTAATTTTTCCTTTCTTTTCTTTTAGTATAGCACATAATAGTGCGAGCAAAGTTTTTTTTTCTTTTATGTATATATATATATATATATATATATATATATATATATATATATGTATGTATGTATATATCTATATAAACGTCTCGTTGACGTTTGCTATGTAATTAATAATTTTCTTAAAATCAAGGAAGGTTGTAATTAAAGAAATTTGTAGTTATACAATATTCTACAATTTAGTATGATTTTGTGATATATTTTCGGTGATATAACGAGCCGGTATTCTTTAACTTACTAAATTCCCGATAATATCTATTCTCATTTATAATTTTCTTAACATGGCGCACTATGTTACAACTCGTATAATTATTAACATTGCATTAACTTCGAACAATCGAACAATCGTGCTGCTGGTTTAGAGTTGTAAATAAAAAAAAGAAAATAATAATAATAATAATAATAATAATAATAATAATAATAATAATAATAATAATAATAATTCGACAGGTGGATCGGAGTACAGAAACAACAACGGTAGTTTCGATAATAATCCAAGTGACTTGAGTATGCCACCACAAGGGACTCCCCATCATCATCATCACCACCATCATCATTCGCATTTGCATACGCAAACACATACGCAAGAGCAACAAACCTCCGAGCATTTGCAGACCATTCCGAAACTCGAGCCACCGCCAACGCCACCGGCACAATCCGAGGATGTTCCTGGAGTAGTCTGTGCGGGTTGTGGATTAAGGATATCCGACAGGTATTACCTTCAGGCGGTCGACAGGAGATGGCATGCTTCGTGTCTTCAGTGTTCTCACTGTCGTCAGGGTCTCGATAACGAAGTTACCTGTTTCTGTAGGAACGGGAACATATATTGCAAGAAGGATTATTATAGGTGAGTAATATAACTTTCGACTAGTTACATTCGCTCTTTTAACGACAGATAAGATTAACTTTTATCCCGATAGTTTAGATACTTTTGATATTTCCTTTTTAATAATTATCGAACGTAAATAGGTATGATAACATTTTGGAATTCGCAAATTTCTTTTGCTTTTTTTTTCTCGTGTCTGTACAAAACTCCTTTTTACTTTAGTCAACGAACATTGACCGACGATTGATATTACTCTTTTGAACAAGATCGAACGTTAGAAAAAAAAAAAAAGGAAAGGAAGAAAAATCGTATAAATAATGATACGAACCATTTGAAGATTCACGAGGATTGAAAATAATAAATATGATTATATGGATATTGTCGATCGATGTCAGATCTATTTTCCTTTCGATGGTTCGACGTAGGAAAAATAGAAGGAACGACTTTAAAGTTTGGAATACACCAGTTGTCCAAGTAAGAGAAAACACGGCGCTCGCATGACGGCGTCGATGACGACGAACAGTCAAGAGAGAGATCGTTCCCGGCGATCTCTTTCCGCTTCCTCTTTAAGTCGATAGCGAGTTTATTTATTACGTTATTCCGACGTTCATTCATAGCGGAGCGTGTTTACACGACCGCCCACAGGTCCTCATTTTTCTCCGTACGGTCATTAAGCGAGATCGCACGCCGGTAACGCCTGTCACGCTTATGCTACCGTGTCTCTCGCGGAAATCCGTGTTAAATCATTATCGCGCTAATTGTAAGACGAGACATAAAGATATTCGCATTAATACAAATTTTATAAAATTTTCTTTAGGTATTAGCATGTATATATGGAAAGACATTTTTTTTTTTACAGAAAGAAAAAAAAAGAAAGAAAGAAAAGAAACTCGAATCTTTCTTACTCTCTTTCTTTTCTCACTTTTTGAATGCCCATCTCGAAGAATAGTCCAAGAAAATCATTTAATGAAAGTCCTTCAAAGACGTCCTTCGACCAGTTCGAAAGTTTCACGTCCTCTCGTTTGCAACGTTTGAGTTGCATTTTGACGGCGAACAATCCGCGTCATGAAAGCAACTCGTTACGGCTTACCGAGAATAGGTCGGAAGGCTCGTGCGAATAAGTCAAGCGCGAAGTAATTTATGCGATTCCGTGAGCCATTCGAAGACGAGCGCTGTTTGAAAATACATCCGCCGCCGCCGCCGCCGCCGTTGCCGTTGCCG
Source organism: Dolichovespula sylvestris (assembly GCA_918808275.2). Taxonomy (NCBI): domain Eukaryota; kingdom Metazoa; phylum Arthropoda; class Insecta; order Hymenoptera; family Vespidae; genus Dolichovespula; species Dolichovespula sylvestris. The sequence goes on from OU964969.1 coordinate 4,603,340, forward strand.
TTGCCGTTGCCGTTGCCGTTGCCGTCGTCAGCAATACCGCGAAGCGGAATCCGGCGAACGTTTGCGTAATTACACATCAACTTTTCTTTCCTTCCTTTTCTTTTCTTTTCCTCGCTATTTTTCTTTGACTTTTTTCGAGGCGATATCGATATCCTCTTTTCTCCTTTTCTTTTTTTTTTCTTTTTCTAACCATTCCATCTTTTCTTTCTTTTTGTTCCTCTGTTTTGTCGTCCTTTTTTTTTGTTTTTTTTTGTCTTATTATATATATATATATATATATATATATATATATATATATAAATAATTAATTCATTTCCTATGAAAATAATGAATAATCATTTACAAGAACTGCGAATTACGGTACGAAGTTATTTTCTTTCTAATACCTTTCGATAAGTCGTATAAGTTTTGCGAGTCTTACGATAAAACGCGCTATTCATGGCCGGTAACATTTGCAAATATAATCCGGCACGCAATGCCACCGATGTATCCACCGGTATCGCACGCGAAATAAACATTTATCAAAGGCGACCCAGTTCGTGATTACTTACTAATGAAATATTAGATACCTACGTAGGGGATAATTCTCGATCGACCAACGATTTTATTATAAAATCAAGTGGCGATCGATTATTCGTTACAAAGATGGAAGTCGAGTGTCGTAAAGATAATAACGAAAGTTAGATTTTACATTTATTCTACGTTCTTACATTTAATATCTCCTTGAATTTTAATATTGATTTCAATTATTAAAAATTTCTCTCGATTAGAATATATCTTGATCATTGACCGTTTATGACTCTTAATATATATTTCTCTCTCTCTCTTTCTCTCTCTTTATTAGTTCGTTAAGAACTCTCGCGCGTATTAGAAATATATTTATCAATTTTTTTTTCTTATCGAGAAAAATGAATCTATTTTATTTTGATGAAAAAATATCAGGATCTTTTTAATATAATAATTATCATAAAATGTCGATGTAAGATTTCATGCGACATACGGAATAAGAGTAACTCGAACGAGTTAAACAAGTTACAAATACAAAAGAATTAGACAAGGACGGAGCGATAGATAGAGAGATAAATAGAGGGAGAAAGAGAGAGAGAGAGAGAGAGAGAGAGAGAGAGAGAGAGAGAGAGACACATGTACGTAACTATCGTGCAAAGTAATAATTCTTTTTCTTCGTCACTTACAAGAGAAAATCCACGATCCCTTTGATCTAACAAAATTCCCATACTCCCGCCATGCGGAGGAGACTAACGTAAACGTACATAGGTAGGTACTTAACGCCCGGCTTAATAAGAATTTTCTCACGTTTCCTCCTCCTCCTCCTCCTCCTCCCTCTCTCTTCTCCCTCTCTCTCTCCTAGTCATACCCTTCCAACACCGAAGCCCTTCGTAGTTTGGCTTTAGCCAGTGATTTCCATTACGGGAAACAATCGCGCCGCACCGGCAGTTAGAAATACGCGGAAATCACCTGTCTTGCCATATTTCGAGCTGACTTCAGACACTAATTCTCGCGTTCGAGCAAACGATTCGTATGCAAGAGTACACTTGAGTAAGTGGGTTATGCACGTTTTACAACAGGACCACGAGTTTGAACGGTAAGCGTTCGGATAATCCTCCGTGATTGTTACAGCTTTTGAAATTTGGAATTTTCGAGAGATTTATTATTTCAAAATAACATTGTTCACATCTGATTATTACGTAATCTGACAAACTTTTAATTACGTTTGTTCTTTATCTAGCGTTGCATTTTGCTTCATCTTTATTTTTTCCTTTTTTTCTTCAATGATAACAAATCTCTCTCTCTCTCTCTCTCTCTCTTTTTCCATCTCTCTCTTTCTGCTGGAATAAATTATACTATAAGTTTCTTTTTCTTTTCTCTCCGCCCATAGATTTTCTCAAACGTTTCTGAATATCGCTTTAGGTATTGCGAGCTTACGTGCTTACGTTACGACTTACGTCTAAATGGAAGAGAGATAAAATCCACCTGAAAAATATTCACCTGCGTAAATACATATGTCGACGAGTAGAATTACGTACATACATGCATACATACATACATACATACATACATACATACATACATACATTGCGCGTTCGGTATTAACATTAACGTGACTTGCAAAGACGGGTTTCTTTTCTTTTCTTTCTTCTTTCTTTTTTATTTTTATTTTTATTTTTATTTTTTATTTTTCCTCTTCTTCTCCTTCCTTTCCCTATTTCCTCTTTTTCCCCTCTTTCCTTTTCCCTTGTTTGCTTAAACTCTTGGTTCTCTTTAACGCTTATAGGCTCGTTAATAGGCCAAGTACAGGTATAATGTAAAAAAGGATCGATCTTAGCCGGTGTCATTATCTCGTAAGTTAACGTGGATGAATAGCGTTGTACGTTGAAGAAGGAAAGGAAAAAGAAGAAGAAGAAGAGGAGGAGGAGGAAGAAGAGAAAAATGAAAATGATGCAAAAGTAAAAGATAGTTATCGCCTTTTTTCTATTATTATTTTTTTTTTTTTTTTTTTTAGCATATACCTATCTGCATACGATGCGGGTATAGCGTGCTGGCAAAGAAAATGCTCCTCGAAATCGTGCTACCATTCGTCGCGCGCGGATAGGCCTTTTAAATCCATAAAGCCACCTCTTTCACTCTCTTTCTGTCTCTATCTCTCTCTCTTTCTCTCTTTTTCTTTTTTATCTTGGTACAATTCGAGTTACGAAGAAAAAAACTCTCTAATGGCAGGCTCGGTGTAACGAAGCGTACCTATAGAATTAGATCTTCCTAAACGTATTTTTCTGAACGAATGAAGTGGATGCGAAAGCGGTACTCCTCTATTATACTTTGTTCTTTATACAGATAATTTTTTGGAATTCAACGTCAATTACAGAGAAAAAGAGACAAAGAGAGAGAGAGAGAGAGAGAGAGAGAGAGAGAGTTTTTGGAATATAAAAAGGGCTTAAAGAAGGAAAAAGGGACGCAAACTAACATAATTGGATATAGATATTTCGCGCGAACATTAATCTCGCTGAAAGCGTTATTTTTATTCTACTAATTCTCACGGTCGATGCTTTTGACGAACTATATGTAATTCATTCTATTAAATTGTATAGAAATGAAGGAGTCGAAGAACACTTTAGATTTAAGCGTTCAATGCTAACGTGTGAAATTTTTTTTGGAAGTTAGGAAAAAAGTAGAAGAAGAAGAAGAAGAGAGAGAGAGAGAGAGAGAGAGAGAGAGAGAGAGAGAGAGAGAGAGAATAAACTTTATTATATCACAGTGAAAAGTTTATATATATATATATATATATATATATATATATATATATATATATATATAAAAATTAGTGAGTATACGTGAAAAATATAAGAGTTGAAATTTACGAATGTTAAAATTGTTAATTATTAACAAAAAGAGGAAAAAAGGAAATGAAGAACGAGAGAGAGAGAGAGAGAGAGAGAGAGAGAGAGAGAGAGAGAGAGGGAGATAGATGAAGAATGATAGAGTTCAGGCCTCACACGGTGAGGAGAAGAAGGAGGATATTAGCGTACTCTCTCGCTGCTGATTCAGTTCAACGCGAGAGAAGAGCACACCGAGGAGAAATTACCAAGCACGAACTATGTATGTATGTATGTATGTATGTTTGTATGTATATATGTATGTATGTATGGTACGTACATACGTATGTATGTATGTAAGTTTCATGGACGTGGCGTCCGTGCTGGACACCGGCAATACCTTCGACCACCGTACCATCGACTAATGGTCACGACTCGACCATTTACCTCCGGCGAAGCGTCGATTCTTGATAAGTAAATCACCGCCGATCTACATTTCAGGAGCGACGCCACGATATGTCTCTGCGTTACGATCTACTTATACGTAATATACCTATACATATATATCTGTATGTGCGTGTGTGTGTGTGTGTGTGTGTGTGTGCGTGCAGCTTAACATCTACGTACTGTGCATATGTGTTCGTTGTAGAAAATTAATCTCTGACATCGTCAGATAATTAAAAATAAAAAAAAAAAAAAAAAAAAATAAGAAGAAGAAAAATAGAGAATGAAAATCGGCAATTCTTAAGGCTCGTCGTTATAACCGTTTGATACTCGTAAAGAATCGATTATTTTGAAATTAACGAACGAATTAAGTATGAACGAATTTAAATATCTCACAAGAGAGACGTATTCACGAAGTAATTTCGGTGGCCACGTGAGTGTTAGGGTCGAAAGAGAGAAGAAGGAGTCAGTCATCGCCCTTAGTCCTCTTCTCCTCTCTTATTCGTGTACGTGGTATGCTTCTAAAATCGCATTAACCGATCTTCTTAGAGGGTACGCTTAAGATCCTAGGATAAGCAGCTGGTTTTATCGCGTCAAGAAGAACGCTTTTGCTCGCGAAGTAGAGAAAGAGAGAGAGAGAGAGAAAGAGAAAGAGAGAGAGAGAGAGAGAGAGAGAAGAATGAACGACACGTTGAAATCATCAACACTAAAAGTTTAAGGTTCACCCACGTGTTAATATATTACGACCATAATTTTCCGTTAGAACGTTGGACAAAAATTCGATTCGATAAGGATCCATAGGTAACATCGATGAAAAATTACGTAGTTACGTCGATAATAGGCACCTGCCTATACTTTCTCCTACCTTCGTCCTATCTTATTTTTTGTTCTTTTTCTTCTCTCTCTCTCTCTCTCTCTCTCTCTCTCTCTCTCTCTCTCTCTCGCCACCGCATCAATCAAGTTTATATAACGTTACGGTGGAAGGAGAGAAAAGAGAAGAAGAAGAAGAAAAAAAAAAGGAGGATTAAGAATAAAGAAATAAAAAGAAAAAAGAAAAAACAAGGAAGAAGAAAAGAGAGAAAAGGATAAGGAAGGGGTGGAAAAGGGGGAGGGGAGGGCAGACATCCCGTCACGACACGATTTTAGCCGAAAGAGTCTTTCTTCTTATCTCCCTCGTTCGCGTCTCGAGCCGTTAGCATCGTTCGTTCCTGTACTGCCATCGTCGCTTCGAAGTAGTTTCGAGCCGTTCCACGACTGTTATTAGGCAGAGACACGTCGCGTGTCTCGTCCGGTTCGACTCTTCACGAACGAACATTCTCAACGTGTGCGCCATGCTACCGTGACATACTTTCGCGCACAAACTCTCTACTTTTCTACGGGTTGCGACGTTATCAAAAAAAAAAAAAAAAAAAAAAAAAAAAGAAAAAAGAAAAGAAACGAGAAGAAATGAAAAATGAAAAGGAAAAATATCTGACCGAAGAAAAGTAATACAATAGGGGTACTCTTTCTCTGTATTTCTCTTGGCTCTTTAAATCTAATATATCGTTCGTTCCTCAAAAGAAATATTTTCAATTTCAATGGGATAATTCATATTATCTCCCCTCTTTACGTTCAACGAGTTAAATCCTTTCTTTCTATTTTTCATCTCTCTCTCTTTCTCTTTATTTTATTTTTTTACCTTTTTTTTTTTTTTTTTTGAACGAAACTCCTTTATCGACCATTTAGTCACTTCTTTCCCATCCCCCGTCCCCGTCCGTGGGTATGCATGCAAACACTTCGACAGGATCGTTCGTCCTTTAAATCGAACGCAGTGTGTACGTGTGAAGAAGTAATTTACGTACGTACGAGCATATGTATACGTATGTATATGCTACAGCATTCACGAATAAAATACTCGACACGAATGATTTGATTATGTTGAAAAAAAAAAAAAAAGAAAGAAAGAAATACGAATGAAAATTAAAAGGAGGAAGAAGTAAATATGGAACGATCTATTTCGATCATCTAAACTGCGACACCCTTCTAATAACGTCACTTGCCGATTTCGATTCGAAAGGTGTGCGCCCACCTGAAAAAAAAGGAAAATTAAGAAGAATAGTCCGGTCAACTATCCTGTCTTTTCAAACACGTCGAAAGTTTCTCGTCACCTTGCGTGTTGCTTCGGCCCGGCCGGCTGGTTTCGTCGTAAAAATTGCTTGCGCGTAAAGAGATCGTTGTGCCGCGGTCGTCGACGTAAGAACTTCCTTGACTCTTCCGTTTCTTGCAGCCTTTCGTTTCTATCCATCTCTCTCTCTCTCTCTCTCTCTCTCTCTCTCTCTCTCTCTCTCTCTTTCTCTCTTTTACGTTTCTGTATCTCAATCTTCTACTTTTTTTTCCCTCTCGAACTTCTTTCCTCCCTCATAGTTTCTCATAATCCATCGTGATATTAAACTCGAGACGTTAATCGAACCGAGACTATCCAATCTGCTTGTTGCTTATTAATTGCTCTAAAGTGCTTAGAATAAAATTATACGTAGGAAACAACATGGTAATTCATAAATATCCTTTATTCGTTATTCTTCAACGTTAAAATCTTAATCCTTCTTCTTCTTCTTCTTTTTTTTTTTATTTTTTCTTTTTTTTTTTTTT
>OU964969.1:4614740-4627240 GCA_918808275.2 Dolichovespula sylvestris
GAGAGAGAGAGAGAGAGAGAGAGAGAGAGAGAGAGAGAGAGAGAGAGATTATAGTCTCGAGATGCTGAAGCATCCACTTGGAGTTATCACCGATGAACGCACGCGAGTGTCCCTGGTGTGTTTTTTGAATTATGCGCAATCACCTCGAATATAGATGGACGTTTTATCTCGGGAAAAAATAAAAAGAATGAGAAATAAAGAGAAAGAGAGAGAGAGAGAGAGAGAGAGAGAGAGGAGGTAGGAAAGAGATAAGAAAGCACGGATATCTCGATATAGTAGATTCCATGAGATAACTAAGGTGGCCGTATTTGTACGGCAACACCTGCGTACCGGACACTTCATGTATCACCGAAGGGTTCTGGCCCTTCGGCGACATGGCGAGAACACGAACGATACCTCCTTTCCCTTAAGCGATATCGCTTAAGGAGGAGCGAGCCACGTTCCCTATCAGATTCACGAACAATGGCGCCCCGCTATGCCTACGCTTCTTCCTTCTTGTACCACCCCCTTGCGAGAACAGCTTCCATTTTCTAACCATCATGGCGCAAATTCTCTTAATTCATTTAAAATCGTTCCCGATGAAATTTCAAATGATATCGAGGTATTAATCAAAGGAGAATAATTAATTGATCGCACACTATCGTACGATCCATTTACTTAACGCAATTAATGCGAACAATCGTTTCAACCGTAAAGCACGACGACGGATGTCATCATTTTACTTTATTTCTTTTTCCTTTTTCTTCTTCCTTTCCCTTTATTATTTTTTATTATTTTTTATTTGTTTGTTCGTTTGTCCGTTTGTCTGTTCGTTCGTTCGTTTTTTTTCTTCAACAATTTGAAATTTTATCTTAAGCACATTTTATCGTTTCGCATCTTATCTATCCGTTATATGGATACATATCTAGGTATATCTATGATTGCGGCGAGTATTCTAATATGAAGTTGCATTTTTTATATTGACGTATACCAAGAGAGACGAATAAAACGGTCGGCGGTATCTTCAAACGAGCTTTCTCTCTCTCTCTCTCTCTCTCTCTCTCTCTCTCTCTCTCTCTCTATCTCTCTCTTTCTTTCACTCTTTCTCTCTTTCTATATTTCTCTTTCGTTTCCATCCTCTTTTCGAAAATAATCGTTCGACTTATGCCGTCGAATCTCGCCATAAAACTCGATCCTCCGTTGGTACTTTTCTCATCGAGCATGGATATTCGCCGATGTTAAGGTCCGTTTTGGCATTCGCCTCGACGGGGATTCGTTGAGAATTTTTACGAGTGCCTGCCTCGTTGCTCATCGTTGCACCGTAAGAGGATTCGGCGTATCCCTGCGGGGGGTCCCTCCTATCGGGCAAGTTGCTCTCTCTCTCTCTCTCTCTCTCTCTCTCTCTCTCTCTCTCTTCCTCTTTTGCGACGAGTCCTACGCCTCCAGCCATGCTATCGTCGATGTCACCGCATAAAACATTCCTAAGAAAGTATCGCGTTACGCTCTAAGGGCCCTTTCCTCTTCTCTCTCTCTCTCTCTCTCTCTTCTCTCTCTACCCTTTCTCCTTCTTCTTCTTCTTCTTCTTCTTCCTTCCTTCCTTCCTTCCTTCCTCCCTTCCATTCTCTATCACACATCCATTGTAATGGAGGAAAAGTGACGATAGAAAAGGGAGCATCGAACGTGTACGAGAGTAACGCCAATGACGAAGTGTCGATTTCAACCCACGACCCACGCATCTAAACCGTTTTATTATTCTATCTCTTTCTCTCTCTTACTTTCCATCACTGACTATTTCTCTCTCTCTCTCTCTCTTTCTCTCTCTCTCTCTATCTATCTATCTATCTCTTTCTTTCTTTCGTTCTTTCTTACTTTCTCTCTTTCTCTTTCCCTCCTTTTCAACTTGCTTTTATTTCCTTACGAATAATCTAAAGACGACGACCACGACGAGCTACCGCTCGATGTTATATGTACGCTCGAGAGCAGGGAGGACACCGCTGTGCGTGGGATGGTACGTGACTGCTGCCGGCAACGCTTGCATTAATCTAGATCACAGCACTATATTACGCGCGATGTCTTCTTATTGGGATACCGTCCCAGTCGCCACCGTCGACGACGAATTTTTCTCGCTTCTTGACGATCGAACGAACGGGCTCCCTCTTCTCTCTTCTCTCTTTCTCTTTCTCTCTTTTTCTTTCTCTTCTTATCTATCTCTACTTTCAACCCCTATTTCTTACGATTTAATAAATTCAAATATATATATATATATATATATATATATATATATATATATATGTTATTTTTTAATCAATATCATATAGATACAATTAAATGTTGCTTCGTAGAAAGAAAGAAAGAAAGAAAGAAAGAAAGAAAAAAACGGAATATTTTCTTCGAAGGTAAATAAATATAATTAAGGCTAAGGGTTATTATATTAACATTTTTGGGGACAGTTCGTTTTATTGCTAGCCTTACACAGTGGCCAGGTGTGTTTTTGTTGTATAACGCAAATACGAGAGTTCTCGCGATCGGTTACAAGCTTTAGAAGGGAAAACACGAGAATTCTCGTGATCCGTTCGTAATGTATTAATTAGTTTGATTAATGTGTGATATAATAAATCAAACGGACAAGTAAACGGAACGCACGGGAAAACTAACTTTACGATTGACACTTTTTTTGTTCTTATTAAAATTCCTTTGCAATGCAATTCTTCATTTTTATTTGATTTAAATGTTTGCTCATTAATCGACGTCGGGATTAAATTCGTTATCTCATTATCGCTTTTGTTATATGATATGATTTTATTACGTACAGCGTGAAATATCGCGAATTAACGAAACGTATTTATCGAAAATGATTTATATAAATCTTTTTCTTTCTGTCTTTCCTTTTTTTTTTTTTTTTTTTTTACAACAATTTCATAATCCTTTAACGTTGGTCGATATAACACGATTTATTTCTATCTGAGTGAATCGATCTTTGAAATAATCAATAATTTACATAATCAAGCCAATTTTGATATCTATTATATATATACGGAATATTCGATTTATGTATATTATATACGCGTACGTATCTATATACTTGATTCGAGTTTAATATTTCATCCCGTCTCTGCCCGTATTACGAATGCCAATGGAAATAATTAACAGAAATATCACGAATTATCTTAATGAAAGAACAATGATTTCGATTGATGTTTTTCAATACCCAATACCAAACGAAAGATTTAATGGTTGATCGAATTATTTACGCGTTAACACGACAGAACGTTATCGGCACTTAAGTCGATAAAAGAAATTGTATTCGTCCGAATGGTTGACGATCGCTGGCAAATAACTCATTGTCAGGGGTGTAGAATCGACAATTTGAAAGGTCCATTAACGTTTTAGCTCTCTCTCTCTATCTATCTATCTATCTATCTATCTATTTCTATCTCTATCTGTTCTTTTCTCTCGTTTTCTTTCTTTCCTTGAGACGATTAGATCGGAGCATAGATTATCGGTGGAACCATGAATTATCGATTTTCGCGTATGGCGTTTGGCCGCGACATGTTTTATCGCGAAAATAATAATTTACGATAAGACGTAGATGAATACTTTTTCTCTCTCTCGAAGAATAAGAAGAAGAAGAAGATGATGATGAAGAAAAAAGACTACGGACGGTCCTTACAGGTACAGGAAAATTACCGAGAGAAAAATACGTATGTAGTGGTAGGTAGATGCGTATTATATTCACGCAGAGCTTTGATACCTTTTTTTCTCGACGTCCATGTATCGTTTCACTGACAAATGTCGGAGTATCACGATATCGTAAAGTTCACGTATAGTTAGTTACCCGCTATGAAATTTGTATTAGGTGGGTTATACAGTAGCACGATTCGCACGCGAACTTGTTACCTTTTTTTTTTCTTTCTTTTTTTTCGCGATTATCACGAGTATGATAATCGATAACGAAGTCGGTCTAATCATAGATTATAACTTGCTGAACCTATTTTTTTCCCTTTTATTTTCCTTTTAATTTTATTTTTATTCTCTCTTCTCGTCGATTTCTTTCTTATCGATCTTTTTTCCTTCCTCGCGTTCCGTTTCGTATCGTTTCGTTTTTCTTTTTTTTTAAATCGTGAGTGAGTCGCATAAAGATCATCGACGAGAACTATATCGGGATTTGTTCTTTTTTTTTCTTCGATCTTCGGTCATTACTCATGCGGTTAACCGAACGCGTAATTCTTTCCTTTCGTCGTTGGACTCGTTGGGACGAGTCTCTCCGCAGCTGGCGGAGGACGACGGTTCCAGTTCGGTGGCGTCTTCTGTACAAGCGCAAAACAGAGTGTGAGTTTAAGTGTGTATGAGAAAGAGAGAGAGAGAGAGAGAGAGAGAGAGAGAGGGAAGAGGGAAGAGGGAGATGGTCCAGCCTCTCTCGTACGTGAGAAATCGCGGTCCTCCTCTCTCGAGGAGGCGCGCACGTTCTCGCGGTCGTATCTCTTTGGAAGCATGAAGGAACGTGAACGGGAAAGGCGAGAGGAAAGAAGAATAAGAATAAGAATAAGAATAAAAAGAGGAGGAGGAGGAGGAGGAGGAGGAGGAGAAAGAGGACGAAGTAGAAGAAGAAGAAGAAGGAAAAAGAAGGGAAGAAAAGAGAAACGAGAAGAAAAGAATCAAAAAAAAAAAAGAAAGAAAAGGAAAAAAAAGAGAGAGAGAGAGAAAGGATAAAAAAAAAAAGAACGAAGGAAAGAGAATCCACGTGCTCCACGGGTGCCGAGTGTGCGAACGCACGGCGAGTGGTCCGAATCTCGTAGTATATAAAGGATTTCCGACTCTTTGTGGCGAGTGGCAACGGTGTGTTTAGGCGTTTGAAAATACACTGCGGAGCTTAGAATACTGCGTCACATTGTATAATAATGTATCGCATATGGTGCATCTTGTAAAACTCTGCGGGCGTTCCTTCAACCCCCGTCCTCCTCTTTTCGAATCCCGTGACCCTAGGAATATGTTTGTGTTTACGCATGTATGTATACGTTATTTACGTACCCATGTACGTACGTACGTACGCGTACGTATAAGCCGTGAGAGTTTGTATACGTGCGTTTATACATACGTATACATTTATGTCCGTCGTCGTAGACGAAACGGATGAAAACGTGAATGAGCTTATTTTCTCGGTTGTTCCGATTCATTCATCGAGAGAAGAACCTGGTGGTGTGGTGGTAGAGTCCTGAGACGGCAAATCGTCCTACGTGTTTTGTCCACGAAATAGAAATAAACGGTGTTTGATGTTCTCGAGAAGCAAAAACCAAGTGGTATCCGCAAAATCGTTATAATGGCTGCTTTTTAGATCCTTCATTCCTTTCATCGGAACTTTGTTCCTAAAAATGTTTGCTTTTATCTTCTTTTCTTTTTTTCTTCTCTTCCTCACTTCTTCTTTTTTTCCCTTCGTATTCTCGTACCTCGTAGAAAAGTTTCGATCGAGATGCGAGATATTGAGGGTAACTAACGAATCGTAGAAGGCAAAGTTCATGCGAAAACTAGGAATTTACCGGGGGGATTTATCTGAGGGTACGCTAATACTTGTGCATCACAAAGGCTGGATGGTTGGCACGATCGATAGGGCAATACGCTCTACTAGATCCGATTAAATGAAAATACGCGGCTTTACGTGTACTCAGTGGAAGAGGATCCAGCAGAGAGAGAGAGAGAGAGAGAGAGAGAGAGAGAAGTCTTTTGGGGTGGTCAATAGGATCACGAAATGACAACAATATGTCTGAAGTCAAGAGATCCTCCGGAACGAGAGACCTGTTTGGACTAATCCGTTAGATTAGGTCTTGTGGTTTACGGTTCGAGAGTTTCTTTTCATATAATGGTCCCGGATCAGAAGTATAATAACACTCATTTCTGCAAACACCTATATACGGTATAAAAATGTCAAATAGAAGGTTACGAAGGAATTTGAATAAATATCTTAAAATTAATCACTCTCTCTCTCTCTCTCTCTCTCTCTCTCTCTCTCTTTGTTACACGATCCGATTAATTAAACAAATAAAAAAGATCGAAACCGTAATAATGAATATCCTAGAATTCTAATCGATATAAACGAAATAATGCGTTACGTAAAATATAATGATGGTTAACGCGGAACATCTCCCTTGAATGGATTTAATCCGATTTTTCAATTGACTATGACATTATCGAGTAAATCGTTCTTTGATCACTCATCGTCACATCCTCCCTTTGTTACTTACCGATCGACATTAACGATCTCGGCGAAGAAAGATATCTGCCTTTGCGAAATGCTAAACAGCCTTTCGAAAGAAAAGTACGGAAAGGAAGTGAAAAATGGGAAGAAGGAGATAAGTCACGTACTTATGGATATCCCGGGATATCACGACGGTGATGGTGGTAGAGGAGGTTGGAGGTGGTTGTAGTAGAGGTTGCTTGTTGCCGGCGGTTCGGATACCCGGCGTTATAAGATCGGACACGTCTCTATCTAGACTCTCTTCGGCAACGTACGGCCAAGTCGGGGACGCCAATATATTTGGAAGAAGCGGAGAACGAGATAGGTGGTTAGGTAGGTAGCCGTGGTGGATGTCGAGCGAGATAGTCGACCGGCTTCGGTAATGGAGACTGCAGGGTGCCGCTAATGCAGTAGCGATGTCACGGTGCCCGGTGCATCGGTATATTCCTTCCCTTCCGCCGTTTTACTTTCGCGGCTACTAAGCCATGTCCTCCTCGCTTCGCGATATCGACGAGGCGTACGCGTCTCTCTCTCTCTCTCTCTCTCTCTCTTTCTTTTCTTATTCTTTTTTCGTTTCCTTTTTATTATTTTCTTTATCTCTCTCTTTCTCTCTCTCTCTCTCTCTCTCTCTCTCTCTCTCTCTCTCTCTCTCTCTCTCTCTCTCACTCTCTCTCTCTGTCTCTCTACGTCGCTACGTCGTACGTTGCCTTGCCTTGTCTCGCCTTGCCTTGCCAGCAGCGATCTCGGAGGCAGCTCGATATCTTAGCAATATCGGGGCTCTCTGAAAAAGGGGAAAGAGGGTTTAGCACTGGAACGACTTCGTTCGTCGAAGTAAAAGCAGTTGAATTTCTCTCTACCAACTCTGCTCTCTCGTCCGCTCTGTTTTTCAACGATTATTATTATTACTATTATTATTACTATTATTATTATTATTATTATTATTATTATGATTATTATTATTATTAATATTAATGTTACCGTTATTATTATTATCGTCATCATCTAGATATTATCGTTATTATTAGCGAGCGAACTAAATGATACCGGATATATAATGAATTTCCACGAGTATATGAGTATACACATGTATGAGTGCGCGCGCGTGTGCGTGTCTGTGTATACCGATCTCTATCGAGGTTAACGGTGTTTTCGAAAACTTTACCGAATTACTCTATCATCTGTTCGCAGGATGTTCGGGAGCCTGAAGAGATGTGCGCGATGCCAAGCGGCAATCCTTGCCTCGGAGCTGGTGATGCGCGCGCGCGACTTGGTCTTCCACGTGCGTTGCTTCTCGTGCGCGGCGTGCGCGGTCCTGTTGACAAAGGGCGATCATTTCGGTATGAGGGACGGGACCGTATTGTGTCGGCTACATTATGAAATGGGGGCGGAACTTCATCCGGCACAGAGCCCGCCGGTTCCTGTTTATCCACCGGGTCCACATTACGCAGGACAATTTCCATCGCCCGAATTCCTCCATCATCATCATCACCATCACCATCATCATCATACGACGGTCGCTGCGGCCGCGGCGGCGGCAGCTGCGGTCGCCGGTCATGGGCCACCTCATCCACATTCGATGCACCCTCAACATCCTCACAGTCACATTAGCCCTGTGCCGCTTCAACCCTCGACCCCGTCAGTACCGGACGCCGGTTCACCTCCAAAGGTACCCTATTTCAATGGCGCAGCGGCAGCGACAACGGTCGTACCGCCACCGAGGCAAAAGGGACGACCAAGGAAAAGGAAGCCTAAGGATCTCGAGGCTATGACCGCCAGTCTCGGTGAGCTTCCTATTTACTTACACCTGTGTTTCTTTTCCTTTTTCTATTATTTTCCAAATACCTATGAACTTTCCATGAAACATCGTAAGATTATCTTTTCCCTATTTTCTCTTTTCCTTTCAACTTCTTTTTCTACATTATTATTTTTTCTTCTTCTTCTTCTTCTTCTTCTTCTTCTTCTTCTTCTTCTTCTTCTTCTTTGACGAGACTTCCTCCGATCCACCATTACTTTTAAACCGGAAACTCGCGTTTAGATCAAGATCATTATTGCGCACCAAAATTCCATTCGACGCTTACTACAAATACGTATACCTATCTACCTACATATAGTAGTAAGTATGTGAGAACGGAGAACAGGATTTCAATACATGTTTCCCCTCTCCTCTTCAATGTAGTAGGATATCTACTCGCGTAGATCGAGGAAATCGCAGAGAAACGAACGAAGAAACGAATGTTTCTTGCTCGACGACGAAACCAGAGTGAGAGAGTGAGTGAGCGAGAAAGATAGATAGATAGATAGATAGAGAGAGAGAGAAAGAGAGAGAGAGAGAGAGAGAGAGAGAGAGAGAGAGAGAGAGAGAGAGTGAAAGCCCTTGTTCCGGATACACGAATCCGATTCTCCTTTCCGCGTGATTTATAGGACGCGTGGGCGTGCGCCGTTTGCCACCGAACCCTGATAAAATTTGTCGCTGCGACATAAATTCACGAATCCGATCCCGAAGGAAGCGCGTACTTGGACGGACTCGCGTGGGCAGTGCCGCGGACACGAGCTCCTCGAGAACTTAATTTCGATTGTTGACCGACCGTGGGAACAACAACTTCGACCGAGTCTCTTCTTCTCTTCTTCTTATCTCCTCTCTCTCTCTCTCTCTCTCTCTCTCTCTCTCTATCTCTATCTATCTATCTTTCTCACTCTCTCATACGTGAAACCACTCTTCTACTCTTGCTCGTTCTATCCTTTCTTTTTCTTTTCGCTGGAGGAGGTTGACCACTGTCGCCTTGTCTCCTGTCCCCTTCTCCTCCTCCTCCTCTCCTCCTCCTCCTCCTCCTCCTTCTTCTTCTCTACCTTCCTGTTCCTCCAGTTCCTCTATCTACTTAGCTCGTCGCCGTGGAAAAGGATCTTGGATTTCTTAGCAGTCTTCTCTACTACTCGCAATCTCTCTCCGAGACATGGCCGACCCTTAACTCTTTCCACTCGAGCAAACATTTTTCATATTTCAAGCGGTTCATAGCGGATTGTATCTCGTCGTTGAAATGTATTGGTATGTAACTACTTAGGATCTATCGATCGTTTTAATCTACGCTTATGTATTGGTAGTAAGTACCATAGGTAGATAGGGATATATATATATATATATATATATATATATATATATATATATATGTATGTAAGTTCCATTCGTCTCCGAGCTTGTGATTCGCGGCAAGAGGGATATCGGATCTTCCAGTAGCAGGATAGGATCGATCGGTCGATGGAGTTATCCCGACATCGACGATCGCAGTGTTTCCAAGAGCACGAGCGCGCGCGGGAAAAAGAGAGAGAGAGAGAGAGAGAGAGAGAGAGAGAGAGAGAGAGAGAGAGAGAGAGAGAGAGCGAAAGGGATAGGACGAACCGTCGGAAGTGTACGTCGTTTGCCGTTGTTACCCGCCACGAGTCTATAGCGCTGTTTGATGTGTATCACGGCTCATTAGCTCCTTGAGTGCAAACAAGAAGGGTGATAGCGTATGCGAAAGGCCGCTGGATACACGGCCAATTACAACTCTATGCAGCAAATAGTTCGCAGACACGATACCTCGTTTTACTGTGGATATGTGTGTGTGCGCGCGCGCGCGCGAGTGAGTGAGGTGTGTGCGTGCGCGCGCGCGCGCGAGTGTGTGTGTGTGTGTGTGTACATATATATATATATATATATATATATATATATATACCTAACTACATATTTACTATAGCCAATCCCTTTTGCCTTTACGATAGTCCTTGCCTTCTTCGTCCTCGTTGTGTGCCTCCTCGGATTTATCTTTAACTTTCGAAAATGTACGTTCAAACCAAAAAAAGATACGACTATTCTAGGTGGAAATCTAATCAAAGTGATTCGATTTACGTTTACAGACTTGAACGCCGACTACATAGACATGCCCTTCGGAAGAGGCGGTCCTGGGACTCCAGGCATACCTGGCTCCAATAGTAGAACAAAACGAATGAGGACGAGTTTCAAGCATCACCAGTTAAGGACGATGAAGAGTTACTTCGCGATCAATCACAATCCCGACGCGAAGGATCTCAAGCAGCTTTCCCAGAAAACTGGCTTGCCAAAAAGGGTACTGCAGGTAAGCTTTAATACCCTTCTCTCTCTCTCTCTCTCTCTCTCTCTCTCTCTCTCTCATTCTTTTTCTCTTTCTCTCTCGTGGACGATGATTCCGCGATCATGCTATTCGAATGCACGCACACAGAGGAGGAGATAGATCGAGAATCTTTTCTCTCTTTCTCACGTCCCTTTACGGTATTTGAACTGCTTTTTTTTCTTTTCTTTTTTCTTTTTTCTTTTTTTTTTCTTTTTTTTTTTTTTAGAACATTCTTTAGCGCACAGCTACTCGACTTTCGAACTGTAACAACAAACTTGGCTAGATATATTTCATATCCACGTAGGTATCTACCATATAATTTCTCAAACGATTTTGAATGACTTACGAATAAATGGTTTCTATAGAATTTCGTAACGCGTTCGTTTGTACTTACCGAGAACAGACTGGCCAACTAGTTAAAAGAGAAACTTTCTTTCTCGATGACTCGTAAGCTACGAACGTTTTCAAACTTTCACGATTGTATGGCGTTTATTAGAAAATGTTTCGAGTATTAGAGCGTTTATAAATTATTTTTATTAAAGTGGCAACCGGCACGTTGCCCCCTCGTATATCTCCGATTGAGGATGATTCTAAATCGTCGCATATATAACGACGTCCAACGAAATAAATTTCTATAACGTTTCAACCATCCCGAGGAAGCTCCTACGTTTGTCGTTGAGAACGTATGTAAGTAAGTAGTACTCGTCGACGTTTCGTTCTTCTATTTCAGTGTTCCGTAGCAAAACTATATTTATACTTGCGACATATTTTCAACTAACGAAAAAGACAAGAGATCCTCTAAACGTACGCAATTGCGAGCTTTCTTTCTTTTTAAATTTCTTTTTTTTTTAATTTCTGTTTTTTTTCCATTCTACCTATCCCAGTCTACTCTGTAATCAGTAATCATCCTTATATACAAAGAGAAAATATTTTCGCACGAAAATATCTTATTACCTAGTACGTTCCGAAGAACTCGTACAAATATCGCGACAATTTCCTCTTTCCAATTTTAAAACTTATCGAATTTAAAAATAGAATATTCCATTAAAAAAAAAAAAAAAAAAAAAAAAGAAAAGGGGGGAAGAGAAAACAATCAACGCTTTAAGATAAACGAAAGAGGAAGCGGTCGAGATCTCCCTTCCAACGTCCTATCATTCAGATAGCACCAATCACTCTTATCCTCCGATGTCCGGACGAGTTCTTTCGCGGTTTCGGAATCATTTTCATTTTCGTTCATTCTTCTCGATAGCATTGACAAAGAGAAAACTATAAAGAAGGACTAAAACTAAAAACTAAAAGAAAAAAAGAGCAAACAAGCAAGCAAAAAAAAAAAAAAGAAAAAAGAAACGAAAACAACACGGAATAAAAAACAACCGTAACCAGCAAATAGGATAGGATAGATATCGATAATACGGCGATAATCGCTCGTTGAAACGATAGAGATGGTAAATTAAATATCGAATTGCCAAAGAGATTTAAGCACCGAATGGATGATCATAACGAAGTAGATGAAGCGGGACGTTGGGGGAGGGGGGGGGTGGAATGACGGATGAAGAGGGAGCGAGGAGGTTGGTGGCTAGAGGTTGGGGGTTGGGAGATTGAAGGATGGGAGAGAGGGCGGGAGGGAAGGTGCGAGAGGCGAAGCTCGTCGTCGCACTCCGAGTCCCGTCCGACAAAACTTAGCCGGGCGTAGATTTTGACTTGCGCCGGATTGACGGAGGGCCATAATTACGGAGAAAGGCCACGGGCTCGTCGACGGAAATATCACGCGGACGCGCGGTTCTTTTAACTCAACGGCAGCCGGTCCGTGCCGCACTAATTGGGAGGAGTGCGCTCGAGTGCGAGCACGCGCGCTCTACGCGTTCTCCCGCGTGAATATTTTTATAGGGCGGCTACCTACCCGGTTCAAAAAGGGCGAACACGAACGACGAACCACCGACTATCCATCTTCTCGCTCGGTTCTCTCTCTCTCTCTCTCTCTCTCTCTCTTTCTTTAATACATACATACATGCTCGTTCAACGCCAGACGCAAGATATATTTTTGTAGTTACGCATTGTCGCATGGATATTTGGTAATCTATACTTAGAAACCCTCCGCGAGAAAATTTATTAAGCGTATCGAGTCTCATTCTCTCTCTCTCTCTCTCTCTCTCTCTCTCTCTCGTTCT
>OU964969.1:4629740-4647240 GCA_918808275.2 Dolichovespula sylvestris
ATGATCACTAATTTCTTCTTCGGAGTGAAGGGGATGGGAGAGGGTGGGAGAGGGTGGGGAGCCTGGCTCGACGCTTCCAAAAGGCGATTCGTTGTTTCTTCTTCTTCTTCTTTTTATCTCTCTTTTCCTTTCTTTTCTTTCTTTCTTAATTTTTTTTTCTTTTTCTTTTTTTCTCTTCGATAAATCCCCTCTCGTGCGAAAGTTTCCTTTCTCTTTTGATGAATCGGTGGGAACGAATACCGGCCAATCGAGTACCGATGGAGATTATCATCGATTTATAGAAACTCTATCCGTGCCGTGTTACGAAAGTTAAAATGGAGACAGAAGGAGGAAATAAAGAAAGAAGGAAAGAGGGAAAGAAGGAAAAGAAAAAAGAAGAATAATAACTTCGTAGGAAAAGATAATCGAAAATAGTCGAGAAAATTCCTTGTATTTATTGTAGTCCTAATCGGCGAACGTCCGCGAACATCCTTTCTTGTATAGAACAAAAAAAAAAAAAAAAGAGAGAGAGCTTCGTCTCGCTTAAAACGAAGGGAATTATTTCTGAAGGATGCCAAGGAAGGGAGCCTTTTCTGCCGAAAGCAATGTAATTAGCTAACGATGTCTATTTATTGGTGTAATCGCTCAGAGGTAATAAAAAAAAAAAGTAAAAAAAGAAAAAAAAGAAAAATAAAAGTAAAAAAAAAAAACAAAAGCATTAGCTAACCGATAAAACGATTGCGATGCAAGCGAGCAGCCCTGAAATTCAACGTTTCGATTATTCTCGACGACAACTTTCTTTTTTCTTTTTTTTTTTTTCCTTTCTTCTCTATCTCTCTCTCTTTCTCTCGATAAAATCACGTCACGCGACGAATGAATGCAATATGTGAGAGTACCTAATAATATATCGAATAATCGAATCAATCCTAACATTTGCTCGTAGATCTCTGACAAGTGGAAAAAAATAGAAATAAAAGGAAACGTGAAATGAAAAAAAAAAAAAAGAAATCGAAACGTTGAATCTCGTCGACGATGTAATAACACTCGATATATTTATAATATAATACCGATCGCGATTTTTCTTGCTCGGAAAACGAACGAGCGATAAAATCCTTGACGTAATTATCATAATTGTTGTATATAAAGGACGTTCCTCGAGTTTCTTCTTAAGGCACCGCTATAGGTTGTAGGGTTATAATTGCATTCGGTAGCGGTCGTGTTTTAGACAACGGTAATAATGATGATGGCGACTATTATTATTATTACTTCTATTATTAATATCCTTGTAACGAATGGAACGATTGTCTAATTTTACAAGATGATTTTTTCATTGAATATATTTTGACAATATAGATACGCTTTGTCGATTACTCTTAGCGACCCAGCTTAGTTCCTCTCACCTTTCGATAAAGTTCAACGTATCGTTATAAAATTTCTTATTCGAGGTCAGGAGAATGGACGTTGAAGGAAAATCAATAATATCTTTTACGATCGATTTGCTGCTTTTCATTATTATGCCATTTACTCTACGTAAGTATTTATTACTTTAACTACGATCGTAACATAACGAGAAAAGGTAAGTTTCGTTTTATATTAATCATTCGAACTTAACTTTACTAATCTCCAAGGAGAAAAGGAAAACAAAAAAAATCTATGTCATGAATTTTGCACGAACATAAACGATACGAAATCGTAAGAGAATAAGAAAAAGCGAAGAAGGCGGCCGATTTTTCTAATTGAAACGATCGTGTTTCTCTTTCTTTTCATTTATATATTTTTGTATTACTTTATTTTCCTACCTTTTTCTCTCTTCGTCTCTACGCTTGATTAAATCTCGTAAGATTTTCGAATCGGCAATCGGTACGTGAAATTCATTTTAATTAATGAAAACAAAATAAAACGAATCGATTAAATTAAAATCCGATCTTTGTGGCTTTAACAATTTTATGCCGAGAGAAAGAAAATAATAGAAACAGAAAAGAGATAATTAATGAAAAAAAGAAGCAAAAGGAAGACAAAACCGGTCAATTACGGCGAAATTTCGAGATGCTACTATGATACTATGAATAAAACGACTTTCTAGTATATAGCGTTTCCTCGAGATAGAAACGTACACGTAGAAGAAGATAGTACCTACATGTATATTATATGTGTGTATGTACGTATGTATATTATGTATGTATGTTATGTATGTATGTATATATACACGAATGTGCCTATTTTCGAATGGCTCTCGTACGTCTCTCGTGGGCATATTCGCAAGCACAGAAGCCGTACCGATTTAACGGCTCGATTATGCGAAGCTATGAAACGCGATGCACCTCGCGGTGCCGGGACATTAAAATTGAAATTATAAGCTGCCGCGGCAGATCGAATTATGCAAGAGTACATAACCGTCTACGTGTAAATTTTCTTTTGCCTTGCGTACATAACGTTGCCCGCCCATAAAAGTCCTCATTAGTTATCCGTTTATCTCCTTGCCTCGTACTCGTTTTCTTATCCTTCCCCTTTCTCTCTTCCACCTCCCTCTTAACTTTTTCTCCTACTTCTCCTCCTCCTCCCTCTACTCCTCCACCACCTCCTCCTCCTCCTCCTCCTCCTCCTCCTCTTCCTATTTTTTTTTTTCCACCTTTATTATATTACTCGATAATCAACATTTTCAGTTCTCTATTCGTTAACTATTCATTCAAATTTCACTTTCAACGTGATATCGTTAATTCGAATTTTTCTATTATGTTATTAAATATACGATTTCATTTTGAAACGATTTAATTTTCGATTCCAATACGGGTTCGTTTTTTTTTGTTTTCAAGAAGAGAAAGAGAAAGAGAGAGAGAGAAAGAGAGAGAGAGAGAGAAGACTTTTCCGGCGGAAGAAGGGGCTACTCCGTTTACGGTAAGACGGAAGGTATATACGCTTGACTCTCCTCTTATTTTCCATCTCTTTCCTTCTTTTTCTTCTTCTTCTTCTTCTTCTTTTCCCACTCGTGGCCCATGCAATATGCATCGAGTAGGTAACAGGGCCCCGTAGTCGTCGAGCTAACGCATGACGTACTACAGCGTGATACGATTTCAAGTCGAGATTATTCTTTGAATTCTAAGACGTTTCAAAGGGAACCATGGAAGTGAGGAAGAAAGAAAGAAAGAAAGAAAGAAGGAAGGAAGGAAGGAAGAAAGAAAGAAAAGAAGGAAGGAAGGAAGGAAGGAAGGAAGGAAGGAAGGAAGGAATGAAGGAAGGAATGAACGGTACGGAAGGTAAGAACGACGAAGAAAAATAAGAAAATAGAAGAAAGAAGAAGCTCTGGAATCAAGAATGGTAGGCCATAGGAATTGATACTGAGAATTGTGTACTGAAGAGGAGATTCGATATCTTTTATATATTCGAAAAATTCACTTTCTCTCTCTCCCCCCCTCTCTCTCTATCTATTATTTCTCTTTATAAAATTTGCTTCTTTGAGAATAGTAAAAGAAAAAAAAAAAAGAAAGAAAAATTAAAGAATTGAAACAATAAATCGTTTATTCCATTTACTTTAATATTTTCTTTTTTTTCCTTTTTTTCTTTTTCTTTTAAGACAAATAAAAAAATTGAAATAATAAATCGTTCGTTCGATTCACTTTTAATATTATCTTAAAAATTTTTCTTCGATTTTTGATAGAGACGCGTTAACGTTCTCCAGTTACGTCATTATCGTCTGTGCATCTTCAAAAAAAAAAAAAAAAAAAAAAAGGAAGAAAAAAAGAGAACAAAAGTCGATCATCGACATTTCTTTTGTTTGAAAAACCATAAGGGTAAATCGAACGAGCGCATTCGATTCACATTCGACGAGCGTTCATTCTCGAACCCGATGAGGCGTGATCGAGGATACCAAAAGATTCCTAGATCTTTCCTGTGATGTCAAGCTCTCCTCCAGTGTTCCCCGACCGGTTCAGAATGGATCGAGATGTCGATAACGCGGATGATCGATGCCAGGCTTCGGAGACAAGGGGAGACCTTTCGATAGACAACGGCAAAGACCGTGTCGCCTCTTGGCGACGTCTCATTTACTTCGTCAAATACAACATGACTTCTCTTCTCGTCTACTCAAAAAAAAAAAAAAACAACAAAAGAAAAAAGAATACAAAAAACTGAAAGAAAAAATTAAAAAATCCTCGAGAAGTCTTTCGTAGCAGTACCTATCTCTGTTCCACGTGTGGATTATCATATATATTAAAATATTATATATATATATATATTTATATTTATATATACACGATACGATTTTACGATCGACGGCTCTTTTATATATGACTGTGGGAATCGTTAAATTCATAAAGCACTCCTTGTGTATCACCGAGCCCATTAGTTACGATAATGGGAATCGCCGGGATGACTTAATGCACGTATGTACATACAACAGAGGATATACATACGGTGTATGTATGTTAATAAAAAAAAAGGGAACGCACATATAATCGGGGGAATATAAGATTCTCGGGCGTATCGAAAGAATACACGTGAACGTACGAACATGTTCCTCTTCGAAAATCTAGATAACGAATATAAATAATGTAGATAACGAATGAACGATTGAGTGAGAAAGATAGTTACCGATAAACATCTAAATACATAAAGGTATTTTAAAGTCGTACGGGGTTTTTAGAATATTCTTATAAGATTATTAAACAATTCGCGATGATTTTATCTAATATTTTTTCTTTTTTCTTTTCCTTCTCTTTTTTTTTTTTTTTTTCTACCGAGGATCTCCGTACCAATGAAAATTATTAGATAACTGGGAAATGCTTGTAAAAAGATTTACGAAGCAAAGGATTAAAACTGGAATGACGATTTTGAAATCGAAATCGAAATTGATTTACGATTTAAACGGAATTCGAGAATAGTCGGTATATTCAGATTTCGAGGAAGAAAAGGGAAATATATTTTTTTTTATCGATATTCACGTCCATCAATCGAAAATTTCACCAAGAAGTGAAATTTTCTACTAGTACCTTCGTTCCCTCTCAAATCCCTTTGCCTGGTTGCATTTCTCTCGAGTTTACGATTTGTGGATTCAACGTCTCTCTCGTATTCTCTCTCTCTCTCTCTCTCTCTCTCTCTCTCTCTCTCTCGCTTTTTCTCTCTCTCCCCCATCTCTCTCGTTTCCACGTTTGCTTCGCAGTCGTATCAGAAGAGCTCTTTCTCGCGAATACTCTCCGCGGTACTCGCGCAACCCTTATCCCGAAGACCTTTAACGCCCTGGATCGAGTTCACGCTCGAATACCATCCGACAAGGAAATACGAGAGACTCCTTCTCGGTGTTCCTCTCATTTTTGTCCTTCTTCTTTCTCTTCTTTTCCTTCTTCTTCTTCTTATTTTTTTTTTCCTTTTTTTTTCCTTTCCTTTTTCTTTTTTTTAGCGCTCGTGACTTCGCCAACGAAACGACATTGAATACTACCAAGATGGAAGATACGACTCGTTGGAATATTTCTTTTTCCGTCTTTCTTTTTTTCTTTATTTTTTTCTCCCCTCTACCAAGACAATCTACGAAATATCACGTAGAGAATTTTATATGAACAAAATAGTATGTGAAATATATTATTTCATGGATTTCAATGTTGAATCGAAAAGGATAATTCGATACGAATATCTCCGTACGGAAATATATAGATCTAATTGTGTATATACTGATACGAAATATTTAAGTGTACTATAGAAAGTGCTTTAAGAAAAAAGAAAAAAGAACAACGAAACGCTTTTAAAAAATGCGGTGAAAGATAAAAAAAAAAAATATGAAATTTAGTTGCACTTTTCCTTGTTCGGATATTCGTATACGATTCATATTCTCGTACTTGTAACTTACACGTTCTATCATCCCTTTACTTATCTCTGCGAATCATTGAGTATATATATATATATATATATATATATATATATATATTTGTTAGATCTATAGATCCTTTTATATATTTATATACATATATATTTAAATCCACACGGTATCAACTTCGACGTTCCTGGTTTATATTTTCTCGCTCATAACGCACACAGAAACGTATCTACATAAAATATTTTCGTATCTCTTTGAGAAATGAAAGTTCTCTATTCCCTTTAGTCCGGATGCACAGACAGATTCAAAATTTTCTCCTCTTTTCCGTTCCTGGTAATACTACATGGATCTTCTCGAGAAAGTCTCAGAGAACGGTGGTTCTCTTAGAGTTTGCGCTCACTCACGCACGCACGCACGCACGCACGCACGCATGCACAGAGAGAAGGCACGTGCTACGTCGTGTCAGGAGGGAAAGGGGCCAGAATAGAGAAAGAGAAAGAGAAAGAGAAAGAGAAAGAGAAAGAGAGAGAGAGAGAGAGAGAGAGACTTTTGACGCCCTATGTCACGCACGGATACCATTCGACAAGGGGCGCCGCTCTTCGCGGCCAATAATTCAGACTTCAAGGCGCGAGCGTGAAGATCGCCATGACGGAATATCAAAAGCGCCGTACTTTACGCCCTCTCTCTCTCTCTCTCTCTCTCTCTCTTGCTCATGTGCTTTGCAGTTTCTCAAAGCGTCTGCTTCGACGTTGCGAAAGGGAGAGGAATACGAGACGCATAGACGTCGAAACTAAGGGAGTACTGAGGCACTACATATTGTATTATATCTTTCCAAATGCATTATATAAATCGATATTTATATCTCTATGTAGATTCAATATCAATTCGTCATTATACGGGTAAACGGATATATGAAAAATAATTCTTATCTTATTGTTATTAATTTTTTTTTTTTTTTTTTTTCATAGATAGACAGGCATTATTCGAAAGAAGTATAATTCTGAATCAACGAAATATCCCAAACGACATTGTAATATCTCTCGAATCTTTTCTCATGTATAATTATTATGTATAATTATTATTTAATTATACGTATTTTCCACGAGTCGAATTCGTGTATTCGTCATAAAAATAAACGAAATTCATCCATCGCAATTATTATATCTTGCAAAAGTATTATGTTAATCGTCATTTATAACTATGCATATATCTATGTAACTATCCTCGTTGATAAGTATATAAAAAAAAAATAATCTATCCTACATATTACAGATAAATATTATTAAAAATTATCACCTTAATCGAGGAAATATTCCAAATGAAATTTTTATTACTTCGTCTCTTCCCTCTTACGTGTATACATGGAAACGTAGTGTACGTTTTCCACTAGTCGAAGCGTATATGAACCATAAGAAAATTCGTTCATCTTTCGTCCCCAATTTTTCTAACGGGCAATGACAAAGCATCGAGGTCAAGTGTGAAAGAAGAGATAAAAAAATGAGAGAAGTCTAAGAAGGAAAGATGGATAAGAGACGATTGTCGAAATCGCGGTTAAAAAGGTAAATAAGTGGGTAATGTAGTAAAACAAACAAGTTGGTTTGGAAACGTGGGGGGGGGCGGAGGGTTGGAAGGGGGTTTAACTGGGTGTACACGAAAACGACGAGAGTTTCCTTGAGACGACCTTCGCGCTCGCGTGCACACAGGACTAACCAACCCCATCGTTATTCTAGAAGTCTCGGCGCCTATGATGAGACCGACGAAAAAATACGAGCGCTATAGTGCGAGAGAGAGAGAGAGAGAGAGAGAGAGAGAGAGAGAGAGAGAGAGAGAGAGGAGAATACGAATGAGAAGTAGGATGGTTGAAGAGGTGCAGGACGTGGAGGAAGAGAAGGAGGTGGAGAACTTCCTCCGTGGTCGCGCGGGTGACAAACAACCGCGTGCGGATTCCACGGATCCGCAGGGCGCGCAAAGTCCGCGCTAATTAGCGGTTCACGAGCGTGCCGAAAAAGAGACGGTGAGCGAGAAGAAAGAGAAGAAAAAGATGGCGCTGTGCTGAGCGTGGCGCGAGCGAGGGTGAGAGAGAGAGAGAGAGAGAGAGAGAGAGAGAGATGAGAAATGAAAGAAAGGAAAAAGGAAGAGGAAGAAGGAGAGAGGGAGGAATAAGGAGAGGAGAATGAAGAAGAAGAAGAAGAAGAAGAAGACGACGACTATGAGGAAGAAGGAAAAAGGAAGACCTGCCTCAAGATGGTAGGCCACGGTGTGAGTGGGCCATTTGAATATATCGACTTTGGACAGTGAGCGATGTTACACCTGCCGTTGAGAGTCAGCGTAATAGCCGCGAGATGTCACGTTTGGGTACAAACCGAAACAAAATTCCTAAATTACCCCTCTCGTGGTCTAAAGTATTAAATCCTCGTTGTTTCGACCTTTTCTCCTTTCATTCCTCCCTTTTTATTTTATTTTGTTGGTTTTTCTTTCTCCTCCTCAAATTGTTCCCCGACTTATCGTCGCGCCTTTAACGTCGAGAGGATTTGTTCTTTTCTCTTTCTATTTTTTTTCTTTTTTTTTTTTTTTTTTTTTTCAAGCGACACAACCCCTCATTGTTCTGTACTTTCGTTTTAGATTGACCCACGTTTACCGAGTATTATTCAGATCGAAGAAACGTTTTTTTTTTCTTTTTTTTTTTTTTTTTTTTTTTTTTTTTAATCCAGTTAGAATTAATACGAATAGTTGAGAAACAAAAAAAGAGGAAAGAAAAGAAAAGGAAATTATTAACGCGCATAACGTAACGGCATTTAATAAACGGTGCTTGATCACAACCAACGAGTATCGCTTCGTTAAAATATTTTCGTTATGGGAATAACAATTTGAACGATAAATTTCGCCGATCCTTTGATCCTATTTCGATTCGATACGCGACATTGAATTTCGTCCCGTAGAAATAAATCGTCTGTTACGTGTTCGAACGTTCCGAAGGAAGTTGGTTCGTTTGTCGCGGGTTTGTCGATTCAGCGGCAAGCCAAGGAGAGATACCACCCGTTATTTTAGGGTGTCTGGGTTTGCTAAGAAATTTTTGTCGGACGATGTACTCTGTGCTTTCCGTTCCTGATATACGTAACTGCACGCATCACCGCCAAGCAAAGTCGGTAGGCGGAGCTAAGAGAAGACACGCATGGTTGTTATACTCCTTTGCGTATTTGTCAACAAGATCGCCCACGTGGCTATCTAGGTATGGATAAGAAAACCTTTTTAGCTTTTACCCATCGGAGCGTTAAAAAAATATTATCGTTTTTGTAGATGGTGTTAAAGAAAAAAAAAAAAATAAAAAAAAAAAGAAAATCAAATTACAGGTAGGCAATATCAAAATAAATAAACATCATTTTTCTCATGATTGTACAAATATTAAAATCATATGAATTATGTAAATAATTAAGGAAAAAAAAGGTTTGTCAGTAAAACGTTAACAAAAGAAAAAAAGACGGATTATTCAAATCTACTTTTTCTCTCTCTCTTCTTTTTTGTTTTGTTTTTAATTTTTCATACACTCCATACAGCACATTTATTTTTTTCTCGATCACGATACGGTGTATAGAAAAAAAAAGTGATTCGATTTGAAAGAACGGGCGAATAATTTTTTTTTTTATCCATAAAAAAGTATAATACTTACTTACCTATCTCACAATGATAATTGCGTCCTTAATATATTACACAATAATACCATAACAATGAATCTACTCATCGCGTTATCATCGTCATTATTATCAACGTGAGTAATCCAATCGAACGAAATCCTCGTAATCGATCGATGACGTAAGTATCACAGCGGAGATCGATCCGGTCGTTGGCGGTCCGACGCCAAGCCGTTGTCTACTCCCTAACGAGCGGCTTATATCAGTCGATTAATTAAAATGCATTTTATTTTGCAAAGAATCGATCGGCATGGCGCCGAGCTCGTGGCCGTTCGTCTGCACCCAAAAAGAGATCGATTCTTCTATTCTTTCGAACATTTTATTCGATCCCCTCTTTCTATGTCCGTTCTTTCTTTCTTTTTCTTTTCCTTTCTTTTCCTTTCCCTTTCTCCATCTCCATTCCTCTTCCTTCCCTCTATAATAATTTTTATTTTCTTTTATCCCCTCTCTCGTTTCCCTTTTACATAGATTATAAAATAAATAATTTGATATAGACCTACAAAATGAATAAATAGAAATATAGAAATTCTTTATGCTAACGAAATTCAACCACGCCTACGAATTCCATTTCTCCATTGGAATATATATTTTAAATGGACAACCATAGAGACTGCATTACGCTCGGGGATCGGGCTTTGGTAATGACGGACGCCTAAATGAAGATGACAGGCGATATAAATTATATTGATTTACGAAGAACGACGCGAGTTCTATCGCCTCCGGCAGTCCGACAAGGATTGGAGAGAACTGCCAAGCGCATCTTGAAGTCAGGGTTTGTTAAACGCTCACCTCGTCGAAAGATTTCGTCGCAAGGGAGATAAATGATTTCGAGGAATCGTAAATGAAAATGCGCGAACGAGTCCGACGGATCGAGGAGTCCCGATGATAAATCATATGCGATCCTAGAGATCGATGAATACATTTCTACATTTCCTTCTCTTTCTTTCCTTTTTTCTTCTTCTTTCCTTTTTGCTCTTTTCCGTTATCTCCTTTTTTTCTTTTTTTCTTTTAACCAACCTACCCACTTCATTCACCCATCACCACGAACCAGTTCGTAAAATTCGAGATATCAAATTGACGGATGACAAAATTGTCCCGGTTGTAATTAACGATTAACACCTGCGCTCGATAATCGAATTTGTTTGATCCGAGTATACCCAACTAATCCATCGAATTTTGTTTTGTACCTTCTTTAGATATCTGAACTTGTTTGTATCTACCTGTCAACGAGAAGGAGAGAGAGAGAAAGGGAGAGAGACAGAGAGAGAGAGAGAGAGAGAGAGATGACGAGGGAGTATAATAAATATGAAAGAAGAGAATCGACAGATGCACGTGGTACTTATTTTAGCTAGTGTTTGCGAAAGGGTACGAAAAGAATTGGACGAGCGATAGAGAGATAGATCGTCTGATAGATATATAGATAGATAGATGGATGGATAGATAGATGGATAGATGGATAGATAAAGAAGAAACGAAAGGGACTCCACCGAGTGACGATGTTACGGGCTGGTTGCCGTGTCCAGGGGAGGCAGAATCTAAATTAATTGACGGCCAATCTCGTATAAGGCTCATAGCTCGTTAATTGGCAGCTTATAGGCGAACGACCCTCGTTAGTTATAGCGCCGTAACCACCTCCCGCGTTTTCGCCGAGGAGAGAAAGAGAAAGAGCACGTGGTGCGTTTCGGGACGCGTTATTTCGGCCGAACAGGTTACATACGTGTACGCAACGCGACACATCCTCGGACATATCGGTGACGCATAACGAGAGCGCACAGGTGCACTTTCGAAATGCGAGCAACGACGATGCTTCGGTGAACCGTCGAGCTTTTAACGACATAATCCAACATATAGGTACCGGCTACGGATCGATTCTGAATACAACACCCATGTCGTTTTTCTACACGTACTTTCGTCATTTATAATACTTGTTCTTATTTCTTTTTCTTTTTCTTCTTCTCTCGCTCTCTCTTTCTTTCTTTTTTTTTTTTTTCTTTTTTAATTTGTTCGTCCTTTTTGCCTTTTCTTACGAATCGAAGGCTTTACGATCGTCGATACTTCGAATAACGAATTTTATCGATAACTCTTGAAATTACATTTTCTACGATATTTCTTCTTTCGAAAAAAAAGGGAAAAAATTATATATAGTAGATGTGTGTGTGTGTGTGTGTGTGTGTGCATATATATATATATATATATATATATATATATACTTTCTCGCACTAATTATTTCATGGAAGATACGAAAGGGCTCGTGTTCGATTCGTTAAAAGTTTTAAAGACGTTTTCGTTGGATTTTTCAAGGTTCTCATTGAAAGATAGCACGACTCGTTTCAGCCAGAAAGGTCCAGCGAAAGAGAGAGAGAGAGAGAGAGAGAGAGAGAGAGAGAGAGGGAGAGAGAGAGAGAGATAAAGAGAGAGAAAGAGAAAGAGATGCGAAATCACTGTCGATCCTCTCCCCTTTCTCCACCCTCCTCCACCTATCTCAGTTTCTCTCTTCGACGTTCTCCTCGATTCATCCGCCGGCTATCTTCTTTAGGTGAGGCTATAAATTCGGGGGAATTGTAAATACAACGGCGGGTCGGAGAGGAGAGTGCATCGGAAAGGCGAAACCCTAAATCACGTGCCGGACTCGGCACGAGGAGCGAGAAGGATAGACTGCGGCTCGCGGTCTTCCGACGGGCGTTTGAATAAATAAACAAATACAGATTAGTTTCAGGAGGTCACGGTGTGTAAATCATCGCGAAACTCGTTACATATCACTATATATGCGCTTGCCCGTCGGATAATACGATTTGTTGGAGGATCGGCCGGTGCACGCGATCCTCGCCCTCCTCCTGTTCCTTCGTGGAACAAAGCCTCAGGCTTTCTTTCTCTCTCTCTCTCTCTCTCCCCCACACTACCTCTCCCTCTATCATTCTCGTCATTTTTCATCTAGGCTCCATCGAAAACCACGAATAATGGCTAGAGAAATTTTCTTTACGATGCGACCGCGAAGACTTAAACGTTTTCATATCTTTTAACCTCGTTAATGCCTCCTAATTCATGATTTCTTTATTTCGCAAAACAATTATCGTACCAATTATTATTTTTCCAAAAAATCTCGTCAAGAAAAAAAAAAAAAAAAGAAAACGAAGGAAAGAACGCGTCGAATAATACATCAAATAATAAGTCGTAACTTCGCGACCGCATGCTTTTTTTAGGATTAACGAAGACGATATTTGTCATTATTCTTCACGTGCCTCGTGATAGTCGGCATACGTATATGCACATCCATGTATTACGTATGCGTGTCGATAAGCCTCCAAAAATAATATTTCTTCCCTTCCGTGCGCACTAAAATATATCTCCGTTCGTGATCGTTCTATGCATTTTCACGATAGAAAACGTTAGGACAGTTATGAAGAATGTAAATAAGATTAGTAAGTAAATAAGTACGATGAAGATCTTTGCGACGCGCGTACGCAAGCGTACGTAAAACTCGTAAATCGGCATTCGAACAAATTTATTCGGCGCCTACGTCGAGAACGAGTCGAACGATCCCGAGCCACTGCTTTTTCTCTCTCTCTCTCTTTCTCTTTTTCTATATGTCTCTTTCTCTCACTCTCGACGTAGAGAAACGAAAGAAGAAGAAGAAGAAGAAGAAGAAGAAGAAGAAGAGGAAAAAGAAGGCTCGTTAATTCTCGAGGTACATTAATTTCCCGTAAGCGCGAGGATGAGAGAGGATGAAGAAGAGGTGGAGGGTGGAGGGGGAGGGGGAGGAAGAAAAGGAGGAGAACATAAGGGGAGGTGCGGCTAGCCGGAGGGAACGTCGTCGAGCTCGGAAGCTGGTGACCAGATGGTTTAAAGAGCTCCCGGCTTGTTCCTCATTAGGTCGTCACCGGACCTTCGCGCTTCGAGGCGACGCGAGTTGCGCCTACATCCGAAATCCGAGCGACGAGATCCAGCCCCACCTCCTCCTCCTCCTCCTCCTCCTTCTCCTCTTTCTCCTCTTTCTCTTTCTCTTCCTTCTCCTCTCTTCCTCTCTTTCTCATCCTCAAGCTCTTTCTCTCCTCCTCTTCCTCCTCCTCCTCCTCCTCCTCCTCCTCCTCCTCTTTCTTCTTGTTCTTCTGCGTAAGGAGCCGCTTCATTGAGGAATCCCCATCAACGAGGAGGGACCACCCAAACCGTTCTTCTCCGTTTTGGTAATCGTTTCTAACTTGCTCCTGCTCTAACATAGTTCCTTTTTCCTTCCTTTTTTCTATTTGTTTCTTTTCTCTATTTCATTTTCTTCATAACATCTTACAGTAGAACCAAAATCCATTGTTGGAAATTTAAGGGATAGAAAGGGGTAGAAAAAATGTCATCGGATTTGTTTCGTTCTCTGTTTCGAGAAGAAGATGAAGAGAGAGAGAGAGAGAGAGAGAGAGAGAGAGAAATGAGAAATAAAAAAGTACAGAAGGAAAACGAATTTCCTCGAGAGAGGATAGTCCGGTTCGTTCAAAAATCATTTGCAAACGGGACATAGTAATCGCGAAATGGACGCGCGAACGAAACATTGAAAATCGTCCCTCGAGATCGTTACGGTCCACGTACGGCAACGCCATTCTTCTCCTACCTTTCGGTTTAATTAATTGGCCATAACTCGTGAAAACCGTAAATCTTCGATCTCGCTCGTGTATCCATGGAGCGCGTGCGCTCGGCCAACGGAAGAATGGGCTTGTAGGTGGCGATTGTCTCGAGGCCCACGCTCAAATACGTGTGGGAGTTTAGAAACCGAGCGAACAACGTATCCGGCCTCGCATATTCCCCCTGACTATGAGAACAATTTTGCCATGCTCGTAGAAATCGAAATTTTCGAATGCCGATAATATCTTTTACCTTTTTACATATCAACGACGGTACACCGCCGGACGAGACGATGGATAATTACGAAGCGAGGGGCAGATAAATATTACATTCGAAGTCATATCCTATCGTTTTTATACCTATCGACGTTCGTACGCATTTCTCTTTCTTCTCTTTTTTTTTCTGGTTTTTGTTTTGTCCTCTTTTTTTTTTTTTTTTTTTTTTTTTTAATCCTAACTACTTCCTCGAAATCGTAATAAGGAAGATACTTTAGATAAAAGGAAAAGAAAAAAAAAATATATATATATATATGTATTGGAAGGACGACGCGTCCTCGTCTCTTGGGAATCACGAAAGTCTAAGGCATGGCGTGCCGAAATGAGAAATCATGCGGTCTTGTCTTGTTGTTTCGAAGGTATACGGGTGGAGAAGGACACGCCATAAGCGCGACTTCGTGTCACGATAATGGTGTTACATTCAGGGCTGGAACGAAGAAACTCGTAACCCTTTATAACGATCCTGCATTTTCCTTTCGCCAAAAATATCCTATATTCCTCTTTAACGAAGCGATATATCTTCGTACCGGTAACGTTATCGGATCTATCGTATCGATCTTCCTTATTGATCGCCTACCTCTTTGCTTTTTCTCCCATTAAGCTACGAAAGTTTCGATTTTGTAAGAATTCTTATTACCACCCCCGCCGCCCTTCATTCCCTTCCTCCTCCTCATTCTCCCCCTCCCCCGCCCCCCCCCATTCTCCCGTTTACTCTCTTCGCCTTTTACTTTATTTTACATTGA
Source organism: Dolichovespula sylvestris (assembly GCA_918808275.2). Taxonomy (NCBI): domain Eukaryota; kingdom Metazoa; phylum Arthropoda; class Insecta; order Hymenoptera; family Vespidae; genus Dolichovespula; species Dolichovespula sylvestris. Next base: position 4,644,835 of record OU964969.1, read on the forward strand.
ATTTTAATCGTTCACTTTTACATCACTTCCCCACATAAACGACGCTTTCATATTCCTTATATAATTTAAACGATATGAGATAATTATAAAAAGAAAGATGAAATAAAATAAAATAAGATAATATAAAATGAAATAAAAAAGAACTTTGTCGCGTGCTACCCACGTTAACATATTCAGCCTGGCACATTGGACAGTGCCAGAAGCAAAAAGATATCGTCAAGATTGCGTGTGGTCCTCTCAACGGCAGTATCACTCCCACCCACCCCCCCCACCCCCTTTCCTTTTCCATGATTCCTACTCGTACTTTCCTCACCTTCCTACATCCCTTTTACGTTCGCGAACGGAGAACCACCGACGCAGAGGTGTCCTACGATTTGAAACAGAGAACAGAGCAGAAAGAGAGATAAAAAGAGAGAAAGAGAGAGAGAGAGAGAGAGAAGAAAGAAAGAGAACTATGATCGATGATGCTGAAGCTACACAAAGGCGACGATGCACGTATTCGCTTTCTCACCTATCATTTTCCCCTTTTTCAATCTTCCTTTATCATTATTTCCTTTTGTTCAGACTACTTCACTTTCACGTGGGTATAATTTTTCTTAAAGGTCTTAGTTCTTTTTCTCTCCTTTCCTCTCTCTCTCTCGTAGAACTAAATAGATCATCTAGTCAAAAAAAGGATAGAATTTTCGAGAAGACGAATGATAATTACGTGGAACGCCTCGAACATATGGATAGGGAAGCTCAATATTTGCTTTCATTTCTTTCTCTCTTCTCTTTCTTTATTTCTTTTTTTTTCTTCCTTTTTTTCGAGACATCTCTACTCTATTCGTATTAGATATTCAAAAATAGTTAGACGCGGCGAAAGAGAGAGAGAGAGAGAGAGAGAGAGAGAGAGAGAGAGAGAGAGAGAGAGAGAAAGGGGTAGAGAATAAAGAAAGAGAAGTAAAAGAGTGAAAAAGAAAGAATCGATAACCCAAAGGTTCCAACAAAGTTTCAGACGAAGGCGCGAGGAGCATCGATGGCTCGATGACCTCACCGAGGGAGGGCCGCCCGTTTCGTTCTCTCCGCGGGGTTCTTGCTACCCGCCAACTTTACAAACCTCTTTACAGATCGTTATTCGTTCGATCGGGGCCACACATAAATCGGGGGCCCTGAAACAAAAAATAAAAAAAAAAAAAAAAAGAAAAGAAAAATAAGAAAGAAAGACAGAAGGAAAAAAACAGAAGAGAAAGAAGGCTAGCCAACAAGTTTGCTAGCTAGCTGGCTGCCTGGCTAGCTAACTTGCTATCTTGGTTGCTAGCCCAGCTAGCCAAACAACCGGGAATGATATAATGGAGAGTTGCAGACGAGAGAGACGTATTCCTACAGCGCGGAAAACTTATTCCGTTCGGCACGCTCGAGGGTCAAGGGCTGTCGTAAATACGACTTTGGAAAAAGCACCTGCTGGGAGAGCCGATCGAGGATCCTACGACCTTTCGAACTTGCCTTCGCGAATTTTATCACGTTTTACTCTTTGGGGAAAGAAAAGGGATTTTTCTTTTTCTTTTCCTTTTTTCGCATTTTGAACGCGAGGAGGAAGAGAAAGAGGATGGGAGAAGAAAGATGAAAAAAAAGAAGGAAAAGAAAAACAAACAAAAAATAAAGAAAAAAAAGACAAAAAGATAATAATATTATACGAAGGATTACGACGTTCTCCGTCGTTCGTAATTAAAGGAAAGCTCGAAGGGCGGACCTTCTCTTCGTTTCGAATCCATTTTGAAAGTAATAAATAACGAGCGAGTTTTTTTAAAGGGCCGATCAGTAAATATATATATATATATATATATATATATATATATATATATACATACATACACACATATATGTATATATATATATATGTGTGTGTGTGTGTGTGTGTGTGTGTGTGTATACAGCTAGGTAACTTTGAGAGAAAGGCAAGAAAGGACGAAGCGAAACGCAAAGCGATATATCATCGAGGACATAACAAATGTTTACATATTTAAACGCATCTACATATGCTTATTATGCATATAGAAATGGCGGATGCAGATGGACGTGGCGCGCGAGCACGTTCACGGGCACATTTCATCGGGCAGGAAATCGTTAGAACTCGGACGCGTATCGAAGTCGTGACGGTTCACTTGATGCCCACCGGACGTGCAATGCCTCCATCCTCTCTGACTTGACTTAACAGCGAATGGATCGTAAAAGTGAAGCGTAAAAAACTCGAGGAACGCCTACCCTACGCCTTGCGACCGCGGAACCTTTCTTGCGATCATTATTCATAAAATGCACGAGAGTCCAACTTGCCTTTCGTTTGCGTTTCTTTCATTTCTTTTATTTTTCTTTATATATCTCTTCTTTTGTTTATTTTCTCTTTTCTTGATTTTTTTAAATCTTTTTTCT
>OU964969.1:4652240-4672240 GCA_918808275.2 Dolichovespula sylvestris
ATATAATATTTGCTATGGGCGCGTTAGCGAGTCGAGAAAGAGCAATGAGCATTGGTGCGTGCTTTAGAACGTAAAGCGAAAGAGGGAGGAACAGACAGAGAGAAAGAGAGAGAGAGAGAGAGAGAGAGAGACTTAGAGAGAGGGTGAGGTGAATTGTTTACTCGATTGATCGTGGGTTGATGGTCGGTCAGCGTGGCAAACTAATGCGCGTTGCTTGCACGCTAATTGATTGATTACGCGACCAAATATTATGCTCATTTTCGTAGGCCGCCGTGCCGGCTCAGCGCGCAAATATTTTCCTCCGCGTTCGTACGCGTACAAATCGCGGACTAACTTTACACGGACACTTTGTAACTATCGATCATCCATGGCTTATAATGAAACGGGAACGAGATTTTCTATAGTGGATTTCACGGAAAAAATGTGAGAAAAGAAAAGCACAGCAACATTAACAACAACAATAGCAAACAACAACATATGCCTACTTAACTATAATGATGATGATAATAATAATAATAATAATAATAATAATAATAATAATAATAATAATAATAATAATAATAATAGGAAGTAAACGAAAAGAGGAAGACAAATTTACGAAGATGAAGTTTTCGTTGAACTTATGATAATTGCAATAAATCGTTTGAAGGACAATCCAGAATAACGCGCCAATTTCGAGGATTTTTCTCTTTCGCTTGTTTTTCCATTCGCTCTTTTTTCTTTTCTTTTTCTTTTCCTTTTTTTTTTTTTTTTAACGCAAAGTTGCGGTCAACGAAGCGAGGATGAGTGCCCATTCGCTTCGGCGAATCGAGGGTTAAAATTGAAAATCCCGTAGAGCGAAATACGCAATCGGTCACGAAGAAGAGGGTAGTAGCAAGGGGTGGGAGTGAGAGAGAGAAAGAGAGAAAGAGAGAGAGAGAGAGAGAGAGAGAAGGAGGGCGACGGTAGCTCGGATTTTATCCCCGGCTTCCAGTGGTCGTCGTCCCGCCCCAATTAGGGAGGAACTTTGCCAACGTTTCCCCTCCTCCCTCTCTCTCTCTCTACTCTCTCTCTCTCTCTCTTCTTCCTCCCTCTGACCGTCTTTCTTCGCTCTCGCTACGGTGACGTCGACGCTCTCGATTTCACCCAAAGCCGACGCTAACGAGCACATGGAAGTCACGTGGAAAGAGAGGAGAAGAGGATACGAGGGTGGATGGTGATGGTGGTGGCGTTGGTGGGAGTCGATGGTGGAAGTGGCGATGGTGGTGCTGCTACAGGAGGAATAGGAATAGGAGAAAGAGGAAAACGGCGGGACATCATGGAAAATCAAGGAAGGTCACGTGGATCTGACAGGTGAGTCACCCTGTGACTTTTATCCGATGTCCTTCTTTCTTCCTGACAAGAATTGTGTTGGAAAACGTTTGTGTACGAGACATTTCAAAAGTAAATAGGTACGTTGTTAAGGAAGGTTCGAGATGGATATTTTATCAAACTGATTAGGACGTAAATAAACAGATTTTTATGATGTTAAAATGTAGACAATAAAATGTATACACACACACACACACACACGCACGCATATAGATGTAAGTATTTTCAAATGAATTGGAAAACGAAATATATAGAATCTTGATACGTATTAGAAATAATTATTAATCTATGCGAGTAAACAGGAAAGAGAGAGAGAGAGAGAGAGAAAGAGAGAGAGAGAGAGAGAAGGAGGGAGAGATAGAGAAGTTATAAATCTTGAGTTCTCGCGTTTAGAATGATACTTCGAATGGCATTGAATTTTATGGTCGATCGTAACTCGCATTAGGACGTTCATCGACCCCCCCTTGATATCCGATTCGAGCGTATCGGAGGGTGTGCATCGGATTGGCCGCACAATTATAGAAATAAACATTCAAGCTGTGTAGCATAATTATGTTAGACAAGGGGGCGGGTGGGGTAACACAATGGGAGAGAAGTTTGAGATCATGGAGATCGTTGGAAGCGTAAAAAAAAAAAGTTAGGGTTAGTAGGGTGTGTTGGTAGGTTCGTGCCCTTGATTGCGGTACCCATAAATTCTCTTAACGTCTTTATACGCTCCCTGACGTTTCGAGTTGGCCATAAGGGAACGTTAGAAAAGGATTTCGATTGACCTTTCCCAAATGGGCAAAGAACGCGATGTATGTCGAGAAATTAAAAAAAGAAGAATAGTGATATTAATAATAATTAAAAAAAAAAAAAAAAAAAAAATAATGAAAAGAAAAAGAAACGAAAAGAAGAAAAACGAAGTAACATCTACAATGTAATTGTATAATTGTTTTGTTAATAGTATAATTAATTTATAACAACTCGGTTCTGTGTACTTACATCTCTCTCTGTGTGTGTGTGTGTGTGTGTGTGTGTGTATTACTTCGTTTCGTAGAAAAAAATGAAGATAATCAAGAGAGTGGATTCGCGAACGTGATCGAGGCGTCTAGACGTCTCTCTAGACGATGAGATCGGCAATGCTCGTGATTAAAGAGTTAATTAATACAATCGATCGCGATCGATTTAAAAGAGAAGATTATAACCGAACAGGTATACTCCCGACTATTGTCTATACTCACCCGAAGTATGTACGTATATCGATAGAACGAAGCCACACGAACGTAAAATGGAAAACTCTTGACGGCGTAGCAGAATGCTCATTTGCCATACCACTCGACGTGGAACAGATTTCGGTGATAAAGAGAGAAAAAGCTTGAGAGAGAAAGAGAGAAAGAAAGAAAGAGAGAGAGAGAGAGAGAGAGAGAGAGAGAGAGAGGCTACAAGCTTTATTTATCTATTACACACCGGCCGAATCGAGAAGAGCTCGAAAGGATTACCGTGGGACGGAGAGAGAAGTTTGAAGGGGTAGAGAAAGAAAGAAGAAAGAGAGAGAGAGAGAGAGAGAGAAAGAGAGAAAGAGAGAAAGAGAGAGTGAATGATAGATCGAAAGGGAGCATATGTTAGGGGTTTTCGTAGACCCCTGGGGGTTGCGGGTAGAGTAGGGTACCCCCCAATTACTGGCTCCCCTTTGGCCTCTTCCTCTTCTTCTTCTTCGTGTAGAATCTCTCTCTCTCTCTCTCTTTCTCTCTCTTTCTCTCGTACTCTCTTGTACTCTCTGTGTTAGGCGGGATCAACCCTCCAGAAACTACTTCATTACGCAGACAGCCGTGTTGACTTGTATTGTGCTCCATCTCGAAGAGGGAGACCCTTCAAATAATATCTGTGACGAATCGCTTGCACGCCTCCCTCCCTCTTATCTCTCTCTCTCTCTCTCTCTCTCTCTGGCCGTCCCTATTTTTGCACTGGTACCATTGAGATTCATCGAGGTTGCAAGCGAGAGATTTTCCTCCGAGTCTTTTCTTCGACGTCCCTCGGCTCGTACTACACGGCTCATTCTCGGCTTCTTCCTTTTTTCCTTCCTCACTCACGACGACCCTTTTCTTCGCGACGATGAGGCGACGATCCACTCTAGCTCGGTACACCTGCTGCACAGCATCATCTCGTAACGGTACCGTTAACGATCTCTACGTGGTTCTCGGGATATTCTCCACATTTTCTCCCATTTCTTTTCTCTTCTTTTCTCTTCTCTTCTCTTCTTTTCTTTCATTTCCTTTCCTTCTTCTCTATTTTCGTCGTCTTTCGATTGAATTCGCCCAGGGTACGAACTAACATCGTTCTCGTTTAACTTGAAAATACAAAAAGGAATAAAGATGAAGAGTAAAAGAAAAAAAAAGAAAAAGAAAAAGAAACAATATCGCCAATATTTTTTTTATCTTTTTCGTATACCTAACGTGAGTACATCGAGGAAACCATATTCTTAACGTCAAATAAATCAACAACGAGGTCTGGCCAATCGCCAAATGCTATAGAAGAGAATTTTTACTTACAGGGCACAGGCTCGCGATTGAGCAAATAAAGCGGGATACCCTTCTTATGTACATACTTTGGAGTCGAATGCACGAGCTCGATCGTACGTCTAATAACGCTACTGAATGATCATTCATGCGCGACTAAGCAGTCGTACAAACAGATTTTCTAATCTAACGGATAAACATTCACGTACGATTTCGATCTAGGCACGTTTGTTTGAGGAACGCTTCGTTACTGACGGCAACCCTCAGGCTTTAACTTTCTAACGTTAGGTGGATTTAAACGGTCGGTTAGATTTATGACTTTACGATCCTTTCCACTTCTATTAGCTCTTTGAAACTTTTCGCTATATCTATTATTGTAATATTCAACCGTTTGACCTTGAGCAAAAACCAAAAAAAAAAAAAAAGAATTAACAGCTTATAAGGCGTATTACTCTTTAAAATTATAAAATACATTGTCATATACGCGTAATATTTAAATAATTATTTCGACTATTTTGTATTATCATCGACTAGCGATCACGTTTTACTCGATTTGTTTGTAATTTTATACAACAAAAAAAGCACACGAATAATAAACTATATATATTTAACAAACTTATCGATTCGTCGAACGAAAGATCAGATACTTTAGACGATCGTGAAAGCCGTAATAATTAATCGATAATTCGTCGAGTCTAGGAAAAATCTCGTCAGAATCAAATCGGTTGTTATGAATGCTTCGCGTATATATGTACCATGAGAACTTTGAGACAGCCAAGGTTAAATGGGATTAAGGCACGAAAGGACTTAATCTCAACGAACTCACGAGCGGAACGCGCGAGGTAGCACCAGCGGCTAGCAACCCTGCTGATTAATGATCCACGATCGAAGTTGGAGTTTGAGCGAGGGGGTCATAAAAGCGGCGTTTAACGTGGCGCAATGCCTCATCATTCCTTTGCTATAAATCAGCCTAAACACAGGCGGCGAACGAGAAAGAGAGAGAGAGAGAGAAAGAGAGAGAGAATATATTCTCTTTTTCGATAGCACGATGTACCGACTCATTCTACATTCATTCGTTTGTTATGATTTCAACCGCCTAACCTTCCACCGTTTCTGTTACTTCTTTCTATATATTTCTTCCTCTCTCTCTCTCTCTCTCTCTCTCTCTCTCTCTCTCTCTCTCTCTCTCTCTCTCTCTCTGTGTTTCAATTCTTTCTCAAAATAATCCCGAACGCATGAACCGAAAGAAATTCTTCGCGCACACGTTATAAGTTTCGTAATAAAGGCAATAAATTGACAATTGTCCTACATACCCTTTAGGTATACATTTTGACTTGCACAATCAATAATTGGACATATGAGAAAGCGGATCACGAAAATACTGTCCTCCTTTCCCCTTACTCTCTCTCTCTCTCTCTCTCTTTGTTTCATTCTTTTTCAAAATAATCCGAAACCGTATCGAATCGAAAGAAAAGAAACTCTCCGTACGCATAAGCTTAATGACGAAATCAACATGTCGACTATTATCTTACATACTCTTACAAATTTTACTTACACGAACGAATAAATTCAATTTTTTTCTTTTCTTTCTTTTTTTTTTGTTGTTGATTTAACGGGAACGGCAAAATTATATTACTTCCGGTTTGATGAACTAGAAATGTGTACAAAAGAAAAAGGAGAAGAAAAGAAAATAAAAAGAAGTATACGGTAGAATAAGAAGAAGAAGAAGAAGAAGAAGAAGAAGAAGAAGAAGAATAAGAAGAAGAAGAAGAAAAGGAAGAAAAAAGCAGTCAGAGATTAGGAAACATCGTCAGCTTGACGTACACAAGAGAAGCTAACGAAGAGATATCTCGCAAGTAAAGCGAGATCTTTCTCGCTCGCGTGCGAGTTTTGTATATCGCCTCGTGTCCAAGAGTAGAAAATCGTTAAGGCCATTATGCCGCGGAATTAAGACGTGAGCGTTGCGCGGATCCCGCGGCAGGTAGAACGACGACGGACATTAATCATTTCGGTATGCGCCGACAAGGACGAGGAACGAAGAGAAGCGCGACGAGTTCGTCGACGAAGATGCCAATTCTCTTCTTCCTTCTCTCTCTCTCTCTCTCTCTCTCTCTCTCTCTCTCTCTCTTTCTCTCTGTCTTTTTCTCTCTTTCTCTTTTTCAGCATGCGAAAGAAGAAGGGAATCGGTGCTCATTGTGAAGTCCACCAGGGTTTCAATGCGCTATGATTACGTCCTTGCCAGTTGAGATTTACCAAGTGTGTTCTGGAACAGGGGTAGAAGGAAGAGAGACGGGGGAGGGAGGAGGGAGAACGGTGGTTGGGTGGGTGGATTGGTAGGCGCGAAGAAAATACGCGAATCGAAACTCCGTACGTCTTTACAATCGTTATTATCGTCGAACATCATACATATTTCGACGCACGGCTACGATCATTTTTTTTTTTATAAGTAACTTTCGAGTATGAAATGTTTTCATTTTCTTTTATTTTTATTTCTTTTTTTTTTTTTTTGTTCGCAACATCGAACGGGTATGATTATATTTCGTACAACTGAGTCATACGGATACGAATGAGGATTCTGATGAGGCAGTATTTGGAGATAATCGTTGCGGTGCTGTTTGTAATCTCGGGGGAAAAATAAAAATGTATTGAGAAATAAAAACCACGATGAATCCGTTCGAATGAGATATTCTGCTACGTAATAATCTATGATCGATAACAATAATAATGATCTGTGAATTGATTTGGAAAAAATTTTCAACGATTCGAAGAAATTTTTAAATCGCACATATGGATAACGTCTGTTATATTTCCCAAATCGTTTGACGTCGTAATTGTCCGTTCTAAGTTATAACGCAGAACTACGTCCGATCGTATTCCCAAAGTATTACGGATAAAAAGGTGAAAAAGAAAAGAAAAGAACTGTTCTATTCGAACATATACGTACATATGTACCTACATATGTCTTCTCGTTTTAATCGAATCGAGACATAAACTTAAAGATTAAAACGTAAGAATCGTAGTTAGGACATTATCGAAGGGTTTCGTTACCAAAGGTATCTCTTTTTCTTTCGTTATCTCTTCGTTACTCTTTGGCGGTTCCCTTCGCTTTTCTTCGTGGCGCAACAAAGAACAATGGCGTACGGTGGCCGCGCGTATAGTCCGTCATTGTTCGTCTCTGGGAGCTCGTTTAAGTACCTACCCAGGACGTTTCGACCCCGCAGAGAGATAAGAGTCGGCACTCTTTGATTCTTCTCATACGTACGCTAAAGAGAGAGAGAAAGAGAGAGTTCGGACCCCCACGTACGTCCCTCGAATTTGTTAACTTTCGAAGAAATTCGATTGTAACTTTCGACGAATAATATCATCAAGATTATTCCCAAATTACACTAAAATTCGTTCGCATCGTCACGATGATCTTATAAAAAATGAGGAACTCTCGGTTTACAAAATTTCCTTCTGTTTGGTCGATTTAAAGAAAAAAATAAATAAATAAATAAATAAATAAATAAATAAACGTCCCCCCATTCGCTCGACGTATACCTCTTTCGTAAGTATAGATTGATTATCAATTAAAATGACATAGTTTTTAACGATCGCGTTGCCCTATCGTAGTGCCATTAGCTTCCGTATGTAAATCCGTGAAGATTTCTCTCCCACGCCGTAGGAACTTGTCCGTACGGATCGTTATCGCCGCGTCATCGTCGAGGTCTCGACGTCTTGGTCGAAGTCGGTGACTGGCAAATCCCGATGTCAACGGGTCGAGAACGAAGAGAAAGAGAGAAAGAGAGAGAGAGAGAGAGAGAGAGAGAGAGAGAGAGAGGAAGATAGGTGGAGTCGTCCTTCCAATGGCAGAAGCGTCATGAGTCATCGTCGAGTCATCCTTAAACTGCCTTTTAATATCTCGGCTGCAGCTTCGTGGTGACACGAAGGAAGGTGAGAGGACACCAGGGCCGATCGTCGAACGACTACCTGTGAGAGCGCCACAACGACAGACGAACGAAAGAGGTGGACCTGGACGATGAGAAAAAGAAGGAGGAGAAAGAGGAGTAGGAGGTAGAAGAGGAGGAAATCTCCGGATAGAGTCGGAGGCTCGAAGCTATTACTCGGCGAATTCTTTCGTCGATCCTCCTCCTCCTCCTCCTCCTCCTCCTCCTCCTCCTCCTCCTCCTCCTTCTTCTTCTTTTTCATCTTTTTCTCTTTCTCTTTCTTAGTCTCTCCTTCTCTCTCTCTCTCTATCTATCTTTCACTCTTTCTTAGTGCATCCAAGTACCTACCGATCGGTTCACCGCTATGTCCTACCGTCCTGCCACTGGTCGTCTCCTTTCGATTCATCGAGAGTCGTCCAGATACGAATCGAGAACGATCGAGATCACGCGGAAGATCTCAGATCGGACCGATATATTGCGGTATATAAGAGAAAGTAGAAACGAAATTGTCCTTTTAAACAAAATTCTCCGGCTCTATTAAACTCATGCATTTCTTCCTTTCGAAATTTTATATACACATATATTACCCATGAAGATATTTCCTTGCCTTCGAGGATTGTCCTCGATTTTGTGCGGCACAGGGGGAAAGGTAACGAAAGGGAAGAGAAAAATTGGGTAGAAGAGACAAAGTCACGCGCGCAGAGTTCACCTTCGCCGAGAAGGCGCATATACCTTTATAGTAGCGACACATTAGGGCACGCGCACACGCGATGCACCGCACTATAATCGAACGTATCTTCGTGTATCATTATAAGAGAAAAAGAGAGAGACACAGAGAGAGAGAGAGAGAGAGAGAGAGAGAGAGAGAGAGACCCCAGAGAGCTTAACCCTCTTCGTTTCTTTTTCTTTTCTTCTTTTTTTTTTCTCCTTCCTTTCTTTTCTTTCTTTTCTTTCCCCCTCTCTTTTCCCTTTTCCCATGCCCAGCATCATTTAGTTTCCAGATCGATGCGAAATTACCGATTCCGGTCTCGTTCCGGGAAAACGTCCGAAAGTGGAATGACATGGTCCTACACCCGGCATTTGGATTTTTTGGGGGAAAAGATCGTCCGTCATTTTTTCTCCAAACACGCAACGACGATTTAGTGAAGACTTCTCTCTCTCTCTCTTTCTTTTTTTCTTTTCTTTCTTTCTTTCTTTTTTTCTTTTTTTTTGCTGAGAAACCGCTTCGAGATACTTACCATTACAATGGGTAAACAAACTCGTAGGTAGGGAAGGTGTTCAAATCTTTTCTCTTCTTCTAAACCGTGAGATTACGTATAGAAAAGTGTACGTGGAAGAGAGAGAGAGAGAGAGAGAGAGAGAGAGAGAGAGGGATGGGCAGGGACTCCTAGGGAATTTTCAAAAAAAATCTACCAACTCGCTCGGACTGGCAATTCTCGAAAAAGCAGACGAACACAATTCTATCCGATTGCTCGCAACAAAGTCGGCAAGATAAAGACAGGTTTCCAACCATGTAGAGAAATAATTGAGGAGAGAAGCGTGATTGGACGAACGGTTAGAACGTTTTTGTAACATTGTTAGAACGACCGAGTCTAATTTTTTTCCTTTGTCCTTATATTAGCCGGGTCATTCCCAAAATGTATCTATAATTTAAGGATGAAGAACACGTCGAACTTGCTCCGAGAATATATATCTTTTATTATGGCGTACATATATACTTATTTATCGAGAGAAAATCCTTTGGCGTTTGCCAACGTACGTTTAAGTTATACGACAAATTTTTCTATAAGGAAAATTCTTACGTAGAGTACGGCGCACGACGGATATTCAATTCTGACTTATCGCTTTTACGAAGACGTAAATCATCGGAGAACGCGAGCGCGTTATTTACCATAGCGATATTCGCCAACGAATCGTTTAGCCATGGCCATTCTCTCATCCTGCCATCAATATTAACCGTCGAATGTTAGCCCCGAGAGCGAGTACGACCGAACTGAAGAGAGAAAAGGTAAACGATATATATATATATATATATATATATATATATATATATATATATATGCACGTGAAGTTCCTCTCCGTACACGGCACCTCTCCGCGTGTCTGTATCTATGTAGGTACATTATACGTAAGTGTGTATGCGCATGGCTCTTTTCTAAGGCTGACCACGCTACCCTATCCCCTCTGTCAGCATCTTCGCAAAGAGGAATATTTAGTGATAGTCGCCTGGAGGCAGGAGCAACGGACGACGTTAACTAATACATGCTCAAGCTGCTGGGACATAGTGACGTATGGGCCTCAGTAAATAAACTATTAATATTATGGTAACGTCACGCATTCCTATCCATATTGGCTCGGTTCGTTCGCTTGGCGCCTCTCCTTTGCCTTTGGAGAAAGGAAGAGGAAAGGAAGGAAGAAAGGATAGAAGGTAGGAATGAAGAAAGGAAGGAAGGAAGGAAGAAAGGATAAAAGAATAAACGAAAGAAAGAAAGGATGAAAGGAAGAAAAAGGATAACCTGCCTACTTCTCGCTCGGGCTGACTCTGTTGATGGTGGTATCCCTAGTGCTGCGGGGGAGGGAAAGAGTAAGAGAATGAAATAGCCGCTTTGCTCGGGATAAGATTTACAAGGCAAAGAACAAATACGTAAATTACGCCCCTGAGAGATAATGGCTCCGAGTAATAAAGCTCGAACGCGATCCATTTAAATGGCCAACGAGGACTATCTAATTTTTCTTTTCTTTTTCATCTTTTTCTTTTCTTTTCTTATCTTTTCTTTTCTTTTCTAAAACGTTCTTGCGTTTCCCGGTCAATCCAGTTAATCTTAGCGATAGTCCTGATCGATAGAATCGAGAACAAAAAAATAGTTCGATAACGGTGGATAAATCCACGATCCAATTGTGGTATCCATATCTATAACTGATCCTTATCGTTTCAAACGAAATAATAATCCTGAAGAACGGGCGGGACGGGAGGGGAAGGAAGGGGTGGGGAGAGGGGTTTAGGTGGCGAAAAAAAAAAAGAAATATGGGGAAAACAAATAAATTTATAACTTATCGGAATACTTTGAGCAAACACTTTTGCAATAACGATACACCTACCTCTGGATAAAGTTATTATAACATTTCGGTGGAAAATATACGTTGAAAACTATGGCGTAGTAGGTTTAATTCGGCATTCAAACGTGTATCGTTCTCGTTTATCGACAGCCACGGATAAGATTTCATATCGAGGAGATAAAATATGCGTCCATTAATTTTATGGATATTGCCTTGTTAAGTCAGTGCCGGGTTTACGGCCAATACGTTTCTGTTAAAATACAACGCGTTAATCTACCTAATATGTCGATCTACGGTATCTACGTGCCCGATTACCACCACCGGAAATTCCTTCGATCGTGAAAATCGTTAAATAGACAAGCTCCTTGTATCTTCGTATTTGCATTACGACGTTACACTGTTACATAGACTCTCTATAAGTGATTTCTAACTTTGGACGGGATATTCTTGTCCGTTCGTACAAGTCTACGCGTGCGTAAGCATCTATGCTACACTGCACAACCACTTTCGTTCGGCGCATCGGTTAAATTATATTTAATTACACGAACGTCCCTTCGGATAATTACTTTCCAATTATATACTGTACTTTCATACTCGTATCCAACGCGTAATTGTGCGTTTCATTGTACGATGCGATAAAGAATTCATTATCGATACGATTCAATGCAGTTGTGTTTTGATCAGTCATTACGAAATAACGAAAATTTTATAAAATCCCCACGCCAATTTTCCTCTTTCACGTCGTTACAATGTCGAATTATTATCATAACAAAGGGTACGATTGATCCGTTACACCGATCATTCAAAAGTTTCAATTTCTCGTATAACGAATGAGTGACATCGAAAGAGAGAGAGAGAGAGAGAAACAATTCGTGTTCTTATACGTTGTAGAGTATCGAAGTACACGTTTCTTTTTCGAGTAAACAAAAAAAAATGTTAATAAAGAGATAAAGAATTTGTTAAAATTATTCTTGTGACGTACGGCGTTCGATTTGTAGAAACAATTTCTGAAACACATCCTCCCCCCCCCCCCTCCTCCACTCAAACTCGAAAGGCTAAGAAGAGATAGGTATATAAAAAGTGGACGTTGTTGTGTTCGGACTCGCGATACCGACTCGGTCAGAGATGATTTTTTTCCTTCGCATAAACGGCCGCAAATGAAAGAGAGAAAGAGAAAGAGAGAGAGAGAGAGAGAGAGAGAGAGAGAGAGAGAGAGTGAGAGATGAAAGTTAGCGTGAGCATCCGTGATGAGATGCGAGGCAATCAATGCGCCATCAAGTCGGCTCGATTTACGGCTACATCGTCACGGCTTCTATTCGTTCCCTTCGAAGCCCTTCGTAGCTTCTCCTTCTTCCCTTTCGACGACGACGACGATGACGACGACGACGACGACGAAGACGACGACGACGACGACGACGGCGGCGGCGGCGAATACGACGATGTAGTCGACGGGTTTGCATCTCGCGAAGCGGCCGACGGCTATTCAACGCGAAGAATTATTTCAATTTAACATTTTACCCCCTTCGAATTCCATACTCGTATCTCACCTTCTTCTTCTTCTTATTCTCTTTCTTCTACTTCTTCTTCGATGGATTTACTCTTAGCTCGTTTCATCTCTCTCTCTCTCTCTCTCGCTCTCTATCTATCTATCTCTTTCTGTCTCTTTCTCTGTCTTTCTCTCTTTCTCTCTTTTTCTCTTTATCTATCTATCTACCTCTCTCTCTCTCTCTCTCTTTCTCTCTCTCTATCACTCTCTTCAATATCTTCCTTTTTCGCAAAGGCATATGAATAGGTAGGCTGATTTATAGAAATGAGTTTAGACTTATCATTACTTTTCGCAAGGATCGCTATGCCCTTTCGTTACAAATCTAAATCATCTTAATCTTCACTGATAGAATCACTATGAGCTGATACGACGAATAAAACCTAAAGCGTTAAAGTTTCGCCTTTCGTAAATATTAAAAACCATTCGTATATTTGCAACGAATTATTATCATAGAGAGAGAGAGAGAGAGAGAGAGAGAGAGAGAGAGAGAGAGAGAGAGAGAGATAAATAAATAAGAGATAGAGAGAGGAATCTATTCCTTGTATAAAATGCATGTAATATACTTCGGTACATGCGTACTCGAAGAAATAATGGAATAAGAAAATAAATAGGTAGTCATGGGTTTAACTCGTTCGCAGTTAAAAGGTGGTAGCCCTTAGAATTTCGTAGACATTAGAAACGCACGGTCTGTTTCGAATAACTTGCCGTGGTGACGGTGACGCGCGCTGGCGGTGGCGCCACGACGCATGAATAACTAACCTCTGCCCTCCAGAACGAGCTTCCCTTCCTTGGTGTGTGGGTGGCGTTGGATTTTTTGCATGACTGCTCGCTGGCATTGGACCTGGAAACTGTGTATGTCATGTGTGTATGCGTATGTGTCTGTATGTATAAGTGAGAAAGAGGGAACGAAAGAGAGAGAGAGAGAGCCCAGTAGTAATTATTCCTCTTGCTCTTCTCCTCGTCCGTTCTCATCGTTCCTCTCTTTGCTTTCTTCTTCTTCTTCTTCTTCTTCTTCTTCTTCTTCTTCTTCTTCTTCTTCTTCTTCTTCTTCTTTCTCTTCTCTTTCTTTTCGGTCTTCTATTCACCCTCGAGCGTTTCTCTCTCTCTCTCTTTCTCTCTCTCTCTCTCTCTCTCTCTCACTCTCTGTCTTTGTCTCTTTCTTAACCCACAGATGTCTCAAGCAACCCTCTATCTTTTTCTAATCAAATCGTGAGAACTAAGGGTGAATTTTCAATGCGACGTGATTAATGATAATAATTGATAATTATTTGTTCATTGATATTGTATAATAATTAAATGGTACGATACGTTAAATGATACGTTATAATGACAATGACTAACGATCTTAGGTACGTAATATCTTCAGATTCAAATATGAAAGTATGATAGACAAGTACTTCCTCCTTATTAAAAGATCCTTCATCGCGTCGTCATTTATCGCGTATTTATTCAATAATACCTCATCCAAGATCGTACAATGTCAAAAATTTCATACATTTAATCTACAATTCCTCCGATGTTTAACGATCGGCTAATTCTCATATATGGTACAAATGTTAACACACACACACACACACACACACACATATATATATATAAAGATGCTACATGCACTGTTCGTTCGTGTTGTCCTTCGAACGAAATTTATACGTTTCCGGACGTTGTTGTCCGTACCGTGATTAAAGAGAGAACGAAACGAAACGAAACGAAACGAAACGAAACGAAACGAAGAGAGGATAGTTAGAACGGGTGATACTTGAGTTACAGAGCACGTAGCGTTTGGAAAGTCGTTACATGCGGCAGCCGTCAAATAAAAATACCGGCCAAACTGCGGAGCGTTCGACGAGAAACGAGATGATTTATCGTTTCCTCGAGATCGCGTTCGTAAGAAATCCGTTCGAGAGTAGAAACGCCAGGGAGAAGGCTCTAGACGGAGAAAGAGAGAAAGAGAAAGAAAAAGAGAAAGAGAAGGAGATAGACAGATAGATAGATAGATAGATAGATAGAGAGAGAGAGAGAGAGAGAGAGAGAGAGAGAGAGAGAGAGAGAGAGAAAGAGAGAGAAAGAGAAAGAGACGTTTACAAGAAACGACCGGCCAAACGAGAATATGTCCCTAGGCTTTTGCAACGTTATTGAAAACAAGCTTAACGCTTAACGCTTCCGAGTAGATACCTCTACATTCTTCGCGTTGCACAGAGATTAAATGTCGTTGCACCGATTCGAGCATGCTCGGGATACCTTTACTTTAAGTGAAACAGTGTTTTGAAATCTAACGATAGTTTACTTACTACGAAATAGAGAGAGAGAGGGAGAGAGAGAGAGAGAGAGAGAGAGAATGTGTGTGTATATGTATTGGAAAAAAGTTGATAGAAAAGGATGGTAGCAGCCCTGCTTGTTTCTCGTCCCTCTCCCCCCCCCCCTCCCGTCCTCCTCGTCCTACACCCTATTTTACGAAGGATTTTTAAGAGCCGTCGATGGGGTTTTAAAAAAATCAAGACGCCGCGGGTGCTGCCAGTAGACGAACCAAAACCAATGAAATGGAAAGGCTCAACGAAATAAGCAATAAATAGTATCGTAAAACTAAGGATATGTAACAAAAAACGAGAGGAGCGCACACGTCGTTAAGGCTTTATAACTCGTCGAATGTATTTTAATTATCGGCATCGGTCGAAGTCGAGTCTTATTGAAAAAGGAAAGAATTAGAGAGAGAAAGAAAGAGAGAGAGAGAGAGAGAGAGAGAGAGAAAGAGGGAGAGAGAAAGAGAGGGAGAGAACGAGAAAGAATAAAGGAGAGAGAGAGAGAGAGAATCTTTCGTGGTAGCGTAACGTGTACCTACATCTTATTTCTCGCTTAAGCTTTTCCTCAAAACTATGAACAACTTTCTATTCTCTTCAGCGAGAAAAATAGATTCGATAAAGATTGAAATACATAATTCAGTTAAAAAGAGGAAGGAAACGAAAAGAGGGGAGGAAGAGAAGGGAGACAGGAGGGGGAGAAAAAAGTATAGCTCAAAAGCGAAGCTCGGGGGTGGTCGATACAACACGCACGACCGCCGTCTCTTTCTCTCCCTCTCTCTCTCTCTCTCTCTCTCTCTCTCTCTCTCTCTCTCTCTCTACTCTACTCTAACGTTATTTTTAGTTTCTGAATTTAGAATTCTATGGTTCTTTGAAGCAACGTCTCTCGTCCCTATACTATGCCACAGAGTTTACCCAAAACTCAGCATCGAAATCGAAACGATCCGCGACAAAATTCTACGCGGTTTGTCGAATGACCATTATTAATCTCCGTATAACCGTTCTCTATTAAATGATTATTATTATTATTATTATTATTATTATTATTATTATTATTATTATTATTATTATTATTTCCATTCTTTCTTTCTTTCTTTTCTAATATCCGATTACCGATTCTTCACGCGTATTAAGCGACGCGTAAGCGCAAACAAAGAGCGACGAGAAATTTGCGTAACAGATAAAATTCGAATATCGTCGAACGCGGTTATCGTGATTTAAGCAGAAACTATTCAACGTCGATTAACAAAGGGTGGATTCGTTGAGTGATACCGCTTAACAAACGAAAAAAAAAAAAAAAGAAAAACGATATTTCCCGTCATTTCGATGGGAATATTTCTTTCTTTCTTTTTTTTTTTTCTTTTCTTTTCTTTTCTTTTCTTCAAAAGAGGCGCGTAAAGACGTTCAAAGTTTTTCCTCCACGCTCGTTCATTCTGTGCTTTAAAGTGTTCGCGACGAAAAAGGGCGCGGATTTGGAAGACGAAAGGGTCGACGACGTCCCGCGGCGCATTTTCAGGAGCTATATACCGACACGAGACGATAAAGATTGAGTTGATACTTTCTTCTATCATCCACTCGAGCGCCCCTTTTTTTTTTCTCTACTACTCAAAAGAATCGCGGCATGGAGAAGCTCGAGAACGGGACTTTACAACTTTAAAGCGGTAACGTGTAAACGCTGTTCTGAGATCTTATCGACAGCAACTGGAAAGGAAAGGATTTCTTCGTCGTGATTCGTCCCCGTCGTAGCCGTCGTAGTCGTCTCTTAGTTTGTTGGATTTTAACACGAAAACTCAAAGTACGAGAGTTCTCACCGAATCAAGGACACCGTGGAAGCTTTCTCACGAACTAAAGTGCATAAAGAGTACTTTCGAATTCTCTGTCGTTCAATGCATTCATCATGAAATGTCTACAAATAAACAAACAGACAAACAAACAAACGGAATAAGAAAGAAAGAAAGAAAGCAGATGAATTAAATAAGAAACAACAACAAAAAAAAAACAATAAATTATCAATCAAGAACGAAGTAGGAATGACGTAGGGCCAAAGGGAGAAGGGAGAAAATTCGAAAGGTTCTCATGACGATCGCGATAAGAAAGAAAAAGAAAAGAAAAGAAAAGAAGAAAGAACAATAAAAACAAAAAAAAAAAGAAAACAATCATCGGCCGTATCCGTGAGGTACTCCTCATGGTGAGAGAGGGTCGAAGAAGCGAAGGACTCGACGACCCTGTCTCTCGCCCTATCGTTGGCTAAGGTAGAGATGAGGTAGGCATTACCATAAAGCCAAGAATTTTACGAGAATTATGCTCGACGTCCGAATCACGGTTAACTCCACGGGATGTCTTCTGGTGTAGCCTGTCGTTATCAAAATTCCGTCACAATGGCCACACATCAACTCTCAGCATCGTTTCTCTCTTTCTCTTTCTCTATCTACCTATCTATCTATCTATCTATCTATCTATCTATCTATCTATATATATATATATATATATATATATATATATGTGTGTGTGTGTGTGTGTGTGTGTGTGTGTGTATGTATGTATATATCTTTCTCTTTCTTTCTCCACCCCTACACAGATATTCACAGGAGACGCTCGAAGGTCGAAGAAAATATTGTTCAGGTAGCAAAACGGCCTAGCGCCGTCGCGTTTCTCTTATGTGCGTCCTTCCCCCCACCTCACTCTATAGCTCCCTCTCTTTCCCTCTCTCCCTACTCACACTCTATCTCTCTTTCTCCCCACCCCCTCTCTCCCTCTCTCTTTCTCCTCTTTTCCTTCTGAATCTTCTCTTCTTTGCATCGTCTTTGCAAAGTCAGACCCGTCGGCGGGTCGTACGTCGAATAACCATAAAGTCGTTGGCTTTATGCTGAAATCGTAGCTGGAAGTTAGTTGTAGCTGCGTCCCGTACGTGGGATTAAGATTGTCGGTACTTTAATGGTGCCGAAGAGTGGTGCCGGACACTCGCAAAGACTCTCGTCGGATGTTAGCGAGATTACCAAAGAAAAGTTTACTGTTGTAACGATCTGAACGTCGAAGTAATCGTGTAACTCGACGACAACGATGATTACGACGACGACTAGCTACGAGACTGCGACACGATTACGTCCTGACAAAGAAGGATAGAAAGCTTCCAATGTATTTTCTTCCAT
The DNA here is from genome assembly GCA_918808275.2 of Dolichovespula sylvestris. Taxonomy (NCBI): domain Eukaryota; kingdom Metazoa; phylum Arthropoda; class Insecta; order Hymenoptera; family Vespidae; genus Dolichovespula; species Dolichovespula sylvestris. The sequence goes on from OU964969.1 coordinate 4,670,061, forward strand.
CCTTTTCTATTAACGGGAGAAAATGATAATAATAATAATAATAATAATAATAATAATTATTATTATTATTATTATTATTATTATTATTATTGTGAAAAAATAAAAATAAAAATGAAAGAAAACAAAAAACAGAACGCAAAAAACAGAAGGAAATAGGATGAAGGGAGAAATAGGACGTCTTCGTCATAATAGTTTTCTTTTGGCACAAGCTTTATACGATGATCGTTATCGTATCCTTATTTATCGCACAAGATGTTTCCCCGTAGTTTTACACGCCTCGGAGTCGTTGTTTGTCTGACGGCCGACGTAATAATAATAATCGCCCGGCGTTAAGGGTGCGAGCATCCACGGGAAAAGAGAGGGTGCGTGTGACAGTTATCGGAGGTGCGAATCGACGAGGAAAGAGGGAGGTGGAGACACCTCCCTGGTGGTTCGCTTCCGTCTGGATAAACACGAAGCTCGAAGCTTTCCTACGAGCCCTCTCTTTCGATCTCCCACCTTTCGGGCTCCTCCTTTTCGATTAGTATGAAAGAGAGAGAGAGAGAGAGAGGGATAGAAAGAAACAGACAGAAAGAGAAAGAAAGAAAGAGAGAAAAGAGAGAGAGAGAGAGAGATGAAACGTTTCTTCAAACGAAGGCGGCATCCCTCTGATGTCGTCTCGTCTCACTTAGCAAGCCACTACCTTTCACGTTTCTTCACGTAACACCTACGCAAACAATACGAGAAACGACATATTTTTCAAGTGTCCCCGTTCTTACAGATCGATCGCAAACTTTCCCGCATCTATTTTTACCAAGATTCTTCCTTCCGGATAATCAGAAAATATTGATAAAGTTTTCATGAAGGTCTTCTCGCACTTTTTCTAATTATTTTTCTTTTTTTTTTTTTTTCAATCAATACTATCTGTTCATTCAAATCCGTTCTGAGGAGGAGCGATTCCACTAGTATGTATGCATAAACGTAAGTACATACCCCGTCCAATCGTTCGATGAACAAAGAAAAATTGTCGTGTTACGTTTTGTCTCTCGCTATCATTTCGAAAGGACGCTTACGTGAACAATATCGATTTCTTGTTTTTTTTTTTTTTCCTTAGCAAACAAAAAGCGAGAAGCCAAAGTCAAAACAGATAGATAAACATCGGGGCACATGAAAATTGCGTGTCACGTTGGAATTAATTCTATATATACCTATATACACAAATGCATATATATATATATATATATATTATATATATATATAAATATAGATATATATTTATAATAACTTTCTTATTATTTATATATATGATAATAAAACTAATAATAATAATAATAATAATAATAATAAAATAATATGATATATTAACTTTTTTTCACAAAGACATCTATATTAAGATTTTACTTCGCTGTTATTCTTGAATTCCGCTTGTAGAGTAACCATCACGATTAATCCATTAAGAAAAGAGTTAATAGTAAATAGTATATATATATATATATATATATATATATATATATTTATACACACACACATATATATTTTTTTTGTTTCCCATACTCGTTCCTATTGCTCCTAAAGTAAGGTGCATTTTCTAAAAAGGGAAAGAAGGATTTTTATCATTTTGCGTAGGCGATAGTTACGCAGGGCCTCGCGTACATTCGTGCTAAATAGGTAGCGTAAAGCGGTTATGGTCTATATACTCTTTCAAGCGGTGATCCTGCTTACGATAAAGACGGAAGCTCAAATAAATCGCAGCGTCGCCGGAGCGGCCGGATGCGAGCGAGCGTTCCGAACGCGGAACGGCCAAAAGAGTAATGAGGATTTCATTTCTTCGCGTTACAACCGCCTTAGGTGTCTGGATCGCATTTTCAGGATCGTAAATATCATGGAAAGTCGAGGGAAAAAGGGACACGAATTTATGAGCGGGAGAACGAGCCACGCGTTCTTGTTCAGTATTTCTCTCTCTCTCTCTCTCTCTCTCTCTCTCTCTCTCTCTCTCTTCCTCCCTCCCTCTCTTTTTCTCTTCCTCATATTTTTTTTTTCTTTCATGTGAACGTCACGTGCGATGCATCGCTTAGCATAACAACGAGAACCATGAAATTAACATTTTTATACGACGAAAGAATATTCTCCCTTTCCCCCCTATACCGTTCTCTACCGATCTAACCTCGAAGGCGATATCTCGAATGATGCATATTCCAATG
>OU964969.1:4674740-4759740 GCA_918808275.2 Dolichovespula sylvestris
TATCTGTCTATTTTATATTTTCTAATCTTCTTAATTTGAAAGATTTTAAGTATTATTAACGATATGCTTCTTTCTATGACTGATTTAATCCAACACACACACACACACGCGCACACACACACACACACACACATATAGTTATATTTATATTTATATATCATAAATAAAAAAGAAAGGATCACTCGTTATCGTAGAAAATGAGGTAAACAGAAATGATGTTTATTGATAATAGACCAACGTAAATGCGATGTTATATAGGAACAATATCATTATCCTTTTTAAATTTAATACCAAAACTCGTATTTCATATTATTTTAACTTCAAATGTTGCCTATACATATATATATTTTTTCTCTATATATATATATTTCTGTCTTTCTTGCGTTAGACGACGACATATACGAGTCGACGCACGAGATCTTTCGACGTAACGAATACGAGGTGGAACGCATACGGAAGCAACGGTGCGAACCTTTTCTCTCTCTCTCTCTCTCTTTCTCTCTTTCTCTCTTTCTATCTCGTTGTTATGTTAGTAGTGTTCGTTAGTGTGAGTGCGAGGGGCAGTCTTTTAGTACCACACGGCAGATTCACACTGGAAGACCGGCATCCTGCTGCTTGGGCGGCTGGCTGCGGATAGACGTCGCGATAAAACGCGGTTAACACGGAAATTAACCGTTATATCTTTGCACTTATTTACTCTTACACAAGGATATAATCTAGCGAGGCGTGTACCGTATTTTACATAATACAATCGGCCTACGCCAAGTCCGAAAAGAGGGGTACGATTATAGACGCAAGACTTATAAAACGCTTCTTCCGATATCATGAAGATCACGATGTAACCATCGGTCAGATCCATCGAAATTAACTTTTTTTTCCCTTCGAGAACCACACGAAAAAAAAAGAAGTTGAAAATTTTTCAACGAGATTTTATCGTTATATATTCGCTTGCAGGGTTTCGAATCAAAGTAAAGAAAAAAAAAAAAAAAAAAACGAAGTCCAGACGATTCCTATCTGGAGGGGAAAAAAAAGGGGGAAGAGAAAAGGAAAATAAGAAAAGAGAAAAAAGATGGAAGAAAAGAGATAAGGAAACAAAACCGTGTATATAAATTTTCCATTCGGTTCCGAACATTAGCGCTCTGCCATTGTCAGGGCGTATTTACGTATACATGTATATTATTAAAAGAATTGTGAAAAGGATATAAAAACTGTCTATGCGACGAAGTTGAATTTCCCCAAGGAAAACGAGGTACGTCTCTATGAAATTTTGACGAAACATGAGAGACAAAAATGAGAAAGATTTAAAGTATATATATATATATATATATATATATATATATATATATATATATATGTATATAATATTTCATTCTTTTTTAGAAAAATTTCCTCCGGGAATCGAAGTGGAGAGTCTAATAAAGAAGAGGAAGAAGAAGAAGGAGAAGTAGAAAAAGAAGAGGAAAGAGAAAGAAGAAGAAGAAGAAGAAGAAGAAGACGAAGGGGATAGAAGATCGTGCGTAAAAGACCGCGTGATAGAATGGAAATAGAAAAAGAGAGAGGATAAACTCGATGAACGTCCGCCAGATGACTCCCTTTCTCGGTTGGCCGCATCGAAGGCAACTTGGGATGCTGCAGCTGGTGGGACCAGTATACCATCTCTCCGTCGTTTTCTCTCCTTCTCCAGCGTACCGTCGGGTACGTGTCAGCCACGGATTCCACGACGACCAATCGGACTACGGCTTTATCATCGTACGCCACCGCCATTGGCCGGAACGGGCCGGTCTCTATCGAGCGGGCGTCGAGTCTGCTCGAAAGGCCGCGCCTAGCGGACCTTCGTCTTGCTTTCTCTCTCTCTCTCTCTCTCTCTCTCTTACTTACTCTCTTTCTCTATCTCTCTTAAGAGGGTTAGCGTACCCTTTATCGCCATCCCCGTCGAACCACCACTACTAGCCGTCGAAACTGGAAGGGATAAATAGAGAGAGACAGACAGAGTGAGAGAGGGTTGTTGAAGATTGATAAAGATAGTCGGAGAGAGAGAGAGATAGATAGATAGATAGAGAGAGAGAGAGAGAGAGAGAGAGAGATAGAGTGAGGGAGATGGAGAAACCTTCAAACTCTAGGATCAACTTTCTTCTTCTTCTTCCTCCTCGTCCTCTTCTTCTTCTTCTTCTTCTTCTTCTTCTTCTTCTTCTTCCTCTTCTTCTATCCTCTTTTTTTCCCTTTCCTTACTTACTCCTACGTCTCTCTCTTTTCTTTTTCTCTCTCTCTCTCTCTCTCTCTCTCTCTTTTCCCGTCTTCGTCTTACGCGCTAATAAAGCGCGTCGCTCGCGTTGTCCGTAGTCGAGCGAGCGGCTTCGGTAAGTCTCTCTTTTGATCGATATGACGGTTTCTCGGGATCCCCCAAACTCTTCTTCTTAAGATAGCACGCGAGACCCCTCTGAGACGGTACTTTTCCCTCTCTTTCTCTCTCTCTCTCTCTCTCTTTCTCTCTTTCCCTCTTTATTCGACGAAAACTTGGAATCTCCGAGACGGTAGAACGCGTAAGAGGATCGCCTCGAGGCCAAGCACACGATTCTTTCCTCGAAATTAAAAGGATCCCTTCTCGAAAGCCTTGGAGTCTTCTCTTTGATAGCATCTTCTTTTTTATTTTCTTTTATGTACTTTTTCTCTAATCTCTCTCTCTCTCTCTCCCTCTCTCTCTCTCTCTTTCTCTCACTTTTTCTCTTGTTGAATCATTATTGATCAAATCCAAAGAAAAGTAAACTCTAGAGGAAAATTTGTAAAATGCTTAAATGAAACTTTTCACCCCATGCTCGCGCCACGCCTTTTTCTTTCTCGATCGTTCAACGAACCCTAACGGCACGACAAAGGTATGACGACTTTTTCGTTGAAACGTGAGATGTCTTACTTGTTCTTCTTCTTCTTCTTCTTCTTCTTCTTCTTATTCTTCTTCTTATTATTCTTATTCTTCTTCTTCTTTCATGACAATCCAGAAAGAGTCGATGGAAATGCACTACTAGAAGAGGGAAATAACGCTTCGAGAATGGACATGAACGAGACCCTCCCAATATAGTCGCGACTACTACTTACTAAGCAAAAGAGAAAAGCAAATCCGGAAGAAGCGTTCGTGGAAAAAAAAAAACAAGAATAATACGCTCGACTTACGTAGGTACGTACCTACCTACCTACCTACCTACCTACCTACCTACCTACTATGTAGTACTTCGTTTACTTCGCTCGCAATTAAGAGACACTCGAGACAAGATGTTGCAAGGAAGAACGGAACGATCGTGCGAACGTCGCTCGAAAGCTTTCCAATCCGATTAAATTCCTTTTTTAGAGATGGAGTATTACATTTTTATTTTCTTTTTCTATTTTTATTTATTTATTTATTTTTTTAGTTCTTTCTTCCTATCGGCAAAGTGGATTACAACACGAACGATCGATTGATATATTTCTCTCTCTCTCTCTCTCTCTCTCTCTCTCTCTGTCTCACTTTCTCTTTATTATTTCTTTCCTTTTTCTCTTTCAAATAAAAAGTATAATGAATTTTCGGACGATTAAAGAGGATAGTGAAGAGGATAATGTCGTCCTAAGTTTTTATAGAAAAGAAAAAAAGAAGTAAAAACAAAATAGGAGAAAGAGAGTTCTGGGGTTCCCTCTCTCTCTCTCTCTCTCTCATTCTTTCTTAGGTATTATCAAATAACTCGGCTTGTTCAAACGAAGACTTTGATAAAAGATACGTCGTTACGTATCGTACAACACTCCAAAGAGAAACGTTCGTTATTTCACTGAGAGAAGTCGAGTTCCCGATTTTCGTTGGAATCATTGCTACGTTCTCGCGATAAACGAGCCTTGCCAACCCGAGAGTCGTTTTATAAAACGTTCTAAGCCACGGTCGCGGCCGAGCATTCATTATTCATGATTAGCGCCTCCAGCGTGTCGACATCATTCTCAAAGCGTTTACCGTGCGTTCACATTTCACTCTCAATTAATTTGCAATCGGGGGATCTCAATGGGAAGAAAGAGAGTGAGAAAGAGAGAGAGAGAGAGAGAGAGAGAGAGAGAGAGAGAAAAGGAGAGAAAGGGAGAAAGAGAAGAGTGCTCGTGCTTGTAAAGAGAAATGACGTGACACGCGAATGAGTTTGTCGCGCGTCAGTCACGCATACACGGTTACAAATTGTTTCTTAAATGTTCCCTCCCTCTCATCGAAAAGCATCATAACGAATCGTCTATATCGACTATATCCTTTAATCAAAAATTCAATTCAAATATCTAGACGACGAACTTATCTAAGTAATTCTTTTTTAACGCAAATTTCCTTTCCTTTTTTCCACTTTTCTTTCTTTCTTTCTTTTTTTTTTTTTTTTTTTTTCTTAAGGCAAACCTCTAAAATTTTTTCTCGCATAACGTTGAGCGCGACGGACAGCAAGACGAGAGTAAACTACGATTCATGATAACGAAGAAAGATTGAAGAAGATCTTTCGTTTTTTTTTTTTTTTTTTTACAGGGAAATTAATCCTAGGAGATAGATGCATAGAGGAGAAATTCGACGTTACTACGACGTTCGGCGTCGTCGAGCCGGCAACCGTCGTTGCTGCTGCTGCTGCTGCTGCTGCTCGATGTTCGTGAGAAAGAGAAGGATAGAGACAGAGACAGAGAGAAAGAGAGAGAGAGAGAGAGAGAGAGAGAGAGAGAAAGGAAGGGAGAGAGAAATATGCAGTGAGGAGGCTGGGTACGCGCAAACGCGAGTCAACTAATACGTAGGGCGCAAACTCGAGAGCTTCCCGAAGCGTCTCCGCATCCCCTCCGAATCGTCGTCCGGCGAACCCCACCCCTTAACTTTGCGTAATATTCAAGAACGGCGGCACCGTCGGGGAACGTCGAGCCCTCTTTTCTCTCCTCTTGACGTCCGGCCCTGGGCCACGACGGCCTGCCCAGGCCAGGATCGTAATATTAACGAAAGCGACGGCGGATAGCGGTTTCCCTCGCGTGCGCGACGACCACCAGCAGAGACTCCGCAGAGTTTCACACCAGGACTTTTCCTATCACGTAACGCGTGCGCGCGCGTGCTCGCTCGCTCGCTCGTTCGTTCGTTCGTTCGTACGTACGTACGTACGTACGTACGTTCGTTCGCTCGCTCGCTCGCTCGCTCGTCCGTTCGCTTGCTCGCTCGCTTGCTCGCACGCTCGCTCGCTCGCTCTCACCCTCCTGAATCCCTGACTTCGGTCGCGTTTCGCGTTGTCGTTACCTCTCTCTTTTTCTTCCTCCTCTTTCTTTCTTTCTTTCATTCTCCGCCCGCCCCCGCCCCCTCTCCCCCTCCCCCTCATCATCCCCCTTATCCTCGACCACCTCCTCTTCTTTCTCCTATTCGTACCGACGCGACTCTCCTCTTTGTCCAACGCGCCTTTCAGTTCTTTACTTCCGTTCCATCCTCTTCGAACGAACCTTTAAACACCCTTCTCCCTCGTCCAACGGTGATTCCAGTTCGATCGCACAGTGATCGTTGTTCTATACGTAAAACGGGGAAAAGAAGAGAAGAGAAGGGAAGAGAAGAGAAGAGAAGAGAAAGGAGAAAAGAAGGAAGGATAAGAGAAAGAAAGAAGCAAAACAAAACAAAAGAAAGGACCGTGTGAAACGAACGCAACGAGAGGGTGATCGATGATCCTCCGTGGCTCTCGCCAAAGAAGAATATACTCGCTGCGATCGTGCCAAGTCTTAAACCAGGATAGTGTTTTACTGTTAGCTACGAAGAATGGTTTAACACTTTCGTTTCTATACAAGAGAATCTCGTGGACGAGGACTTATGTATGTAAGACGATGGTGGCACCATCGATTCGGCGACGTGACCGACGGAAGAACTCGCATACGTTTCAACTGGCAAAGAGGAGTCAACGTGTTAAGTTCGAAATCAAAATCGGCGTTGACGTAGTCCGAGAACGATCACGATTATCCTCTTGCATCGAAGAGATTTTTCTTACGACGTGTGTCTTGAAGCAGCCTTTGAACCCATACCGGAGAGGCTAAGGTTCTTTTTCTTCTTCTTCTTCTTCTTCTTCTTCATCTTCTTCTTCTTATACGAGAGAGAGAGCTCTTCGTGATTTATCGAAAGGATAAATTCGCGTCGATCGACCACGTCGTGCTCTCTCTCTCTCTCTCTCTCTCTCTCTCTTTATTTATATCTTTCTCTCTCTCTCTCTCTCCCTCTCTCTCTCTCTCTCTCTCTCTCTCTCTCTCTCTCTCTCTCTCTCTCTCTCTCTCTCTGCAACGACACGATCGGAGCGTCGGACGACAGCATCAACGGCGGCAAGAGAACCGGCGGAATCCACCGCCACGTTTCCAGCTGGTTAAACCGAGCTCAGGTAGGTAAGAACGCATCGGAAGAGAAGCCGACGATCATTAAAATTTCTCGAGACCGAGGGCTGCTTTTACGCCGGGGACTGACAGAGAGAATCCAGGACGAAGTGTGACACGGAACGAAGGCACGAACTACTCGTCCTACTTCCCAGAAAACCAGAGAGATCTCTCGACTCTCCCTGCCTAAAAGTCCTTGACAACCGGGTCCGAACAGCTTTTCTTTATCTTTTGTTTTTCCTCTTTTTTTCTTTTTCTTTTCTTCTTTTCCCCTCCCCCCGACCCCGCCCCCGAGTAACGGTGATTTCGCGAACGGATAATCATGACCAAATAGGATTAATGATTGGATCTATCCAACGTGAATTTCTCTGTTATTCGAGTATCTTGGAGTATCCTATGAAAAATCCACTTGTCATCGAGGATACTTTTTCCTTTTTTTATCGTCGTCTTTTAGTTTATAACGAATTATTTTTCTCTCTCTCTTTCTCTCTCTCTCTTTATATATATATATATATATATATATATATATATATCTTTCCCATTCTCTCTCTCTCTTTCTCTCTTTCGCTGTTTCACATTATCGCGCAACACCTGCCGAAAAGATTAAAAAAAGCAATTAAAAAGAAAAAATGGAAAGTAAAAAGGAGAAAAAGCATTCTCTTTATCTCTCTCTCTCTCTCTCTCTCTCTCTCTCTCTCTCTCTTTCTTTCTCTTTCTCTTTCTATCTCTTTCTCTCTCTCTCTCTCTCTTTCTCGGCGGAAGGCGTCAGCTTCGTAACAAGGTGTACAGTGATTCCAGGCAATGTCACCTTCCATTTAACTCGCGGAAATCACGTGCAGCCGGCGCTCGTAAAGGACGTTGAGTTATTGTGGCGATCCGCAAGGTTCTACTAATTAGCTCGCGGCCGATTCGAAACTGAGCAAACGAACGAGCGAACGAGCAAGCAAGCAAGCGAGCGAGCGAGCGAGCGAGCGAGCGAGCGGACGAACGAACAAGCTAGTGTACGAGAAAGAGAAAGAGAGAAAGAGAAACCTCTACCCCGGGAGTCATTCATTAACGGGACAGCAGTCACGAATTGTTTTCATTCATTGGTTCTTGCGTGTGCTACTAAGAAGTTGTGTCCTGAATGAACGTAGTCGTTTGCTGTAAGCCGTTTCTTCGAGGGTTTCACAGTCCTTGACACGGCTCAACCTTTAGGGAGAGAATGTTAACGTAGAAAGCTCGATAATATTTTTATGGTGCGCGAAACGGATAGAAAAAAAACACAAAAAAATAAAAAAGGATACATCAAAATACACACACATATATATATATATATATATATATATATGTGTGTTCATTCATAGGGTGTAATAATATCTGAAATCGGTACACTATAATATATATATATATATATATATATATATAGATTAAAGTTCGAAAATGAATGTAGAAAGATAAATGAAAATGTAACACGCATGTGGTAGTCTTCGATGAGTGTATCGGTGTAAACTATAGAGTTGGATATAATAAAAACCGGATGATATAAAATTTTAATGATGAAAGAGAGAAAAGGAAGAAAGAGAATATATAAAAAGAGAAAAGAGAAATAGAAAGGATAAACAAAAAAAAAAAAAAGAAAAAAGGATCGGCGATGTCGTTGATCGTGTTCGCAGAATGTACTGGCGGATACAGCGCTGGGTCATGGCGAGATGCTGAAGGAAGTCGGCTGCGGAAGTAGTACTCCCCCTACTGGGGATGGTGCCGTGAACAGCAACCGTCCGGTTGGCACGGCGGAGAGCAACAGCTCGGAAAGCACCCTTGGCTGCGGTGGCTGCGGAAGGGAGATAGCCGAGCGTTGGTACCTAAGGGCTGCCGATCGTGCCTGGCACTGCGGTTGTCTTCGTTGCTGCAATTGCCGGATGCCTCTCGCTGGGGAACGTACTTGTTTCGCGAGGGACGGCAACATATACTGCAAAGAGGATTACTACAGGTTAGCGTTATTCTTCCCTCCCCCCAATGGCTAAGAAGATTACGTCGCTTCTATGTTCGTAAAATCGTTTCGAAAGTCAAAATCTCTCACTACGTACGTATAACTGCGAACAATTACGTAGATGCGTGAATACATACGTATGTACGTACAGGTATGATTTCTATGGGCTTCTTTGGCGAAAGATATTCCCTTTATTTTCTTTCTTTTTTTTTTTTCTTTTTTTTTTTTTGATTTATCATCGTTATTTAGAACGAAAGGAAGATGAAACGTCCATCCGTCCCCGTGGAAATAACTCGGCGAACGTGTTGCGTTTCTTCGATCGATTGTAACCATCTAAAATACCGCAATTCCCATAGTAAGGAAAGCTTACGCTTCTCCGCGAGATACCTATCGATCGATTATAATAACGATTATAAGGATGTTAAAGTTAGTCCCGTTGTATCAAGGATTTCCATTTATCGAAGAGTATATCACCGAACGCGCGCGCGGAATTTAAGGTACGGACAGGAACGACTCTCGATAGCAACCGCGCCCTAGGGACGGCCATTAGTATAGATTTTGTGTGGTCCGTAGTAAGTCGAATACGGTAGAAGAACTCCGGTAGGAGGTGGGAAACGGGCTTTTGGGGACTTACTGGGTGTGGGACAGAAGTGACGCTCCTATGCAAATTCGACTCTACCCCAATAAATACTGAAATGCGAAAGGTATACGTTGAAAACAGGAACGGCGAATGGAAAGAGAGAAAGAAGAATAGGGGCGGGGGAGGGGGAGACCTGCGGCTGAATCTTACATCGCCCTCGCGAACCATTATCCACGATAATTCGCCGTATAATGTTTCCATGAGCGACTTCTCCGCTTTCCTTTGTTTACCCATCCTTCTCGCGTAGAAGAAAGTGGAGATACACTTAGAGGTCAAGTAGATTCGGAATATCCAGGATCAGACGAGTCGCCAACGAAATATACCATACTCCCGGTGCAGTACATCCATACATTCCTTTTTTAATTGCAATACATTCTAAAAAAAAAAAAAAAAAAAAGAAAAGAAAGAAAGAAAGAAGAAAACAACACGAAAAATCCCGACATCGTAGATCTTAGCGATTTAGACAATGGGGTGAGGGGGGTGAGGGATAGGTGAGGGTATCTTGTATATCATAAGACGTTAGGGATTTCATAAGGGAAACGTTTATTTTTTTTTATCTTCTTTTTCTTTTTCTCAAATTCAACGAACGTTGAATTATTACGTCCGAAGACGTTTCGATCGCGGTGACTATTATTGTTCTGATTCTTGTTCCGATTCTTCTTGTTCCTGTTGTTGTTATGCCACAATAAGGTTGTACTTACGCGATAATATATCCAGGATTCCACGCAAGGGAGGAAGAAGAACGTCCGGTAGTATCTCTCCGGTAGTTTCTGCTTCGTTAGGGAAGAACAGAACGGCCTCCCATGCAATATGCAACGATCCAGATCCAGGCCACCCCCTTTGTCTCTTTCTCTCTCCCTCCTCTCTCTCTCTCTCTCTCTCTCTCTCTCTCTCTCACCCTATTTCTCTTTGCCGTTTCTTCTCTGTTTCTCTTTATGTCTCTCTCTCTCTCTCTCTCTCTCTCTCTCTCTGTCTGTCTGTCTGTCTCTTTCTCTCTTTCTTCTTCTCTTTCTGTTTTTCGCGCTTCGAAAACTATAACGCGTGCCTTCCTACGTTTCGATCGTTGCTACGCGATATGGACACCGCCAAGGCTCGCGGCTCTCTTCCTATCTAGTCTATTCTTCCTTCTATTTACGAGGCCGTACACGAATATGTACACGAGAACGTTCGTTGTGTGCCAATTTTGGTGTGTGCCTTTTCGAATGCTGGAGGTCGCACGCATGACGGATGCACGAGAGGTGTACAATCCGTAAAATCGAGCCAGCTGTGTGATTCCAAAACTACTCCTTCGACGTACATACATACATATTTGGTTGCGTGACGCGCGTATTCGTTAAAAAAAAAAAAAAAAAAAAAAAGAAGAAAAAAAACTCGTGAAACTCGAAACCTTCATTACGAATAATTTCTAAATCGGATGTGGATTTGTTTCTTTTTTTATTTGTTTTGCATTTCTTTTTTTTTTTCGTTCCTTTTTCCATCCATTGGCGTTTAATGCTTTTCCGATAAAGAAGAAAAAAGGAAAAAGAAAATAGAAAAAGTAATTCTACGTGCGAATTTTTTATGATACAACAATAAAGACCTTCGAGGTGAGTTCGTAATTATTTTATTTTATTTTTTCTTCCTTTCTATTCGATCCTTTTTTCGTACTTTCTCTTACTCTTTCTCTTCTCTTTTTTCGTTAAGATCGTTATCAAGATGTCGCAGGCGATATATTATCGAACGACGTTAAACGCACGACGGCATAACAGGGACGCGTACAATGCAGATGGGCTAAACTATGATCTCGTATATCTTACGGGACGTATGAAATATTAACCATTGTACGATAAATACGTTCCTCTCGACAGGGACATCTTCCTTCGTCTATAACTCCGTCGTGTTCGATGTAACAATAATCCGAAAGGATCTTCATCGGGTTATCTTAATACTTATTTCGATAACGAAGATTCAACTAAGCATTTATTGTTCTTTTTCCTCATATTTCTTCGTTCATTCCCAATAGTTCGAAAGGTCGTAAAGATTTAAGAAGTAAGACGATAAAAGAAAAGAAAAATAATGATGACGATGACGATGACGATGACGATGATGATGATGATGATGATGAATGACGTTGAGGACAGTATCGAGAGACGTCTTTATAAAAATCGCTTTTCAGGTTGTTCTCCGTATCGAGATGTTCCCGGTGCCGTGAGGGCATCTTCCCGTCGGAGCTGGTGATGAGAGCAAGGGACCTGGTCTACCACGTGACCTGCTTTAATTGCGCCTCCTGCGGTACGGCATTGAACAAAGGCGATCATTTTGGCCAGAGAGACGGCTTGGTATATTGTAGGTGAGAAATACGAGCCCGATGATTAGCGTTATCCAAAGGCCGTCTCTTTGTTATCAACGAGTTCGATCGACGAGAACGACGTAGATCGGAGACACGGCCCCCGATCGTATGTGATCGCACGACGCTCGGCGTCGATCGTCTTAACGGATTGATCGATTATTCTCGATTATTCTCGAGTATGAAATCGTATTCGTTTCGTCGATCGTTACACGATTCTTGTTATTCCTCCGTCGTTTAATATCAATGGAAAGAAAGAAAAAAAAAAAGAAAAAGAAAAGAAAAAACAAACAAACGAAATATAAAGGAAGAGAATATATTAAAAGTTTGGCGATAATTCTCGTCGAACGAACTCGGTAAGATAACGAAAAGGCTCGCGAATCGAATACTCGACAGCAAGGTTCACGAATGACGAGCTCGTCGATCCCAAGACCGCACTACGAGTTGCTTTGCTGCGCCGGGGATTACGGAAGCGGTACTGGCAGCATAGAGGACATCGGTTCGCCAGGAGTCTCGCCGCTTCCGGCTTATTACAGCACGGCCGAGCAGAGCCCGATCGCGTCCTCGGGGACGGTGCAAAAGGGAAGACCAAGGAAGAGGAAACTTTCCGAAGTCACCGGGTCCGAGCTTCCTGTAACAATGAGGCTGGCCGCCGGAGCGCTGGGTGAGCGAATCTGCGACCATCTCTGCGATCTCATACCTAATCCCTTTACATTCGCAATACACACATAAATATATATATACATACATGTATATGTATATGTATATGTATATTAATATTATTATTATTATTATTATTATTATTATTATTATTATTATTATTATTATCATTATTATTATTATTATTATTATTATTAATATCATTATTAGCAAGCGAAAGTGAAATCAAACCGACCGTTCCTTCCATTTAACAATATTACAACGATAAACAATCCAAGCGAATAAGTTTGATAATCGTCCGAGAGATTATGTAACGATGACGTAACGACGAAAGTTTCGCGACGACCTAATCGTAGATGTCGATATTAGAGAGGGATACTCTAATTGGACCGGATGGTGAACGGGCGGGCGGGTGGTAGTTGGAGGGGAAGGACGAAAGGAGAAGGGTTGGTGGTTGCTTTCAAACATCGTCCTTAAAACTATAGGAACACGTGGTAGGTACGCACTCTATCCACATCGAGTCTCTCTCTCTCTCTCGTTTTTCCTCCCGCTCTTTCGTATCCACTCTATCGTTCGTTCGCTTAGTCGAGCAGGTTAGTCGAGGGAGTTGCATTATTTGCCGAGCAATGAGCATAATGGCTCGTTCCTTAGGCGCGCAAACATTTGCACGAGCTTTCGAGAATCGGCAAGTACGAATCGCGAGATTCGTTCGCACTTGCCTCGTTAACCGTGCGCCATTCTTTACTCTCCCTCTCTTCTCTCTCTCTCTCTCTCTCTCTCTCTCTCTCTCTCTCTTTTTGTATTTTTTTCTCTCCTCGACACACCGGAATTCTTTAAATAAATTCTCGCACGCTACGCAGCTGTTTCTACGATTCCACTCGTCGGATATGCTCTTTAATCTCGTTGCGTCGAATGAATCGCATTTTTAATTCTTTATATTTCGTCTTTCAAACGCTCGTCTCTCCGTAACGTTTCCCAGCGAAGCCCGGCATTGTTTCATTTTTTCGTTTATTTATTTATTTATTTATTTATTTATTTGTTTGTTTTTTCATTTATTTTCTTTTCCTTCTTTCTACGCACACACACACACACACACATATATATATATGCATATATATTTTTGTTTTGTATCCTTTTTCTTTTCGTCGGACCTCTTAGTCCGACGAACTCTGCACGATCCCACGCTATATTCTGCTTCATTCGTTTTTCTTTTCTTTCTTTCTTTCTTCCTTCCTTCCTTTCCTTCTTTCTTTCTTTCTTTCTTTCTTTCTTTCTATCGTCGAGCTTTCAACTTTCAGGTGGTACAATAAATTAACGATGAAAATATCTCAGGTGTAAAAGAACGTGCGACTCGTATCTCACTCTTTAAGGAGAATATTGTCCCGATTTCGTTCGTTCGTTCGATTGCCTACATTTCTCATGTTCTTTACGATTTCACGATACGTCGAAAGGGAAATTCGATTCTCATACTCGCGAGTTTAGAGTCTTGCTCGTGAGAAGAGACGTACGTAACCACGCGGGTAAGTACGTAAGTACGCGTGATTCTCAGTTATTTTATAATCGACGTGCGATCAGAGCGGAGGATCCCTCCTCGGACTACCGGTTGGAATTTACGACCAACAGCCATAAAATCGTCCATGAAGTTCTCCCCGTAGCGGCTTAAGGAGAAAGAGAAAGAGTAAAGGAGAAAGAGAGAGTATGTCTGTGTATATATGTGTCTGTCTGTCTGTCCGTCTGTCTGTCTGCTCTGTGTGTGTGTGTGTGTGTGTGTGTGTATGTGAAAGAGAGAGAGAGAGAGAGAGAGAGAGAGAGAGAGAGAGAGAGAGAGAGAGAGAGAGAGATAAAGAGAGAAAGAGACAGGGTGGGAACCGGCCGACTGGTCCCCGTCAGGACTCTTCTCCCGCCGTTTTATTGTCCTTATATATAATTGGGACACTTTTTGCCTCGTTCGAGAGATTTCGAATTATCCCGTCTGGACGTCTCCCCCTGATTCTCGACGGTCGGCAAAATCCTTGAAAACGCGTCGACGTTCCCGCGATAGATCGAAAGAATCGAGAAGGACGGACGTATCGTTCTTCTTCTCTTTCGCCATCCTCCCCCTCCCCCTGCCCCTACCCCCTTACCATTACCCCCACGCCCCCGTCTAACCCCGCGCCCGGTTCTTTTCCTCTACTTCAAGGTCGTTGAGAAATTCGCACCTCCGGTGATCTAATCATCTCTTACGTATTAAGGGGAGGGAGAGGGAAAGAAAAGAAAAGAAAAGAAAAGAAAAGAAAAAAGTGAAGAAGCGAGGAGAAGAGGAGAGAAGAAGAAGAAGAAGAAGAAGAAGAAGAAGAAGTAAAGAGAGAAGAAAAAAGAAAGCGAAAGAAACAAGAAGGAAGGAAAGGAGGAAAGAATGGAAGAGGCAGAAAAGAAAAGAAAGAAAGAAAGAAAGGAAGGAAGGAAGAGAAAGAGAAAAAAAGAAAGAAAGAAAGAAATCTATCTTACACGACGCACAACTTGTTTGGTAAAGATTTTCTACTTGATCGAGCATGGAACGTCGCTTACGCAACGTCGTGGCCGACAACGTCGCTACGAAACGCTTTCGTTTTTCTCTCCATCTTCGCCTCGGCCATTCTCGGCGATCGAAGAAGAGAGAGTAAATCCCATTCGCGTTTACGATAAAAATCAGTGAGTCCAGGGAAACCATTAACGTCGTTAAAGACGCTTACTTACATACAATCCGGCGGATGGATGACGTTTTTCCCGTACCACGTGAAATTCGCCGAAAACGCGAGGAAGGAAGGGAAATAATATCGACTAGGGGAAGCTCGATCGATCCGATCCGATCCGATCGATCCGATCCGATCGATCGATCGAACCTCGTGCATTCTTCCTAGAGCTTGAGAGAGAGAGAGAGAGAGAGAGAAAACGATTTATCGACCGATCGAGTCTCGTCTCCTTAATCGCGAATCTACGACGACTCTTGATACTTTTTTCCTTCTTTCTTTCTCGCATACCAGCGTAGTATATATATATATATATATATATATATATATATATATATATCTTTCTCTCTCTTTCTTTCTCTATCTCTATCTCGATGAACGAGCACATCGTCGATCTAAACAGATTTCGCTCGCATACGTCTACGACCGTTTGCACGCGGTTACGCTTGGCTAAAGAAGAAGAAGAAACGAAGAAAGAGAGAGAGAGAGAGAGAGAGAGAGAGAGAGAGAGACAGAAAATGGCTAGGGGGCATACGCGGACAGTGACAGATGGGTATCGGCGCGGAGATGCATCGATTGGCCGATCTGCCCGGAAAAGAATGCTGTCGCGGCCAATACGTGGCCACTGCCAGCAGAATGGCCGGCCGTCCACAATGCCGGCTCCTTCAACTTTTTTTTTATACCCTCTACCGTTCTCTCTCCTATCTTCTTCTCTCTCTCTCTCTCTCTCTCTCTCTCTCTCTCTCTCTTTCTTCCTCTTTCTCTTTCTCGTATCTACCTTTTACCGCTTTCTCCTTTGCGCCCTTCTAACCTCCGTCTTGACAAATTGTAATCTCATTCTCGAACCGTGAAATCTTCGCGTCCTCTCGTCTTCCCCTTTTCTCTCACGTACGATCGCGAGTAAAACACGAGAGGAATATAGAACATTATAGCTTTCGAAAACTTCGCCCTCGATTCGTAAATGGAATGAAAAAGAAAAAGGACGATCGATCATTCACCTCTTTCTCTCTCTCTCTCTCTCTCTCTCTCTCTCTCTCTCTCTTTCTCTCTTTCTCTCTTCCTCTCTTTACCCGTAAGAAAAACTATATTCGCGGTGAGAATTCTCCTCTCTCTCTCTCTTTCTCTCTTTCTCTCTCTCTCTCTCTCTCTCTCTCTCATTCTGTTCCTTTCTTTCTTCCTCTATCTCCCATTCGCGATGCTTGGAGATCGTCGAACGCGAGGGAATGGAAGTTCGGAACAATAAACAGTAATGGCGGATACGTGCTCGGGGATTTACTTCTGGGATAGCCTACTCTACCGCCCCCCCCCCCCTGTCCCGCCATCTCGCCATCCCGCTCCCACCGAACCCTCCACAGAGCCGAGCCCTTCGTGGCCGAGGCCACCATCATCACCACCACCACCACCAACAGCAGCAGCAGCAACAGCAGCAGCAGCAGCAACAGCAGCAACAGCAGCAACAGCAACAGCAACAGCAACAGCATCAGCACCACCACGAGCTATCTCCTCGTCGTTGGAACCCGTTCTTTCTCTCGATCGAATTCAATGGTTACCCTCGTCGTCTTATTTATTGGATACGTTTCTTCGCTCCGCCGGCGCGCAACAATCGCGACTCTCTTCGATGGCACAGAACGCTGAGTCTCTTCCTCCTCCTCCTTCTACCTCTCCCTCTTCCCCGTCCTCCTCCTCCTCTTCCTCTTCTCCTTCTTCTTCTTCTTCTTCTTCTTCTTCTTCTTACTCCATTCTACCACCCGATCTACCCTGCAACTCTCCCCTCCCCCCCTCCCTCCCTCCCTCCCTCCCCCTCTCTCTTTCTCTCTCTCCCCGTCCCTGCTCCCTCGATACCTACATACTTTTTTGCCTTGTCCCGTTCGACGACGGAGCACGTTCGACGGAAAAATGAATTCGTTCGATCGGCCGAAGTCTTTCTTCGCTTTGAGTCGAGAGAAAATACGGTTTCGCGACGTCGTCGACCGGTTTCAATCCCAACCAACGGATTTATGCGACTACCAATCGCCGTTCCAGATTCAACTACTTCGTCGACGATTCCCACCTTCCTTCCTTCCTTCCTTCCTTCATTCCTTCTTTTCTTCCTTCTTTCCTTCCTTCCTTTCATTTCGATTCGATTGGATTCGATTCGATTCGATTCGATTCGATTCGATTCGATTCGATTCGATCGGCTTGATTTCTCGAAAGGAATATACGTTAAGGGTAAATGGAACGAACAGGTCTAAAAGATACTTTATATCGAAATTAATGTTGAATTGATATCAAATGTCATACGTAGATATGATTATCTATCAACAAACAGATCTTCTCATTCATATACTTCTCGCGGTATCTTAGAGAGTAATTAGAAGAGCGTCGTGCGAGTATTAAAGTTTGATTTTCATATGATCGATCATTAAATGTGGAAACTATTTTAGATATCTGTGTGGTAAAGTCCAGATAGTTATAGCATAGGTATATAGGATAATCGGTGGTGTGCGGTGCCAATGATTGATTAAGGAAGCATCTTGTTGTCGGTCTCCTTGTTTCAGAACTTCTACATCCCACCGAATTATCCTCGTCGATGGAATCGCTAGCGGCATACGACGCATCCGTAGGCTCACCCGGGCCCGTCCATCAGAGCCAAAGAACTAAACGCATGCGTACGAGCTTCAAGCATCATCAATTGAGAACTATGAAGAACTATTTCGCCATTAATCAGAATCCAGATGCGAAGGATCTCAAGCAATTGGCCCAGAAAACGGGTCTCTCGAAGAGGGTGCTTCAGGTGAGAAGGGGACGGTCGCTTTTGCGGTACGTCCGTATTATTTTCAACCCTATCGAAGGGCGTCCGCGATATGAATTAATTCGGGATAATATCGAAATACGAAGAAGAATAGAAACAGTATCTTTTCGAGTCCAACTTATGCCCCTTGATAACGAATCATGAAACGTAGGAAAGATATTTCTATCGATTGTAATCGTAATCGTTAAATTTCATTTCTACAATTTCTGATATCGTCTTTATGAAGGACAAAAGGAAAAAAAAAAAAAAAGAAAGAAGTAAATTCTTTAACACGAATTAGTCGACATTTGTAGATATCGCGCTTTATACACAGGTATGGTTCCAAAACGCACGCGCAAAATGGCGGCGAAATATGATGAGACAAGAGGGTAGCGGGGCGAGCAGTAACGTTGGCTGTCCTGGTACGCCGGTATCATCGAGTACAGCAGGTTCGCCGAACGTCGCACCAACCGTTAGCATCCTAGGCGACAGTAACAGCATGCCCTCGACCTCGATGGAGGAATTGCACGCCCTTCATCATTTGCATTCTGGTGTTTCCTCTCAGGTCTCTTTTTCCGATCTCTACTGACGACGGCTTGAGATGGAGGAAGACGGTTATAGTACCCTTTCCAGCCATCTTGGATGAGTAAACGCCAAGGAGGATACGGACTTCTCTTTTTTCTTATTACGAGATGACGTTCTCGTCAAGTTTGTCAGGGTTCGTGAGAATAACGGCGTAGGAAAGTCGATGAAATCCTTGCTTCATTGTCAATCGATAAATTCAAATATAAATTCTAAATATTCAAAGGAGAATAAAAAACAAAAAAATAACGACAAATTTGACTCGTTAGTAAGAAAGAGCAAGAGATCGATAGCGAGAGAGAGAGAGAGAGAGAGAGAGAAGTCTAATCGGCGAC
Organism: Dolichovespula sylvestris; assembly: GCA_918808275.2. Classification (NCBI taxonomy): domain Eukaryota; kingdom Metazoa; phylum Arthropoda; class Insecta; order Hymenoptera; family Vespidae; genus Dolichovespula; species Dolichovespula sylvestris. The sequence goes on from OU964969.1 coordinate 4,693,088, forward strand.
TTGGAAAATCGTCTATGAGAAAAGAAGAGAGATTAGCTTTAAAGGATAAGTGATAATAACCATAGTTCCATGCACATTCAGATTACCAAAGGGTTTCTAAACGGTAGTCCACCCTCCCCCACCTCTCTCGAGGAGAACGTAACAACGTAGCTGTGTGAGAGAAACACCATTGGAAAGCGATTAACGATCCATCGGCGAATATTCTCGAGTAGGATCTCGACGTTGTTATCCTGATTATTAATCTAATATATATCCATCACGAGAGTCTTTTCCCGTCGAGATAATAAATTTGAATTAATCGCTTTTTAATCGATACGGGACTCGATCGTTTAAGATTTGTAAATAAGTATTCGCTTACGTACACCGATCGATAAAAAGAGATACGAAATTTTTTTCTTTCCGACTTTCCTCCATCTTCCTTCTCTTCTTCCTTCTTTTTTTCTCTTTTCTTTTTTTTTTTTCTTTTTGTTCTTCTTTTTCCTTCTCTTTTTCCTCGTTACGAGCATTGTTCGAAAGAACGTCGAGAACGTATGTTAGGTATAGTCGGACGAACGTGATAGTTGAAAAGTGAAAATCGATACGAGAGAAGATATTATAGAGAGAAAGATTAGAGAGAGAGAGAGAGAGAGAGAGAGAGAGAGAGAGAGAGAGAGAGAGAGAGAGAACAAAAGTAAATGCGACGAAGACGAAACTAACGAGATCGAAGAAGAAAAGATAAAAGAGAAAAATGGATAGAAAGAAAGAAAGAAAAAAGAAATAAAAGAATCTTTTGATAAATAACGGACGACCGTTAACTCAGAAAAGAAAAATGTCTTAATAGCGTTCCTCTCCTCGTGCCAAAAGTGTAGCTGCTAACAATAAGATTAGAAAGATTTCCACGGGCCGTTCGAATTCAAGAGATAACGCGCGATATATTTTTTCAAGAAAGTCGTCGGCAATAACACTTCAGACATTTCCCGATCGTCGATCGTTCAATACTTCCGGCGTTTCAAATCGCATTGGAAGAAACGAGAAAAGAAAGAACGAAGACGAAGACGAAGTATATGAAGAAGAAGAAGAAAAAGAAGAAGAAGTAGTAGCATTAGAAGAGAAATGTCTCGATCTTATCTTGCATAAATCGAAGACTCGATTTATCGATTTAACGATATACTATATCGATCGACGTATCGAGGAAGCGTCCACATTCCAGGTCTTTCTTTGAATCCGAACTTACGGCTCTGACCACTGCTGAAACAGTTGATGTATATTAGAAGCGACAAAAAAAAAGAAAATTTATGAAAACTTAAAGCGATGACGTGTAAGTGATTCAAACGTTTTAATCAATGAAGGGGACAAAAGATGCTGGGAGTATAAAAAGGTAAACGAAGAAAATCCACGATTTGTTGATTCGTTTTGACTTGCGATTCGATAATGTTCCTTGCATCGATTAAACGGAGTCTCAAATTTCAATCGCGTTTTAGGTTATCACTTACGCGTAGCGTAGCGACGATTTAATGTGCGCCTAAATTACTTCGTAAAGAAGGTGAATGAGTTACGAGATATGGTTAACGCTAAAAAAAAAAAAAAAGAAAAAAAATGACAAAAAAAAAATGAAAAAAGAAAAAAATTGTATAGACAAAGAATTAATGTGCTACCTTCGAGTGCAACTATTACCGTATAATAATAATAATAATAATAATAATAATAATAATAATAATAATAATAAAAATAATAATAAAAATAATAATAATAATAATAATAATAATAATAGTAATAATAATAGTAATAATAATAATAATAATAATTATAATAATAAAAATAATAATAATAATAATAATAATATTAATATTACTAATAACTATAATAATTATTATAATTATAATACTTATAATAATAATAATAGTAATAATAATACATAATACATAATAATAATAATAATAATAATAATAATAATAATAATAATAATAATAATAATAATGATAATACTAATAATAATAATAATAATAATAACAATAATAATAAATAGATACGTATATATACATGTGTTTTAACTCTCATTTCTTTCTATCTTGTCCCTTTTTTCTATTTCCATTTTGTATTCCGATCCTTATCGAACGATGATCGAATGATTACAAACTACTTACATATAGTTTTGTAAAAGAGCAAAAAGAAAGAAAGAAAGAGATAGATAGATAGATAGATAGAGAGAGAGAGAGAGAGAGAGAGAGAGAAATTATATCTGTAGGATGTATCGGTTATCAGACTATTTTCAAAAAAAAGATCGTACACGTGACCGCGTGCACGAGGTACGCAACTATAACAGCTTGAGCTCTAATTAGCATCAAATTAGGTATTTAAGGATTTCACGTTTGCGAATGAAAGAGAGAGAAAGAGAGAGAGAGAGAGAGAGAGAGAGAGAGAGAGAGAGAGGGAGGGAGTTGCATCGCGTGGCGGTTTGTAGATCGGAAAAGAGACAGAGAAAAGAGAAAGACGAAGGACAGAAAGATAAAAATCAAAGAAATGAGATAATAAAAGGAAAAATAAAAGAAAAAGTAAAAGGAAAAGGAAAGGAGAAGGAAAAAAAAACAACAGAGAGAAAAAGAGAGAAAGAGAGAGAAAGAAAAAGAAAATCATTCTACTTAGAGAAGCTTATACCAACATGAGGAGAAGACGACCATCGTGTGTAAATCGTAGCTCCGAAAGTCGTATAAGTGCAAAGGGGCTCGGCCGAACGCTCGCGCACGCGCGTTCGTACCGTCTTACTGGCAGGGCCGCATACCTAAGGTATATATTTTGTCGGCGCTCATATAAGTTAATTTTCAATCTATATGCGGGTTCGGATGGCGCGCGGCGACTCATCAACGAATGAAGAAATTGAGACTCTCGTTAATATTTAATGAGCGCGCGCGGATATACAATGGCCGTTGGTCCTCCCGAGGCCTCAAAATATCAGCTAGTCGGTGTAACACGTATACCATAACAAACGCTCCTTCCATCCTTCTCTCCCCGTTATTCGCGCATAACGCGAGATTAAGATTACTTTTTCTTTCTTTCTTCTTCTTCTCTCTCTCTCTCTCTCTCTCTCTCTCTCTCTTTATCTCTCTTTATCTCTCTCTCTCTCTCTCTTTTGTTCTCTTTTTTTCCTTAGAGTCTCAGGAAAAGTGAACGTTTATATATATATGTAGGTTATATATATATGTATATATATATATGTAGAGAGAGTGAGAGAGAAGCAGGTGGTTTGTTTGAAGATCGCGCTAGCCCTGCGGCTCCCTTTCTATCCACCTTCTCATTGGCTGATCGTGAGAATCCTCCGTAGACTCGCCTTTATAACGTATGTATGTATGTATTTATACATACATATATATATATATATATATATATATATGTATGTATGTATGTATGTATGTACGTACTTAGGTATATAGGTACGATCGTGCGGGGGCGTTTCACTGGCCGTTTCCTTTTCGAATGGTTACATGGCTGTTTACGGCTGTAGTCCAACAAGCTTTGCCAGAGTCAACTTCATTTGTCCGTGGAAATCGGCCGACCTTTGCCAAGGGGATAACTGCTTCGACGAGATAAGCTCTTTGATATCTACTTCTGTTCTTTCTTCCTTTTCTTATTGGAAAAGAAGAGGAAGAAAACAAGAAGAAGACGAAGACAAAGAAGAAGACGAAGAATAAGAATGAGAATAGAAAGAAAAATAAGAAGATGGAAAAGGAGAAGAGGGTAGGGAGGAGGAGGAGGAGGAGGAGGAGGAGGAGGAGGAGGAGGAAGGGGGATGGGTGGGAAAGAGTAACAGGTTGCGCCGCGAGGGCAAATTGACGAAGGAAGAAAAGAGAGAAGAGGTTGCATGCATGCTGCATGACCGATGAAATTTTACGTTAATTAGCTAAGCGTCGTTAAATCGCACGCGAGGGCGTCCAACTGTCCCGGATAACGAAGGACCTTCGTATTTAATTAGAAACACACCTCGGTTAACGCGCGTCGTCGATAGAATTGGAATAATACGATACTAAAATATTAGATAGGTATTGTAGTTATAAAACGGTGAAAAAAAGTTCGTCACGCTTATCTACCATTCGTTCATATCCGTTAGTGAATAAGTACGTGATGCGTTCACGTGTATGTCGCATGTTACGTATTGTACGTGAGTTTACGCGAAAGTACTACACGCGTGCTTACATGCTTACGTTGTTGTTCTTTTTCTTTTCTTTCACTGAACTATCTTTGTCAGATTTACGGTTCTCTTTGCGTTCTTCGCCCTCGTTAAATGATTTGCCCTTCGATATCGGTTCGAACTTTTTCTCGTAGCGATAATAATTAACGGGAATACCGGATCTCTCTCTCTCTCTCTCTCTTTTTATTTCTCTCTCGTTCTTTGTTTCTTTCTAAAGGAATAACTCTCCTTGGAACGACACCGAGCGCAGTCGTCCCCTTTTTGTTATAAACTTTTTGCGCCAATAAACGGATTATTGACACGAACGGGAATTCTTCGAAAGATCACGAAGGAAGGAGAGGACCGTTATCTGTTTACGGTTTCGTTCTTACGAAAATCTGGATTCCTTCGTATTTCATTAAGATCGGGCCTCTCGCGAAATCGCCAAACGGCCACGTTATCCAATTTGAAAGGTCCCTAACGGACTAAGACCGGTGCTAGTGGTCCAGGAGGTGGGGGAGGGGTGGAGGGGTGAAACTGGACGTTAAGACGAGTAAAGAGAAAAGTAGAGATCTGAAGTGGAAGAGAAAAAAAGAAAAAAGAGAAAGAGAAAGGAAAGAGTAAAGGAAGAAGGACATAAAAGATTTTTCTGACTAGAGGGAACGGTGTCGTAGTGAGTTCGAGATTAAAAAAGTGGACCAATTTTCGGTAATTTGTACGCGATGGAGTGCGCGCTCGCGCACGTATAGCGTTCGTAGTTCGAGATCCGCCTTCTCTTTCCACGCTATCCTGCTCTCTTTGCTTGCGTCTATAAGGAAGAGAAAGAAAGAAAGAAAAAGTGAGTAAGCGAAAGAGAGAGAGAGAGAGAGAGAAGAAAAGAAGGACGATAGTCGAAGGGTGCTGGTCGGTGGTGGGTCGTCGTAGAAGGCTATTTTCGAGGGAAGAGGAAGAAGGACTCCTCCTCCTCCTCCTCCTCCTCCTCCTATTCCACCTCCTCCTCATCTCCTCTTCCTCCTCTTCCTCTTTCTCCACCGCGCTTCGGTCGATAGTCTTTTGTTCTGTCAAACGTCGTGGAACGTGGACCGCGCCCGACTCCTTTTGAAAGGGTGAGAGAAAGACAGAAACAGAGAGTGAGAGAGAGAGAGAGAGAGAGAGAGAGAGACGTATGTATACTCAAATAAAAGAGGGCGAAAGAGAGAACACGATAGAGAGTCGTTCTTCTACCTTTATACTTCTTCGTATCTCTCTCTCTCTCTCTCTCTCTCTTTCTCTATCTCTTTCTCTTCTTTTCAACGCGACGCGACATACGATTTCGTTCGTTTGCTCTTCGCTACGACGACGACGACGACGACGACGACGACGACGACGAGAAGGAAGAAATAGAGAAGGAGAAGAACGAGGACAACGACGGCGACGGCGACGGCGACGACGACGACGACGACGACGACGAGGACGACGACGACGAAGAGGAGGACTGAGAGAAGCATCGAAGAGTTTTTATTGGGGCGGCTGCTCTTGCAGGCCAAGCTCCAGCGATCGTCTTTTACCAACTGGATACGCACGCACCTTGTCGCGATTCTATATGTATATATGTATGTACGTATGTATATATGTATGTATGTACCTATGTGTATACAAGTACGCACGTCCGTGCTTAAGAAAGAAAGAAAGAGAGAAAGATAGTGAAGCAAAGAGAGAGAGAGAGAGAGAGAGAGAGAGAGAGGGAAAGGGAATGAGAACAAGAAGGGCAGCAACGAGCCAGCTGCTACCGGCGCACTTCTCTCCACCGCCATTGCGCGGATGGACGCGTAACGCTTCCGCCGATATACCAAGCAAAGGGTCTCCTCTCCCTCTCTCTTTCTCTCTCTTTCTATCTCTCTCTCTCTCTCTCTCTCTCTCTCTCTCTCTCTTTTTCCCTTCTCCTGGTCGCCCTTGACGCCCGAGATAAGACTCCTCTTTCGATTCGATTGCGCTCTTTGCCCCGGCGGAAGCTGCCGGACACGGCCTCGCCACGACGGCAGATGGCTGCCGAGAGGGTGACAGAGGCACGCGTTATTCGTGTATATTTGGAGGCAAGAAAACCTACACCGTGCACTTTTTCTATCGAGCTCAAAATCGAACGGTGGACCGACCTACCACCGGTTTCGGGCTAACTATAATATGATACCGATTCTTTCCATTTGCGTCAGTGTTTGAACGTCGGTTACGCTCGTTTTCGCGATTCAGAGATTAAGATTGTATATTAATTTTTATTGTCAATTATTCGCGTCGCTTTTATTTTTTTTTATTGATACGCCATTGTGGTTCGGCGTATGGGATATAATTTTTCTTTTTTAACGGTAATCAATTATCTATCCAAGTAATAATAGTATAATAATATTATTCAATACCGATGGCCTTCATCTCGTTTTGTCCCTTTTTCTTCTTTTGTTCCTTTAGCTTCCCTTTCGCTTCCTTTCCCTTCCCATCTAGCTTTTGTAGTCGTCGTCGTCGTCGTCGTCGTCGTTGTCGTCGCGTCGTAAGGTAAGATAAAAAAACGAACGACTCGCTCGAGGATTCGTCCATTTTATCGAGCGTCTTGAAATGGCCGGAATTTCAAAGACGTGGAAGGACTTTGCCTTCGCCTTTCTACTTTGATCGATCGATCCTCTATACTTTTCTATTCATGAATCTTTTATAACCTTCAATGAATTTTCATAAGGAGTACTTATCGATTATTCTTTCTACGAAAATGAAATGAAAAGAAACAAAAGAAGAAGAAGAAAAAGAAAAGAGAAAGAGAGAGAGAGAAAGACGGCAAAAGAATCCGTTGGCTTTCGCGACTTTCACTAGAAGATAAAAAATATTGAAAAGATCGACAACATCTGCTGTGAATGGAGGCGCTAAGATCGGTCCGTGCTGTCACCGGTAGTGTCTCCTTTAGGAAACTAAGATGGCGTCCCTTGAGAGACGTTTCACAAAACGATGATGTCGGTCATGGTAAAAACGATATAAAAACGAGAAAGCGATGGATGGATAGGTAGTAGGTATGGTATACAGGAGAAGTACCTATAGTTAGTTTTATCCGAATGGGGCTCGATTGATCCGTCGGAAATCGAAGGGACATAGGGAGGAGAGGCTCGGTATCCATGGAATTTGGGTTACGCTTCTCCGCAACGAGTTCGACCCGTTTTCTAAGGAGTTACGAGGAGGAGAAAGAGAGAGAGAGAGAGAGGGAGAGAGAGAGAGAGAGAGAGAGAGAGAGAGTTCCAACACCCGGTATAAAACAGCCACGTAGGATACATCCCCATGCACACCCTCTCTCTCTTTTTCCTCCTGCCCCTCCACTTTTCAACGGCTAGTCTCGATACCAGTCCGCGAGTTTATGATAATGATAGCGATGCGAGTACCTACTACGTAAGTAGTAACCGTTCGCGGTTACCTTCGATGTCTCGACATTGCGATAGGGTACTTTCGAAGAAAAGGGAAAAGAGGTAGGGTATAGAGGTAAAGGTAGTAGTACGCGGTTGGTACTCCTTGCTTGTGTTCCTCGGTACGAGAAGAGGGTCGACGGGATGGCCGGAGCAGATGCTGTTGCATATGGAGAACAGAAAAGGAAGGAAAGATGGCCGCGGGTATCTCGGCATTGTCTACCACGGACTCCGTTGTAAATAATGTCTCTCCATGGCGGCGAAGCAGAAGGTTGGAGAGTTGGCAAACTGTACGGTCTGGTTGGCCCTTACCTCTCTTTCTCTTATCCACTCTTTCTCTCTTTTTCTACCTTTTCGCTCTCCCGATTTCCATCTCTTTTTCTCTCTTTCCAGAACCTGTCGCGCATAAACTGATTCGGTCCCGATGTCCCCTCGCACGGAACTCCCATTGGCTATCACAGTCACGCCGCTCGCTTTGTTTCCTTTGTCCCCACGAATCCACCCTTTGCCATCCTCGACCGTCTCCTCTTCTTTCCTCCTCCTTGTTCTCTCTACCTCCTCCTCCTCCTCCTCCTCCTCCTCCACCTCCTCCTCCACCTCTTTCTCCACCCGTCGAATATTTCGCAATAGTTGCGTGGCATCGAGGGGACGGTTTGCGGGGAACGTAAATCCTAACATGGAACCGCGATAATCGGACACAGAGTCCGTGAGAGAGAGAAAGGGAGAGAAAGGGAGAGAGAGAGAGAGAGAGAGAGAGAAGAGAAACTCGTCGGTGAGTTATCGATAGGATTGCCACAAGTTGGCGATATATATCGAACTTTCCGATTCTCTCCCTTTTTAACGAGTCACTTGCCGATCGACTTTCATTCGCGAACGTACCGCAGAACAAATTTTTCAATGCAATCACATCGAGTCCGAGCATCGACCTGAATCGATAAGGATTTCACCGAAACTCACGAGTTTTTGATCCTCTTTGCAAAAAATGAAACAACTTCGATCCATCTCATCGCATCGCATTGCATCGCATTGCATCCTATCGGATCGCATCTCATCGAATGCGATTTTATTTAACATAGGTATTTACGAGGACTAACCCCGATATCTTCAAGAGATTCGACGAGAGAGGAGAGAGCTTTTTGGCGGATCCACCCTGTACATACGGGAGTTACCTATCTCCTAACCATAGGTACGTCGATAGGGAGCGGTGGCGGAGAGGATGGGAAATAAGAGGAACAGGAAAAAGGAGGAGGAGGAGGAGGAGGAGGAGAAGGAGGAGGAGGGGAGGTGGTGGAAGAGGAGAAGGTGGAGGTGCAGTGCGAGTTCACGTTTCGCGGTCTTTTTTCTCGGATTATCCGAGCTGCGCATCGCTTATTCGTGTATCGACCTTTTTCGTCTTTTTGGCCCTTTTCTCACTGGGGGCGCAGGGAGGATTCTTTGTTTGCGACGGTTTCGCTCCAGGAAGAGAGAGTGCGGAGAGAGAGAGAGAGAGAGAGAGAGAGAGAGAGAGCGAGAGAGTTAAGAGAGAGGATAGTAGCCATTGTGGCACGATCCGGACAAAGGTCGCTATAGCGACGGGAATTCAAAGGACCTAAAGAATGGCGGCCGATGCAAATTGAATTTCTTTTCTTTTACCCTCTCTCGCGACATTATTCTCTCTCATTCTCCCTCTCTCTCTCTCTTTCTCTCTCACATACTCTCTCTCTCTTTCTCTACGTCTCTCTCTCTCTCTCTCTCTCTCTCTCTCTCTCTCTCTCTTCTTTTGCGTTCGCTTTCACACAATGTCCACGGAAAAGGGTCAAAGTGGACGTACGCGAAGAAGAAAGTCAGCTTTTTCACCCTCTATATAATTGACCTTTGTAAGAGGTAAGAGAAAAAGAGAATTTGGCCGAGTAAAGACTTACGCTCGGACGATCGTACCAAGCGGATCTAAGAGAACGGAAAAGAAGAAGAATGTACAGCGATTCTCGCGAGAGAAGCCTTTCTTTCGACTTCCAGAGAGAACGGAGAGACAGAGAAAGAGAGAGAGAGAGAGAGAGAAGGAAAAGAGAGAGAGAGAGAGAGAGAGAGAGAGAGAAAGGGGAAGGGACGAGACCAGCCTTCCTATCGCGAAATCCGGAATGTCCTGGAAGAAATTTCGTCAATTGGAATCTCCTCGTAGGAGGCACCATTTACCTCCAAGTTAATTCGCTATCGCGCCTGTCGAACGCTCCCTGACAGCGCCCGAGAGATTTACTTCCGATCGGTTGATAAGCCGGCAGTGACCGTGTCCCCCGTGTCTACAGGGTGTTTTTCAAGCAACGCCGCGTTCAACTACGTAGCTCCTCCTCTCACACGCGTCCAAGAACGAGAGAGAGAGAGAGAGAGAGAGAGAGAAAGAAAGATAGAGATAGAGAGGGAAAGGGATGAGTATAGCCAAAGGCAAGCGTGTCTCGTATCGCGAAACAGCGATATAAGTTTCTCTCTTTTTCCAATGAAACTACTTTTCATAGTTCTTAAGATAAATTACATTTCTCGTGTAAGGACACGGATAGACGACTTTAAAATCGTCGTCTATCGTCTCGTCGCAAAGTCATTACTTATTTTTATTCTTTTCCCTCTTCTTCTTCTTTTTCTTCTTCTTCTTCTTCTTCTTCTTTTTATTCCCTTTTCGTTTTTCTTCTTTTACTTCTTGCGTCTACCTTTCAGGGTACAGCCACGAGTAGCCACGGTCCATCGCTAATTTCATCCCGCCTCCAGCCCTTTTCCCTTTCCTTCGCGATGTTGTTTAGAAAGGAACGGTGAGCGAGAGGGGAGAAAACAACAAGAATAAAAAAGAAAAAAAAAGAAAAACAGAAAAAGAAAGAGGAAAAGAAAAAAAGGATACGAAACAGGGGAGATTCGCTCTCTCGGCTGCCGGTTTTAGATCGAGCTTCGTCGTCTCGGTCCCCAGGTTTCGGGTCCTCTTAACGCGCTATAACTCAATCGTACGATGAGCTACGGGCCACGCCCACAACACGCCTTTTCCTATAACTTTCGGACTTTCCTCAGAGGATGCCGAAAAAGGTATATGAATCTTTCGGAGTCGGTTTTACGAAAAATCGAGGGAAAGACATAGAATACGAAAGTTACGAGACTCCGATAGATAGTACACGTTAGTATTTTCTTTTTCTTTTTATTTCTCTTTTTCTTTTTTTCTTTTTCTCTTTCTCTTTTTCTTCCGTCCTCGAGGGAAAATAAACGATAAACGATCATATATATTCTTTAACTTTGTAGGACGCATTCGAAGGAGCCACCTGTACAATGTCGTTTCTCTATCGAGAGAAACGATGAATAAGTGAGAAAGAGAGAGAGAGGCTACCGAAGGAGAGACCTGCTCGTCCGTCAGGAACGAAAAACAAATCCAATTTAAATTCCGCGCCACGAGCTTCGTACTTATCCGGAATAAGATGGACTGAACGTCGTCGTTCCTTTCTACGCGAACGATACAAGTTCGATTTATGCGAGAAAACTGTTTAAGGATCGACCTTAGGAGAATTAAAGTCGAGACAGAGGGAAAACCGAAAACGATTCTTCGACAGACAACACAGAATACAACTCCGTCTTTACTCTTTCAAACTCTCGTAAATCACCGTTCAATTTTCTTGCTTTATCGTCTTCTCTCTCTCTCTCTCTCTCTCTCTTTCACTCTCTCACTATCCGTCTGTCTAACTATAGTACAGAACAAATCTACTCTAACAATAAGAATATTATAGTACTTGAACCTTCGAATTAGTTATATATCGTTTAGTTCTCTCTCTCTCTCTCTCTCTCTCTCTCTCTCTCTCTCTCTCTATTATTTCTCGTTCTCACTAAGCTTTCTTCGTTCCCAACGACTTCCATCCACCATAGACTTCGTTACGGTTTTACGATTGTGTTAATTTCGAACATTCGAAAAAAATGTCACGTCATACCTGAACGTAGGTACTTTATGATGGAGATATTTCAAGTTAGTCATAACTTACATACGTCACTTCGTATGGACGGAGGCACTCGAGCGTTGCGCGTTAGTACGTAGAACGGGATACGGGTCTCCATGAATCATAGGCAACGTCCTCGGCGATGAACTTAGTTCGAACGTATATTTTGTTTGTTTATACGCGAACGCCTATATAACTTCTTTCGTTGTTATTCGACGAAACTAAAATACAAATGAGATTGTATATGTATTTATATATACATACTACGCGAACGTGAGTACCTACGTTTTCTAATAAATTATTACCAACAGTACGTATAGGTCGATAACTATTTCGATCTTTTTTCCTCTTTTTTTTTTTTTTTGTTTCGTTTTCGCTCTTTTTTCTTCCTTGCCCGTTAGCAATAAAATTATGAAAATTAACGTTCGTTTAAGACAAAAGAAGAAACAAACGGATCTAATGTCGTAGAATTGTCTATCGCGAGTAACTAGGTATCTCGACGAGACATTGCGATAGATAACGAAATACGAGAGAGAAATCGATTGTGAGTCATAAAATCGAGTAGGGTCTCACCTTCTCTACCACCCACCCAACCCAACGTCGAGTATCGAAGTATCTTTTTTCTTTCTCTTTTTCTTCCTCGTCTTCTTCTTCTTCTTCTTCTTCTCTTGCTTTCTTTCGTATCGTAAGCTTTTGCGAAAGGGTCAGGGAGTTTACTTCGATGCCGCATCGTGATATATACCCGTCGGTTGGTGTAGCCGCGATACGAAAGAGAGAAGGTGGATGTGAGAAAAAGGAGGAAGAGGGAGGAACGAGTATTGGTCTGTTAGAAAGAAAGAGAGAGAGAGAGAGAGAGAGAGAGAGAGAGAGAGAGAGAGAGAGGAAGAAAGAATGAGACAGAAAAAAAGAAAGAAAGGGAGAAAGAAAGAGAAAGATAGATAGATAGAGAGAGAGAGAGAGAGAGAGACAGATAGAGATAGAGAGAGAGAGAGAGAGAGAGAGAGAGAGAGAGAGAGAGAGAATGAACGAGAGGGGCAAAAAGGGCGCAGTCCAGGCTCGCACGGGCGTAGGTTTGTTTTAACAAGGCATTTAAAGCGTACTCGGTAAACATTCGAGGAGAAATATTGGTTGTTTATGGCGCGGTGATTTATCACCTCGCGCGCGCGCGCCCGCGCGCGGGCGCGAGCGCATACACGGACACACCATCGAGGATATAGAGAAGAAAAAGAAGAGGAAGAAGAAGAAGAAGAAGAAGAAGAGGAGGAAGAAAGAGAAGAAGAAGAAGAAGAAGAAGAAGAATAAAATGAGGGAATGAGACGAGTTGAAAATAAGTTCGGCTGTGGTTGGTTTCGGTGTGAGAGGGGAATAAGAGTCACGGGGTCCTGCCCTCAGGGACCCTTTCAACGCGCCACGTTTTAGCGCCGCTTAGAAGGAAGAAAAGCGAAGTCCCGGAGCCACCTACTCATCCTCATCCTCATCCTCTTCTTATTCTTCTTCTTCTTCTTCTTCTTCTTCTTCTTCTTCTTCTTCTTCTCTACATCGCTTCTTACTTTTTTGCTCAGGATATACCATCGCCAACGCCAGGTACCACCCTTTCTCTCCATCCCCCCCTCACCCCTCCCCTCCTACCTTCGTTCATTCTCGTCGAAACGTCGCGAATAAATTTAACCGGCGCGATAATGAAATCGCTTTATTATTTAAACGGTTTGACCAAGACGCGACCAACTTCGTCGTCAGTTTCTTTTGCGATATTCGACCTATCGTAAATCAATTTTCCCTCTACCAACTATTATTTTATTTATCGATTTTTAAAGAGAGAGAGAGAGAGAGAGAGAGAGAGAGAGAGAGAGAGAGAGAAGAAATTTCCATCGAATTTTTTCCCTTCTTTTCTTTTTTTACTCTTCTTTTTTCATTTTATTTTTTTATCATTTTTACTTTTATTTTTCTTTCCTCTTACTTTTTGGATGATCGAAAGATGCACTCACGCGTGAAGGTAACTAATATATTCAGGAACGCGAGCTTTAAGTGTATTTGCATAAAATATCTTTGAAGATAATGAAGTTGAACAACACAGAGGGAGAGAGAGAGAGAGGGAGGGAGGGAGGGATGGAGGGAGGGAGAGAGGGGAGAAGCGCGTATTTATATGTCAGCTGATCAGGTTCCAACGATCTATTGCCTTTCCACCACTGATTGGCTCTTTACCATTGAATCGCGAGAAGCAGGTTCGGAATCGAAACTTTGTGCGTTTTGAGTGTTACCAAATTACCGTTTAACTTATCTTGAAAATAATTGGATTCCTTAATAAGTATAAAATAAATTGATGGGTTCTGCGTGCAACCGGCACGATTCGTACGAATTTTGAAAGCACTATTTCTCTTTTTTTCCTTTCTTTCGTCTCACATGCAACGATCGCGTTATCAATTTCGAGAGATTATTACATATATATTTTCTTTCGATAAAAACGTATCAAATCGAGAAAAGGTAAAGAGCTTTGAAATTCGAATAAGAAAGACGAAACCCGAGAGATTCGGAATATTCGGCATTCTTTTTTCCTAACTCGCGAAATGAGGAGTAGAGAGGAAGTCGTTCTTACGATACCCTCATTAGTCGAAAAATCTTTCGAAGGATTCCTTCATCCACGAATGAAGAACTTACGTCGATTGGAGCGAGCCGGTGAAATATCACCTTAGAATTTCTCTCTTCGCGAGGCTTCCGCGAAAAGGACGGAGAAAGAAAGATATGTTCAAAGAGAGAGAGAGAGAGAGAGAGAGAGAGAGGCGAGCCTCCGGACGGACCGAAAAAATTCAAGAAGCTATTAAAACGAATCTCTCATGGCGGCGCTACCGTGGAAGATGTAATCTTTGCCTCCGCTCGGCTACCGTAGCTCGACCCTTTTCTCTTTCTCTCTATCTGTCTATATATCTATATCTTTCTTCGGTGGCCCGGACTGAAGGCGATGACGGACCGTGAATAGACTTTGGCGGAGTGAAATTCGCCGTAGGAGGTCCGTCGGCGAATCCCTTTTTAGTACGTTATTTTTAAAAAGATTGGACAATGCCGTTATCGTATAGGGAGAAGCCAAGACTTTTGTTGGAATGTTCGGAATCGGATGACTCGTTAGGACCTTAGGTAGAATTGCTACGAGGGAACGTACGAAAGATGTTTTAGAAATGAGGCGAACTCTTTTACCACGGCTATTCTTAATCTTCATTAGTTCCTTTAGGATTTGCATACCAGTGGCTCGTTCCTTTATCTGATCGTAGCTCGCGACAACGGTTTGAAGGACTGTGAGCTTTGTCGATGTCCTACCTATTATATCTTCGATCCCTTATACCGATTTCGAGTCTGTCAAAAGTGCCCGTTTTCTAACTTGCCCGTGCTGTGCTATATATACACGTATAATCTGTGGAATTTTCTTTTTATTTTTCTTTTTTTTTTTTTTTTTTTTTTTTTAAGGTTTCTACTATCAAACAAAAAATTTTCTTCGACAATATATTACTTCCATAAAATATATATATATATATATACACACATTATATGTATATATTCATCCAATATCAAATAACGATAACATGCTGTATTAATCTCTTAACCGCATGTCTTAATCTCTCGTCGGTGTCTCTATGACATTTGTGAGAGAAATAAAAAAAAAAACAAAAAAAAAAAGCAAAAATATCAGCGTTTAACGAGTTTTGATAAGATCATTGATAAGGTAGAGTTCATTGTACCGAACGATAAGTTATTGTTTTAAGAACGGTGATGGTAGCGGTGCGAGTTCGGCGTTCCCTCGGTGAAAGTTCTGCATATACACGGTCCCCGGTTATTAGGCCCACCCAATCAGCGCTTAATCGTGACCTAACCTCAAGCGCGCGCTTCGGATCAAGGTAGGTACATAGAGGTAGAGAGCAAGAACGAAAGAGTACGAAAGAAAACGAAAGAGAATGAAAAAGAAAAAGAAAGAGAAAGAAAAGGAGATAGAGATAGAGAGAGAGAGAGAGAGAGAGAGAGAGAGAGAGAGAGAGAGAAAGAGGAAAGAGGGTCTCGGGAAGGTCAAGCTTAGCCCTGAGACTTAGCGGCGAGCCACGGCGAGGCCGAGCTTATCGCGCTCTCCCTTCGTCCGGGTGGCCTACTCGGCCTTAATTGCGGGCCCGTATCACGATCCAATATGGCCGCCCACTGCGAGTATTAGACCCTATGGCGCGGCGGACGTCGACGGCCGCTTTATGGTAGAAATACAGCATGCTACCACTATCATGCATCGCCCTTCATATTCGTCCAAGGACACGACAAGCGATCTGAGCAGCACCTGCCACCCTGACACTATGAAATACCAAAGAGATTTCTTGTTTTACCGAGAACGTAGCATTGTTTAAAACCTTTTTTTTGTTTTCGCAAATATGCGTGTAAAACACGTATAGAGTATATTGTTCACCTGCTATCGTCGAATTTTTCACCTTGACGTTCTTTGAGTCTTTCTTTCCTCCCTCACCCTCTCTCTCTCTCTCTCTCTCTCTCTATCTCTCTCTCTCTCTATATATATATATATTTTTTTTTCTCTTTTTATTTCTTTGACAAGGACGCCTCGCGAAAAGTCGATTGAGACTCGAGTAGGTAGCAAAGCTTCCGTCTTTAATTTATCACTCGACCGACTCTCCCTCCGATAACGCGCCGCTGAAAAATGATTCTTATCTCGTCGGCTGGCTCTCGTAGCACGTTGTCCATTTTACATTTCTTTCACTATCGGACATCTGTTGGCGTAGCGAGTGTCTCAATCGAAGAGTGTCGGTGTGTTCCAAAGCAGAGAGAGAGAGAGAGAGAGAGAGAGAGAGAGAGAGAGAGAGAGAGAGAGAGAGAGAGAAATAGAAAGAGAGAGAGAGAGAGAGAGAGATGCAGGAATTAACGAGTTTCTTCTTTGACCGTCTTTTCGTTCGAGGTGGTTGCGCGCATGCGCATTCGAACGGAGGACCCGTTACTTTTCCCAATCGGTAGCCACCGATCCCTCCCTTCTTCATCCTTTCCTTTTTCCCGTCACCTTGTGCACAGGTAGCGACCATTAGTCTCGCATATTCCAGATGTTGATCCGACATAAGCATTTCCCTAGGTAGAGACGACCCTTTCTGTCATCATCGACGACATCCTTATCTTTGTTATGATTAATTAATTGAGATGGTAAATTCATCGCGATTTTCTTAAACTCGTCCAGTACCCTCGACTGCCCCACGTATTATCCATGATCTAAACATATTATTCCATTCGTGATTTTCGCTTTGGTAACGCGTTCAAAACGTGTCCCTTTTGAATTTATCTTCGTAAACCGGTCGTGAATCTACTTGCAAGGATTTCTGATAATCCCTGCAGTAGTAGTATCCTCCTTTTTTGCCTTCTCCACGTACGATTTCCACGCACGATTTCCGCGCACGATAAACGAACGAAGAAAAAAAGATAACAAAAGTGAAAGGGAAAGAGCACACAATTTTTTTTTTATCGACAGCCAACCCTTTCCTTCACTCGCGGATCGATCGGATTTATCGAGGAAAAAGAAAAGAAAATGAAAAAACATAAAAAATACACTTCTTGACCACGGCGACAGCACCAGTAAAACAAAAGTCGTATAGATTTTTTTTTTCCCCAAATGACCTTATGTGTTTACACGCAGGTAACAACAGGCTCTCGGGTAATCTTCGACACACCACTTAGGTACTACCCTTCGACTAACACACTTCCTCTCGACAGATCCATTTAAATGTCTCTACCGATGTGAACATTTCTACGCTGTCCAAGGAGCACGCGAACAGCCGTGAATTTCAAGTGATTATGGGGCAAAAGCCGCAAAGGTTAAAATCTCCTTTCCTTCGAGGAAGTAGACTATGGTCGACAGGTCGGGACTGTCGTCGAGAGTGTTCATCATCTTAGTCGTGGAGAGCGGTCATTATCCGGTAGTCACGAGCGACGATGAACGACGAGCGGTCCTCTCACCATTGGCGGCACTGATGTTCAACAATATAGTTCTTTTTTTCTTCCCTCCTTTCTTTCTTCCTTCCTTTCTTTCTTTCTTTCTTTCTTTTTCCTTTACACACGTGCACACGATTCGATTCGTTCGAGTATTGGTCACGAAGCGTGAACGCGGTAAGAACAACAAAATGAGTTAGGAGAGAGACAGACAGAGAGTTCGAGAGTTCCAGAGAGAGAGAGAGAGAGAGAGAGAGAGAGAGAGAGAGAGAGAGAGAGAGAGAGAGAGAAAATGAGAAAAGGGAAGGTGGAAGGGGGAAGAAAAATAGAAAGAGAAAGGAGAGAAAGGAACGCATCTTGAGAAATTGGAAGAGAGAGAGAGAGAGAGAGAAGATTCGCGAACGCACTCGGGTAGAGGAGGAAAGAGTAAGACAGAAAGAGAGAGAGAGAGAGAGAGAGAGAGAGAGAGGAGAGCCGGGCGCAGCTGCAATTTCGCGTGTTGCACGCATGTCGAATAGCCAAGAGGGGCGATCAAGGCAAACGCACCCTGGAGGACTGGGCGACGAGAACAAACTAGCCTCCGAGCATTGGTGGCCGTTCCGTTCGCTTCTCGGTCGGCTCTCGGAGCCGAAGAGAAGTCGCCCGGTTATGGCTACGCCAGAAGAGGCGGTTAACGAGTCTAATTAGCGACGAAAACGAAAACGAGTTTGACCCTTTTTTCCCTCTTTCTCTCTCTCTCTCTCTCTCTCTCTCTTTCTCTTGCTCCTCCCCGCCTGTTTACCTCTCTCTCTCTCTCTTTCTCTCTCTGTCTTTCTTTCCATCTCACTCCTTCCTTCATTCTCATCGGTCCTCTTCTGTTCTTCTTCTTCTTCTTCTTCTTCTTGTTCTTCTTCACCCTCGTCGTCCTCGTCGTTGTCGTCGTCGTCGTCGTCGTCGTCGTCGTTGTCCTCCTCGTCCATGTCTATGGCGTTCAAGTGTTCCTCCCTTCTTCCACCTTCTATCCCTTTCTCCCTTCTTCCTCCTCTTCTTCTTCTTCTCCTTCTCGTTCATCCTCGCTTGCGCATCCTCTTCCCTCGAACGTACTACATATCACGCAGCGTCAACCAACCAACCAACCAACCAACCAATCGACCGACCGACCGACCGACCAACCGACCAACCGACCGACCGACCGACCGACCTACCGGTGCTCGTTTTCGTTCGCTTGTTTTCGACTCTCTACGGCTTCCTTTTTCTCGCGAGCTAAAGAAATCAGGTCAGTGGGACGCGAATGCACCACCACCAACCCACGTTGAGGTCTTCCAACCTCGAGGAGACTTTATAA
Organism: Dolichovespula sylvestris; assembly: GCA_918808275.2. Taxonomy (NCBI): domain Eukaryota; kingdom Metazoa; phylum Arthropoda; class Insecta; order Hymenoptera; family Vespidae; genus Dolichovespula; species Dolichovespula sylvestris. The sequence goes on from OU964969.1 coordinate 4,711,847, forward strand.
TTTGCGTGCTCCTACCAATTACCAAACTTGAAATGCGATATACAAAGCGAGAAAATGCCGACGTTTCGGTTGGACGCGATCTGGACCGAGACTAAGAATAAGAGTAAGAGTAAGAGTAAGAGTAAGAGAGAGAAAGAGAGAATGAGAGAGAGAGAGAGGACCGGTGCGGAAGAAGATGAGAGTGGTCATTAATTAAGACGAGGATAACGACCTTTTGCCTTCGTTAACATGCCCGTAGGCGGTGTCCTAAGACAAGTTCCAAAAGACGAGTTCCAAACTAAGAACACCGGACCAAAGGTCCGATGGACTTACGCTCCTTGGAATTTTTCGTTCGGACCCCAAAGAATTATTGCCTCTCACGCCCGAAATAGAGTCATGCGTTTTAAAAGACACCGATCCTCCTCGGCTTGATTACTAGATCATCGAGGAATTTCCCTGCGTATGAGAGAAAGTCACACACGATATTTCCTCATTTTATTTCGAATCTGTTTATTTATTTATTTATTGATTCATTCTTTCATTCATTCATTCATTCATTCATTCATTCATTCATTCGTTCATTCATTCTTGAATTCTCTAATCGTTACGAAGAACAACGGAAGCATATAATTCGGAAGGAAAAGAAAAAAAGAAGTCCATATAATTAAATCGAACAAACACATTCCGTTTAACGCTGAGACTATGTACTATACGAAAGAAAAAGAAACTGGAGTCGCAAGAAGTTCTATTTAACGAAAAGAAATGGACTATTACATTTGAGATGTTTCGAAAGGGGGAGGGGGGACGGGTCGACGAAATTTAGCAGAGGTTTGTAAATCCTTACATTACGATAGAAAGTTACTTCTACTAATGGAACTAATGGATAAATCATGCGAGAATTATTTCCCATGGATTGCGATAAATAATCGGTATAAGCGTTTCGATGAAGGTTACCAACAATAATAACAACAACAATATTAACAAGAACGACGACGACGATGACGACAACGACAACAACGACGAAGACAACGACAACGCAGGTAAAAGCGAACGCGTTCACGATTCTAATCGAGATCCCTGTTGGCGAGTATTTTTTTATACTACCGTACGGCTTGATTGAGCTTCGGTGAAAAGCATTCAATTTATACGGGGATATCTTGATCGGAGGGCGAGCGAAGAATGTACCTTCATTAAGGCGGGTTCGACGAACACGGTTTCGCTTTCGCTCGAAACCGTCCAATAATCAAATTTTTTCCTCGAAATCTACGAGGTCCTCCCCCCTCTCCCACCCCACCCTGCCATCCTCCTCGTGTTCCCAACCCTCCCCCTCCCCCATCAACGAAATAACTCGAAAACGTTAAACTTTAACGAAAAGCAAAGGGTCGAAACCAGTTAAATCGGATTATGTAATCTCTCTGAGTCTCGGGATAAACGAGTACGTGAGTAAACATTATTATTATTATTATTATTATTAATATTATTAATATTATTATTATTATTAACGTTATTTATATTATCATTATTATTAGAAATCGGGATTATTTAATTATCGAACTTCTTACTTATCGTTAGCTAGGATTAATCTTATTATTCCTTTAGAGTTTATATTCAGATTGATAAGTGAAAAATTATTTCGACGTCTCGGAATCTCGAGAATCAATGAAACGAGACTGAATGAAATATATATCGTACAATTGAAAAAAGAAAAAAAAAAAGACAGATTATACGCAAATTGTACTTACTCTAATTTAATCGAAATTTCCATTTTCTCGGTGTATACGTTCCGAACCAAGATATATATATATATATATATATATATATATATATATATATATATATATATATATAGAGCGAGAGAGAATTCCGAACTAGTCGATAAGTTTGAACGTATCCTAATGAACGCTTTTAATACAACGACGTTTGTTTTTCGAGTTCGAATCGTTAAGCGAAGCACGCCATTGGCGTTTCGCGTGGAGTCTCTTGGTTTACGCAGTTTATCACTACCTTTACTCGCTTATGGACGGAATTCGAGTGGCGTACTTTATATTTTATTTTTTATTTGTTAATTTATTTTGTATTTTTACTTCTCTCTTTTTTTTTCGTTCCCATCCCCTCGCCCCACTCGCCCCCTCGATATTATTCGAATCTCTCGAGGTCTGAGAAAGGTAACCGGTTTTCCCGAACGTTTACTATATAAAATTATTGCGAGCAACGATATCGTTGTCTCATATACGGTCGACGGTCGACGGCCGAACAGTCGTGCAAAGTAAAAGAAAGCAACCGGCGGGGTCGATTATTACGTCTTAATTTAGAATATCCCACGTCGAAAAGGCGAGGACAGGTTTCTTCGATTCGGAGTGAAAACGTTTCGCGAGAAGGGACGATGTTGAACGGTAAGATGATATATAATAATGATAATAATAATATTAATAATAATATTAATGATAATAATAATAATAATAATAATAATAATAGTAATAACAACAATAACAATAACAATAATAATAATAATAATAATAATAATAATAATAATAAATGTTAACAAGGTATAAGAATCTTATCACTGACCTACGTTTTGCGTTAAAATTTCTTCCTTTACATAATATTTTTCTTGAACGTATGTAACGTTCGGAATCGAAGAAGGAAGAGAGAGAGTACGTACGAGGGCAAAAGATAAAAAGAAAGAAAGAGAGAGAGAGAGAGAGAGAGAGAGAGAGAGAGAGAGAGAGAGAGAGAGAAAGAGAAAATCTCAGAGCTCCGTTAGCTGGTCCGCTCGCGTCCGGCTAACAAGTCGACCCTGTGGCCCCTCGAGGGTGGTCGGCCCCGGGAGGTCTCCCGATCACGTGTCTGGTATCGGCTACTCGGACACGCCCGCGGTTCGTCATCCCATCATCTCTTCGTTCGAACCTTCGGACACGAGCGCGAGTTCGTTCGTTCAGAGAGAAAGAGAGAGAGAGATAGATAGATAGATAGATCGAGAGAGAGAGAGAGAGAGAGAGAGAGAGAGAACATTCTTGTCGCTCGTTCGCTTATTCGCTTACTCGCTTGCTCGCTTACTCGCTTACTCGCACACTCGCGAGACTCGGGCAAAGAGAGGAGAGGAGAGAAGAGAGAGTATGTACTATCCGAACAGAGGATCCTACGAGATAGGATAATGTTCCGTTCTTTCGAAGGATGGATCGAGCCACGGCATGCCCTTCAGCCACCCATGAAGAGAACGATAGTGTAAGCGAGAGCGAGAGCGAGCGAGCGAGAGAGAGAGAGAGAGAGAGAGAGAGAGAGAGAGAGAGAGAGAGGACGCGTTCACTCTCTGAGCTTCGTGCTGGTGTCCTCGGAAGTCCTCTCGAGTTCCTATCTGATGCGCGAATTGACTCTCTTGCCTAAGAGTACCTACTACTCCTTTTCTTCCTTGTTGGTAGTGATCATTCGAAGTTTATTCTACTTTATTCCACGTCCCTTTTCTATCAGTATCCGATACGGTTTGTAGTCCTCGATTATGTACCATGCGAACGAATTCCCCTTTCGTATTAATAAACTAACGGGACCGATCAAACGTTAGAAGCGAAATAGATACGACATATGCGTGTAAACATAGACGGATAGATTCTGATATCGTATCGTCGATAGTCGATGCACGGTTGATAGTTAATATCGGGTATATATGTACGTACGTAAGTAGTATGTTAGGTCACTTAGGTCAAGGTTGTTATGAAGCCGTGTGGATTTGTATTTACAAGTATTGGAATTAATACGTGAATCCCTTAGTGGTGATGGGTCTTTAAAAACCTCCTTAAAGAGAGAGAGAGAGAGAGAGAGAGAGTTAGAAGAAGGATAGAGAGAAAAGATAAAATCATCTTCGGTATCGTGACTATTCTTACGTCTCTCCTTCGACTGATCTTACGATAATACGTAAGACTTCAACGGTTCCCGTTGAAAATTTCGATCCCATTATAAAGACATTCATCTATGATTGCATTCTTATGAAAAGGGAAGGTCTTAGAAGAGACAACGCGTCTATATGAAGACTATAATAACAGGGAATATTTGCGAGTCAATTAAAAGAACCGAGATCGAACTGTTGGAAAGGTTGTTGAAAGGATCGTTCGGCGTCTCCCACAATATCCTGATTTATCCCGTCATTCTTTAAGAGAATAGAGAGAGAGAGAGAGAGAGAGAGAGAGAGAGAGAGAGAGAGAGAGAATGATGACGTTTCCCACGTGATCCGTCGAAACGAAAGAGAACTGCTGCTGCGTTCCTCCTCCTCCTCTTTCTCCTCCTTCTCCTCTTCATTCTCTCTCTCTCTCTCTTTCTCTTTCTTTTTCTCTTTCTCTCGAAGCCTTCCACGGATCGCGAGTACTCTCATTGTTTCGAAGTACAATAATACCCTGACGTACGATACGAACGATGTCGGGACAAGTGTGTGAAAAAGCTCGAGAAAAAGAGAGGAGTTTCGATAAGTGGGGGTTAGTCCTAAAAAGAGAAAGAGAAAGAGAGAGAGAGAGAGAGAGAGAGAGAGAGAGAGAGAGAGAAAGAGGAGGGGGTGGATGACGACTAAAAATCGGTCCGTGGATACGTACAAAGCCACGCGCAAAACACACAAACAGGCGTATTGCAATAATGGATGCCCGTTCAGAGTGCGTGTTGTACAAATGCGATATCGGCTTGAGGGGGACGCCGGTGGCACGCCGCGGCCACGTGACCCCTTCAAAGGACTCGCGAACATAACGAACACCCCCAACGGTGCGTGTAGCCCCCCCATAGAGAAGCCACGCGTTTCGTCCTCGTGTCTTCCACCAGTTAGCGGGGTAACTTACAAACCCACCGCTAATGCGACCAGGAATATGTTTTTTTTTCCTTCTTGTTTTTTTTTTTTTTTTTTTCCTTCTCTCTTTTCCTTTTTGCCATACTTCTCGTCTCGGCTCTCTATCGAAAATCCTTCAGTAGTTCGTATCTCTCTTCTCTTTTGATACCTATTCTTTTTTCTTTTTCTTTTCTTTTCTTTTTTTTTTCGTTCCGTTTTTGTTCACAAGACCATTAACGTTATCTCCTTCGTAAAATAGGATTAACAATTCCTCAACTATGTGTCTTTCTTGTTCTCCTTCGTGAAGACCTCGCGAGGGATTGAAGACATTTATTTAATTAACAACATAAAATGGATAACAACAACTTTGCTAACGTTAACATTTGACGTATAGGACAGCTTCATCAGTAATACGAAATTACTTAGAAACCCGCCTATTACAAAATCGTAGACAAATCGATGAGAGGATTATGTACTTCCATGGAGGGCTTCATGAAAGGGCCACGCTCGTAATGTCAAATGATGCCAATTTATTACCCATCGTGGCACGTGTCGATCTAAACCTCGCGCTTATAATAGTCTCTGAATCGCGTGAACGCCCTCCGTAGTTATCGTAGCTATTTCGTACCTACAATAGAAATAGCCTTCGGTACACGACAGGGCGAATAGCTCTGTAGCTCTCACATATCGTATTTCGCGTCATTCGTCATTGATATCGTCCTGACTTCTCTCCCATTATCATGGAAATTTCTCTTTTGATAATGTCTCTTATAATACATCGCCGATAAACTCTGTCAAGTGAGCTTATGTATATATTGTTCTGTTGTATTATCTTAGAAAAACAATAGAAAATATGTACCACCAATTCTAAGAAAAATATGTACCGCCATGGATTATCGTGTATGTTTTACGTTAGTAATAATAAAATACTTGTGCTTCTAAAGTACTTCCTGTGCTGTTACTTTCACCCCATTGTGGAGAGACAAACAAGAGGGTGGTATATGTAAACATTACTTTGAGTGGGATCTCTTTGTATTCTTGTAAATAAATGACCGCGTAGATTGACGTGCGAAAAGCGCATGTGTATTTGACAGCTAGAGTTGTACGTCGGCTGTCATCGAGTCAGAATGACAAAGATATTCCATTCGATTCACGATAATGATTGAAATATTTCATCATGAATCAGAAATAACTATCGTATTCTTCCATATACATTAATGTTAATTATACAACACGATTATATACTAATTTATATATATATATATATATATATATATATATATATATATATATAAATTAGTAAGAATAAAATGATTCAATGATTTGAAGAGTGTCTAGAGAGTAATTACTCAATGATGGATGTATCTAGGATTATAATGATTAAACGATTTAAAGAGTGTTTACGATACAATTTATCAATTACTCTATAAAGAAATAAAATTTAATTGCGTGACATAATCATTTTGCCACAGCAGCATTATCCACGAGTAACATTGCTACTATGCAGGCAATTAAAATAAATGCATCTATCCCAGTGGTGAACAAATGTGCATTTCATAACAGATTGATCGTATACTTTAGCTCTGTCAGAATTTAACATTTGATATTTTCTCGCCCGTCATGCAACTGTTGGTCTCTTATTGAATTGGAGTAATAAAATCAAATTTGTGAATGAATAAAAAATTTTAACGGGCGACTAAAGTCCCACCAGTGTTTGGATACTCCAGCCATCCGATGAGGGATGACTATAGTTGTTACTGGAAACGAAAGTGTTGATGACACGTGCCACGGTCGGTGACAAAATCGCTCACGCATCTCTGCAAATCATATTGCGCTTATCACTTCTGACTATGATATTCGGTACGTAATACATGCGAGCCTCATGCTATTGCAGGATATAGAATTAAATCAATTGATAATATTAGATTCCTGTTGTACCGATACGTCGTAAATAGTAGATACCTATTTTATTGACATGTAGTATGACTTTAATAAGCATATTAAAATTCTTATTATTGAATATATTTTACAGATCAAATTCTTTGTATTACAAATATAATACGATTTTAATATAAACAAAATTATAGAGGCAACAGTGCTACCTTTGTAGGGTCACTAGCTTGGGATGTGGTTTAATTTGGAGATAAAATAGATTACTATCTTATCGCCAATCGATGAATGAAATTCTTGTTTTATCGACAGTCGTTAAAGTGGATTTTCTTCGGTCCCACATGATCTTAAAATAGATCCCTATTATTCATCAGCAAGGAAAGTAGATATCCATTTTATCATAAGTCGCTAACGAAAAATCTACCTTGCTGACCGTGAATAAAACAGAAATCCACTTTACCGGTAAGTCTGAACATATATACTACTACTGGTTACCATATCATATATTTCAATGTTGAATATATTTTAAAGGTAAATATCAAATGTAAACTTCTATTAAGAACATTAGTTGGCTAATTTCATGAATGTAATTTCTATGTAAATTCCCGTAATTAATTAATAAATCTAAGAATTCTATATTATCGACTCTTCGATAGTAACGAAGATTAATTATCGATCGTTGCAATAATAAATATCTTACCATTCGAAAATTTGTACAATCTAATTCTCAGAAAAATTTTCCAGAATTCTGACATGTTACCCTCCGATGGTAGGCATAATGGCTGATAATTTTCTTTCGTTGACTTTCGCCGAATGTAGATCTTCATTTTTCATTGTATAAATTATAGTCGGATGTAATCGTAGACTGTTGATTTCTGTGGTTATCGATAACATTTACAATTTATATTTTTAACGTTATCATTATTACTTACGGGAAGTTTTCATCTTCTACGGTATAATGTATACGTACATCAAAGAATCTTTTTTGAATAGGTAGATTCATTTGAAAATATCACACATTTAATTTAATCAAGTTATTTGATTGTGCGCTGTTATTTCCCATCCAATGATCTAATTAATATTAATTAATTAATTTGCTTTCGAACGCGAATCGTATTTTCTGAATATTCGTTGAACTTTCAACTTTCCAATTTGTATTCATGCAGCATGTGAATGGGATTTACGTGTCACGAATGTAACTTTGCAGGTAATCAACCGACAGCGGGTGTAATAGAGCATTTGAAAAGCGGTATTCTCTGTGTATGGAATTTTGTATCCCAGTTCGAGAAATTACTAGTAAAAATGTTTCTAGAACGATTGTTAAAGTTAAAACTGGAAAATAATTAAAAACGAATACAATGATTAAAAAATATGTTTGTGAATGAATTTTATCTAAGCAAAAGATAATCGACATTATAATCGAAAAACTTTCAATTTGCTTCGGAGAAACTAACAAACGATTCTTATAATTGCAAACAACGAATCTTTCTGATGATCAAGCTGCCTTTAACGAATTCGATTACGAAGTTTGTTAGGTGTACTATCGTTAGAATTTTTTCACATTCAGGAACTTGAACGATACTCGAGTTAATAGCCTACTACTTTCTTGAGGAACGCGATTAAACTTCTCGACTCGTTAAATACTTTCTTCGAGTTAGTCTCGTGACACGAATTAAAGCTAATTTCTTGAGAATTATACGGAGACGCACGTTCGAACGTTTCGCAATTTAACGAGCTTCATGTCTTTCTTTATCCATTAAGACTGTTCATCAACCCCAGTTTTATAATGGTTGATGCCAACAATGAATCCAGACGTAATTCATCATCAATTTTGATGAATAAAGTTTCATTTGAAAAATAATAAGGTTTCAACGAGGAGATGATTTTCTTGAATTTTTGGCAAAAGTTTAATTCTCATTGGAAAAATCGTGTAAAGTAATTTCATTCTTTCAAGAATAGATTGTGTATTAAAATAACGGCGTACGATAAACTAATAAGTAAATAATTATAAATTCGATTGTAGATTACATCGCCCGTAACATGGTTAGGTGTGACGATCTTCAAAACGCATATCACTTATTATCAGTTTTACTTCGGGTTTTAAGTGGAACCCATCGGTAAGTTAAAATTCTTGAAATATAGCAACAAAACTAAATGTTATAATAAATTCTTCCCTTTTTGACGGTTTGTAGAGGGTTACTAGAATAAATTTACGCTATATAATCTCTCATGTTTATTTCCTTCTTCGATGGTTGACATGCGTTTAGGCGGTGATCCGTGTTAGATAGGACTATCTTGTTTTATAACAAATTTATATAGAAGTATACAAATTTGCGTTTATAAACAAAATTCTGTCGATTATTTTGTCAAGAAAAAAAAAATAATAATAATTAGCGAATATATTATATATTATTTTTACAAGGATCAAAACACTAATTCGATTCCTCGCCATCTACAAGGTAGAACTCCAAGCGCTATCTTTTCTTCTGCGATCTCTTCTTTAGAATTATTCCACTTGATATTGTTACTATTACTGTTATCACTACTGCAATTATTACTACAATAATAATATAATGATAAAAAGTAGAGGTAGAGACGAAGAAACGAATATATACTTATTATTGCATAAAATTAATTATTACATACATACAAAAATTCAATAATTATTATTTCGTTTACAAAATATATAATATTTGACAAAATTATATGTTTCACGTTGAACGCGTAAAGATGTTGCGTTGTATCTAGCCACGGATCACTGCGAGAGGCACACGTAACCATCAAAGAAAGGATATAAATATGAGAGAATTGAAAAGTGTTAGTTCACAGGCTACTAAAAACACTACCTACTCTAACCCACACTAACCCGATTGTTATGTTACGCGTGAGAATGGTATATAACAACCTACACACATGCTTATATAGGCTGATACGATAGGGCGATAGGCGCATGGCGGAGACAATATTTTCCCGCATGCGCTTTTAGTACATATTTTGTCCGTAACTGTCGCTGCTCTCAGGTCACGCACGCTTCGAGCGAAAGTTGATGAACGGAGGAACAACAGCCTTAAGTCGTCGCGAATCTATATCGTTCTTTGATATTAAAAAGGAGATAAAAAAAAAAAAAGAGCGAGCGCGTTGTACGTTAAATCGCGATGGTCGATTTGTAGGTCGATCGATGTAAGAACCATTTTCGCGCACACCTACGACATCAGAGGAATAGTCCGAGTCGTACAATACTATTTCTATCCTTCCGATCGAGGGGAAATTGGAAATTGGCTTTACGTAATACAGGCTGTTACAAAATTAATCGCCACTTATTTATAATGATACAAAAAATTTCTTAGATCGACACGCATCGTAACGTATTAATTGACAATTACGAGATTGTCATCGTTCAAATTTATTTCGAAAACATTTAGTGTTTATTTTTACTGTTCAATTTCAATCGATTTGAAACAAAAGAATAAAACGAAACAAAACTTTTCTAAAGAAAAAATGAAATAGCGTTCCGAGACACCCTGTATAATCGAACGAGTCTGGTCGACTTAAAAAAAAAAAAAAAAAAAAAAAGAAAAAGAAAAAAAATAAAATGTTCACATACGTATGTGTCGACGATCAAAGTAATATTTAATTGTGACATGGAGAAATCCAATTATCAATTATGCGTTAAGATAATAGAGGCGAGACATTTGCAACAATTGGCCAATTCGTTGGTAGTAGTCAAATTAGGTAATAAAAAGAAGAAAACTAATGTAAAGGAAGGAACGGATTGTCCGATTTATAACGAGGTAAGGATTAAAACGGGATATCATTTAATGAAATATCCATATCGTGATACAATAAATATCCATAGTATTTCGTTTTCGATTTTATCGGGGACTTTGAAACATTCCTTTCAACGAGGATCACAATAGCCGTGTACTTGAGAAACTATTTACGGCAATTAAAGTTCTATGGAAGTGCCATACTCGATGTCGAGGCCGTATGGGAACAACCAGGTATTAAAAATTATTACGTTTAATTAATACGTTTCATTGTTTATCCCATTTCAATCTTTCAAGCGACATAACGGAAAAAAAAGTTGTGTTATAACCTCCTAACGATATCTTAGAAATAGCTTAACCCAACTTATCGATCCAAGACGATCGAAAGTAATAAATAAAGGATGTTAGGAGGATCGGTTAGATATTCGATCGAAAGGAAAACGGATAAGACTTTTAACGCGTCCTTTTTTCTTTTGTTCTGTTTTTTCTTTTTTTTTTTTTTTTTTTTTTTTTTTTTTTTTTTTAATAGATCATCAGTACCATCACAAATGGGCGATGCTCACCGATCCGAAAAGTTTATCGAGCGAAGCCAAAGGATACGTCAAGTGTAACGTATCTGTAAAAGCAAGAGGTGAGAAAGTTCGAGTTTATCCGGAAACGGAGGGCGAGGATGATATCGAGGGGTATGGAGGTTAAATAATAATCAAACGCGAATATATGTTATATAAATCTGACCCCGTGTTTCGAGACGTTGCTGAAGAAAAAAAGAAAAATAAATAAATAAATAAAAGATCTTCCAAAACGTAAGATCATGGTACACAGTCGTAAAACTTTTTTCCAGACATTTTGGAAGAATTTATGGGGCTCGTTTTTTTTTTCTTTTCTCTTTTTTTTTCGGGTTTCGATCAAATTATATGTTCGATGATGGATTATCGATTCCAGCAATTTATTACTTCCTATCGGTGGCGAATCATTGCTTTTCACCCAACGAGCTCAATACATTTTTACCGTGCACCGTGCCGATGGTTTACCGGATCTGACGAGTCTCTGTGGTTTCTGTGATACAGGAGGTATAAATCCTTACATACAGATATCGTTTGCAGGACTGAAGGTATATATATATGTGTGTGTGTGTGTGTGTGTATGTATGTATATATACATATATACATATATATATATGTGTGTGTGTATATTACATCGTCAAATAAATGTTAACAATGATCTAACACGATTCTTGGATAAATACGATTATTATTCAGGGTTCCACGAGAGTCTTGTGGCGAACGTGTACACCAAGGTTCAACGAGAGGATCATATTCAGAGAAACCTTTCCTTCCTTCTGTCGTCGGATTAGAATAACAATAAAACATCGAGTCGATGGATGTCGTACACGTACTATAGCCGCACGTGCCATTCACATTCATCTAATTTCGAATTATGGAAAGCATGGTAAAGAAAGAAGAAAAAAAATTAGAAAAAAGAAAAGAAAATTATCTAAATTCTTTTTTATCGACAGAATCTTTTTTTTTTTCGAATATACCTTTTTTTTTCTTAAGACCTTAAGCATACATTTCTATAAGATATCCGTTTTGTTGGAAATCAACAAACAAAAAGAAACGAAAGAAATAAATATATAAGATATAATTTTCGTGAAAAATAAGATAGAAAGAAGATGAAAGTGAATTTTCATCCGACAGAATTTTTGCCAACGTACGGACCATCTTTTCTTCATTTCTACGGATCAAATAGAGAGGAAAGGAACATCTGCTCGTTGTCATCCCTTCCTTTTTATCGGGGAAGAGTGCTCTTATCCCTAAAAACCGAAATGGATGACCCCGAAACCTCATCCAAAATTGGCATTGAAACAGAACCGGCGGCTCCCATTATCGAAGTCGGTTAACGTTTCTTTCCCCTCCTCCCTTCTATTCTGTCCTATTCTTTTTCGAATTTTTTTGTTGGTCTTCTTCTTCATAATCGTTCTTGATTGTTTCGAAAAAAATTGTATTTCTTTCTAATTCTTTAATTTTTTGTTCTTATCATTCTTGAACTTAATGAATAGATGATTGTTTATATATATATATATATATATATATATATATATATATTATATATATATATATATATATATTAATAATATATTAATAATATATTAATAAATTAATATATAATATATTAATAACAATTATTTCTTAAATTGTAGATTATCGATCCTTTCATTGTCAATATACAATATACGCGTTAGTAAACTTTCGAGAATATTGCATAATTTGTTATAATAAAGTTTTCATTTGTTCGATCGATAAGGAAACTTTCGATATAACCGACGATTGGTCACGGTTGACGTTCGATAAAAGTTAAATTAATATCTTTTAACTACTTATATCCAAGGTACCCATTTAAAGTAGAAACATCATGAAAAGTTCATTATTAAGTTCGTTGATAATTAAATTATATATTTATGCGATGGTCAAATCAACGGGACGATTCTTAGAAAGTTGAATGTAGAGAAATATTATTAACATCGAGATACCTCGTCTTCGTTGGTAAAGACATAAAAGAAAGGTCTAACTGAGTGGAGTTATTTTATATTATCGTAGAAAAATTTATGGAAAGTGGAGGAATACTTATTGTTTGGTATACTATACGACGTATGCATGATCGATCGACGTAGATACGGAAAAAAATCGTTAGTCTTCGAATTGAGTATTGGTAATGCCGGAAACCGTAGATTTTCACGCGATCTATGTGATCTAGAGAACGACGACGGCGAGTACGACGATAAAGACGAGGACGAGAACGACTATACTAAAGGCTAGTGCTTATTTGTCATCGAGTAACTTGTAATTCCATAAATGGCATAAAAAGTGACTTTCTTCTAATATCACAGAACAGAGAACGAGCATATCAGAGAAACGTAAAGATTTTCAAAGTCAAACTGTACGAAGAACAACAGGAACTTTCGACGGGAAATACAATTACTTGCCACTGGGATCTAGAAAGCCTTGCATCTATGTCAGATCTTGGTGGCCCAATTTCGAACGTAGAATGTTCAACATTAACAATCTTCGTTTCATCGCTAACTTCCTCGTGAGTCATTTCTCTCTTTTTTTTTTTATTTTTAGAAATAGATTTAATCGTTATGAAAAAACATAAATAAATAATAAAGATCTGGTTATACATTTTTTTTTTTTTTTTTTTATAATAATATCACAACAAATTCGACATACGGTTTGATCTTGAACGGTTCGATCGATCACGTCGAGTTTATTGAGAGAGATATAGCTCGTTCCGATATTTTTTCTCTTTTTTTTTCTTTTCTTTTTCTTCAATGTTTACGAATGTTTACTTCGAAGGAACCAAATATCGATTGATTCGAACGATCGAGAAAATCGAGCGATCTCAAACTCAATCACCACGTTAAGACTCAACGACTCGTTTTAAATTCTATCCCAGGAGAGGAAACTCAAGGAGGTCGGGACGTTGGTTGCCGTGAAAAATCCCAAAGCGTATGAGACATACAATAAAGCTATTCGAACGTTCAAGAGCCATTGCCAGCATTATTTGCATACGTTGGACGATGATCGATACTACGGGGAGGGTAGTGGTATGATCAACTTGGATCGACATCGAGCGAATCTATGCAGTAAGCAAATCGACGATATTCTCCGGAGAATCAAAATAGACGGTGAAATTCCTAACAACCATTACATCGAAATAGCCATGATTCATGCTTATCAATATTTGCGAGAACTTCGGGGACTCTGCGAGGACGTAAGTAATTAACCGTAATAAATATACCGGGTTAAACGGTACGCAAGTACATTTCGATGCATACTCGAAAAAAAGAAGAAGAAGCAAAAAAAAAAAGAAATCCAAAAAGATTCTCTATTGATTCACTCCGCGTCTAAAAATAAGAAAATAAAAAATAAAAAAAATAAAAGAAAATAGAGAGAAATAAATTGACATGCTGCGGAGGTTAACAAAAAATTTTTTCAAACGGCGTTGAACTATTGAAAAAGTTATAATTATAAGTTTCGACTGGTTGAACGATATCCAGAGAATGGTATAATCATCTCGAAAGATTCAATCGATAGTGAGAAATAATTTGCATCGAGGAGGTCGGTGAACTGAACGAGAGACGTAGAAATAGGTAGAGCGACGGACGGGAAATTAGGCGACGAACTCGCTCGATTCGATTAGAACGAACGAGAGACGGTCAATGGTCTCTCTTTCGCCTTTTTGATATTTTCGTAGCCTGGACTAGCTCGAATCTCGTTTGGTCTCTCTCCCTCTCTCTCTCTCTCTCTCTCTCTCTCTCTCTCTGTCTCTCTCTCAATCGAGATTAATCGAATTTCGTGCGGTTTGTTCGAGAGAATTCATCCGTCTCTTCTCTTCCATCTCTATTCTCTACTATGATTTATACATTTATTTGATTTAATTATTTTTAGTTCTTTTTTCCTTTCTTTTTTCTTCTGTTTACCTTCTAAACTATCTCATCTCTTTTTTTTTTTTTTATAGAAATTTAAATAATCTCTTTCATCGTTCAATCGAATATATATTACATGGGCACAGCCACAGGACGGTCTTCCACGTGTTTTCCTTTGGATGCTGGCCGGTTCGAAACGCGTTGCTTACGTCGAATTACCAGCCGAACGGATTATTTACTCTGAGGAGAGCCGAGAAAGAGGCGTGGAATGTGGACAATGTATTAACGTCTTCCCGAAGAATTCTAGGAATGATATGGAGCCAGGAGAAACGATCGATCTTTGTGCTTGCAAAATTGAACTCTTTATCTGGCTCGGTAACGCCAAGTTCATAGCCTCCTGTTGGAGTTCGATACCTCCAGGATATATAATCTCGGACCGTGGGGAACCCATCGACGTCTTTCCAAAATATTTTGAATATGATCGATCCTCGGTAAACACACTCTCAACATCTAATCTTCTCTCTTCTTTTTTTTCTTTTTTTTTTGTCTTATTGTTAGTCAATTAATGATCTAAGTGTATTAAATAATTTATATATATATATATATATATATATATATATATATATATATATGTACCTAAACAAAGTATTATATTTCGATATTAATTGAAATTGAATCATTTGAATTTTCTAATAGATATTAATAATAATAATATATATATATATATATATATATATATATATATATATAATAGAAATTAATATATGTATATCATATAAATTATATAAGAGTAAGGAAAAGAGTGATGTACCTTGAAAAAAAAGAGAAAAAAAATATGAAACGAAATTATTATTCATTGACAAATCCTAACGTTCTTTCACAAAATGCCATCGATAATAATTATACAGAGATTATTTTACGAGATGCATACATTATATCTCTGATTTGGTCAGTTGACTTGCAAATTTACATTTGAAACATTAATTTCTTCGCGGCTATTGAAAAATTCAAAACATTTTCAATCTCGATATATTTCAAATTAGTTATTGTATCTGTTCGCGCTTGATTAATACCATCGTTATTTTCTTCAACGTACTACAATTATAATGGCATACAAATCACGTAATTTTACATGAATGAAAATACGTGGATTAAGTATGTAAGATAATACATATTGTATACGCCGATAATGCGCCAGGCGAATATTAATAACCGCAATAACAACGAGGCAATTCGAAAATGCAACTATCCGTCTGCATTGCAGTCCTTTCAACTACGGGCACACATTTTTCAAGGACAATTCGAGCCTGGCATGGACGCGTCCGCATTGTTGGATCCGTTCGTACATGTTACGTTTCTTGGACACACTTTGACGACGAGTGTGAGTGAATGTACAAAAAAGAAAAAACATTGAATCATTGATATTTAACGTTTACAACATGCTCAGCGAGTCAAAATCGAGTATGCTTTTATATCGATAAATAATTAAATAATTACGAAAACAGGTCATACGTCAAAGTTTGGATCCGTTATGGGACGAAAGTTTGATATTTCCGGTAATTAAAATTCATGGGACTAGGGAGTACATTAAAATTATGCCACCGAGAATAGTTCTACAGATCTTCGATCGTGATATCTGTGTGAGTTTTGAAAGTCGAACGATTTAACTATGTATTAGAAAGTAGGAAAGACTGTTTGCGAACTTATTTATCGGACAACCAGATGCTTCGTTTCGAAGCTCCGTTCGATTTTAAAGTAAGCCAGATGGATTCCGTATTCGTTTCGAATTCCCTTTCGAATTTTTCTCCACGCAAACCACAGGGTATGAAAGAGTTTTGCGGAAGGTGCATAGCCGTTCCATTAGTTAAACTCTCCGCAGAAACTTACTCGCCACCAGATTTCCTGCCGAAACTCGAATGGTACAGATTTCAATCGAGGAAGGATTATACAGGTTCCATTCTGGCTGCTTTCGAACTTGTCGAGGTAAACGGTGGAGAAGTTCTACATAACAATAAGTTATATTATTATTCATATATCTCATAAGGACAAATACAATAAGATGTATATGTGTGTGTGTGTGTGTGTGTGTGTTCGTAATCTATGATTTTCAGATGGAAGAAACGGATATGATTGATGTACCTTCGGACGAGACAATGGAAGAAGAAAAATGCAACATCCCACCTCACATTAGACCAAAAATGGCGAGTTATAGGATGGAGGTGATTTTTTGGGGCGTACGAGATATAAAAAATCTTCACTGCGTACCTGTGTATAGACCAAGAATAGTAATTGAGTGTGCCGGTGTAGTTGTAAAGTCGCAGGTCATGGAAAATGCCATAGAATTTAATAATTTTGAGGATCCCCATGTCATGGTGAATCTGGTAATAAATTTCTTTTTATTATAATATAATTTTTGTAATACCATTAACACGTTCGTCACGTTTCTATAAAGAAAAAGTTATCTTCGCTGGAAGCGGTTTACATATTTGTTTTTTATTCAATTGATACTATTGACGATGCCAAACAATGTCACACGCATCATAGAATTCGTCAATTGATGTCATCTGCAACGAATGTGTTAAAGGGAAAAAAAAAAAATAAATAAATAAATAGAAAAAATATATACATATATGTATAACACTATCGCCACAACTTATAGAAAATGCAAAACGTGATGAATAATTTTGTTCTGAGCTCGCATGTCATCCAGTCCGTCAAACGATGATCGATACTGGCCTCTCGCGTCGCATACCTCGTTAACGAGTATTGCCGTCAAAAAAATACTATAGGAAAAATATTTTCAACGTATATAATAGATGCAAAGGGTGACCCGCGAAAAATGTCATTGGGAAAAATAATAGATACGTGATACTTTCCTTAACGGGAAAATTTAACGAGCAGTTTTGTTCCGTCTCGTTAAAAAATTTCGAACAGCTGACGGAATACACGTATGTGTGTGCGCGCGTGTGTGTATGTGTGTGTGTGTGTGTGTGCGTGCATTATATATCAACGAAACGGGCTGAAAAGTAGGCCAATAAACTCGATGTTCATACATTCAGTCGGAAAGTTCACTAATTCCCTTCTCCCTTAAGCATGCAAATTTCATTTCACAATGTTACAAGGAAATGCCAGAACTCAAGGAGTATTATCCGTGCATGACTATACGGGCTTATGATTCGCGTGGATTTGGATGCTTCAAATACGTTGGTATCAGTAACATTCCCTCAGTCTACGTGTTTCTGGAACAATTAATAACTGAAGAAGATTATAGAGCTCAAATATACGAAACGAAATCAGAACGACGAAGATTTCCTTGGAAAGCTACTACCGTTAAACAGCAACCATGTAAGAGAAAGAGAGAGATCGAGAGAGAGGGAGAGAGAGAGAGAGAGAGAGAGAGAGAACGTCGCAACGGATAATCTAAATCGTTCAGGGGATAGAAATTCTAGCAGAGTAAAGCCTTTGATCGTTTGCCAAGCTACCCGTCTGGCTGCCATAGCAGAACCATGATTTTACGATGTTAACGTTCGAGAGCTATGTACGTATGTACGTACGTACGTACGTACGTACATACGTACGAGTAACAACGCTCCGAATCGTTCTAAGGCCAAAAAAGAGAAAAAGAAATAGAGATAGAGAAAGAGAGAAAGAAAAACACAAATATAAAAGACGCGACCCTCGTGAAAATTTTCGTGGGATTTTCCATGGAAACGATTTTCACTGAATCTTCAAATCACCGTACGAGATACGATAAAAGAGATAAGAAAAAGAAATTTTCTTTCTCTTCTTTTATTCTCGTAGAAACGATCGAGTTAACGTCTTTTCAAGCGATTTGAAGGAATAAAAAGGAATGTAGAAAAAGAGAAAGAAATGTGTGTGTGTATGTGTGAGTATGTATGTGTATGTGTATGTATATATATATATATATATATATATATATATATATATATATATATATATATATAGAAAAAAAAATCTACGTTAGAATTTTTATCTACACATTTCAATGAACACAATTTAATTCCAACGATAACTCATATCGATCCGACGATACCTCATATTGAAACATTTTTTTCATAGATGTTTTACCTGATGATTCCATTCGAGATGAACGTAAAAGTTTGATAGAATATAAAAAAACATCAAAGAAAGGATTTCTTCGAAAGATTTCTTATTTTTTCGCACGTGTGAAAAAGTTATTCAAATGGAAGAAGTTAATCAAAAAAAGGAGAATAAAAAAGTACGATACGACGATAAAAGACGACAGTTTCGATTGGTGGACCAAATATTTCGCTTCCATTGAGGTACATATTCTCTCTCTTTCTCTCTCTCTCTCTCTCTCTCTCTCTCTCTCTCTCTCTCTCTCTCTCTCTCTCTGAAGAATTATTTTTAATTATTTTCTGGCTAATAGTTAAACATTGCTCTATATTTTAGGTTCAACATTAACGCAATTATATCACGTAAATAATCTTATTAATTATTCTAAGATTTTATCAAAACTAAATAAAAGCCATCTGTTTCTTTCTCACTTACTTTCTCTTTCACTCTCTTTCTTTCTTTCGTTTTTTTTTTTTTTTTAAACAGACATATTCGATAATAGCCAATAAGTAATGTTGAAATTTTCGATATAACAAAATACTAGTGTCGTTTATTTAGATATGAAATACTAAAAGTTTTCAGTGTAAAAAGAAACATTATACGGTGTTATTTAGTTGTAAGACGACGAACATTTTTTTTTTCAATATCTAAAAATATTGTCTGTTATTCATTTGGAATATCTAAAACGTTTTCAATAAAAAAAAAAAAAAAAAAAAAAAAGGAAAAACGTTTTGCAAATAAATAAAAACAGTTAGTTTTTAGTTTTCCGAAAAGGTATTCCGTAATAATCCGAAGAATATTTTTAGGAGGAACGAAGAAAAAGACATGCTACTATTTCACCTACTTCCTCCAATTCCACCTCCTTCTCCGATTCTTCTAACAATGCGCGAAAAGTATCCGTAGCAACGTTCAAGGTACGCTCCCTTAATGATATATACAAAACTTTTGCTTCGACTAAACTGATAACAGATATATTCCGAGGAATTGGAAATGCAAGAGGAGTTCGGCGGATTTCAAGATCGGCTAACTACTTTCAAATTATGGAAAGGAAGAAAAACAGAAGATTTCAACAAAGATCCTGAAGGTTTCATGGGAAAATTTAAAGTTAGCGATCGTTGATAATCGATTATTACCATAATCATATTTTTCCTCTTCGGATATAAAAAAAAGGGAAGAAAATAACAAGAAAAAAAAAGACAAGAATTATCATAAACCTTAATTACGATTAATACGAACAATTGACAACGTTGAAACTTGATTTGTAAAAAATTTTTATCGATCTATCATCAATCATTAATACCCATTCTCATTCGAAATAATGGGAATTTTCGTAGCAGATCGATTATCGTTTAATTAATCAACGAATAATAGACTACGTTAAGGTGGAACATTAAAATACGCATTCCCAAAAGTTTTTATATTCGCCGAGAGTAAAACGAGTGATAAATTAAGGTGGGCAGTCGCTGAACGATTTATCTCCGTGAATAACACCGGCGTCCTTTCGCCTACGAAAAGCAGCGATTTTTTAACATTCGAAAAGTAATTTTTCATTATACAGGGACATATTTCCGTGTATCGTTGGCCTCATCCAGAAAATTTATCTTGCAAGACGAGACACGGTAGGGATGCTGTTAATGGAATCTGTGACGATTACCCATCTCAGCAATCGGTTAAACTTCTCGTCAGACTTTACGTGATAAAAGGTGATCAAAGAAAGAAAGAAAGAAAGAAAGAAAAAGAAAAATTGAAAAAACTAATTGTAAAAATTATCTTCCCTCTTTAATTTATCCAGGCATCAATTTACACCCGAAGGATATTTTAAGCGGCAAATCCGATCCGTATCTTTGTATAAGCCTAGGAAAAATCTACATCAACGACAGGAAGAATCATATACCTAATCAACTTAATCCTACTTTCGGAAGGTAAGAGAGACGGACACCATCGCGAGTCTCGTGAGTTTTTACGTGCAATCAGTATGATCAAATTTTTATTTGGCTTTATTATAAAAAAAAATCCTATATACTTCTTGTCTATTGATTTAATTTTCAATGATTACGAGATACGATGAGATTAAAAAAAAAAAAAAAGGGGGAAGAAAGAAATATATATGCATAGAAAAACGAAAGTAGAAAATGTAAATTTAATAGCCTTGCTTCTTCGATGTTCTGTCGAACGTCTCTCTAGGCACAAAAATCTTTCTAGAAAACTAATGGACAGGACGTACGTATGTTTTTTTTAAAAATGTTTCCTATGGTATCAGGAATCGCTTGAATAATTTTCAGAGTTTTCGAGATGGAAGCAACCTTCCCTCGGGATTACCTGCTCTCCATTCAAGTCTGGGATCACGACGCGACTAGCACCGACGATTTGATCGGCGAAACTCAAATCGATATCGAAAACAGATTCTACAGTAGACATCGCGCTAAGTGCGGCCTGCCGAAAACTTACGAAACGTCTGGATATAACATTTGGAGAGATCGCGAGAAACCAACCCAAATACTCGATTTTCTTTGCCAGAAGAACAATTTACCGGCACCTATATACGATCGCGAAGAAGTTCGTATAGGAAAGAACACATTTCCTTTCCGTATGATCGTCGACAATGATGCAGGTGTGCGACTATAACAAAAAAGATTAAAGAAATGATCATTATATTTCCATTTTTTAATAACCAAAATAAAAAGAAATTGTATATACACACACGGACATATATATATATATATATATATATATATATATATATATATTTACTTGTATAGAAAGTTCGTGCCGCATGTGATGCACAATGATACACAAGATTGAGGTGAATCATCGAATTAAAAAAAAAAAAAAAAAAATTAACATTTACAAAGACTTGTTTAAAAAAAAATTGTTTCTTCTTACTCTGTTCTTTCTTTTTTTTTTTTTTTAACATGTTATAACAGTTCCATACTATGAAACTTATAGCAACTTGTTACTTGACAAACTCGAGATTAACTTTATTAATTATAACAAAAAAAAAATGGAATGAAAAAAATACAATTCATAATTTATGTAATATAGATGTATTACGTCGTGTGTGATTTAAATCTTGATATGATTAAAATTAATGGCAGTACGACCAAGCTAAATCCACTGATCAATCTCAACATTATCAACGACATATGATCTCTTATATTTTACCTTTATTCAGACAGAGAAGAATGCATGGCATTAAACGTGCTTCATCAATGGCAAGAGTTTCCTATTTGCGGATGCGCCCTGGTACCTGAGCACATCGAAAGACGTCCGCTTTTCAATGCTACAAGGCCCGGCCTCGAACAGGTTTAACATCTTCCCACGTCATTCCCTAGATTTTTTATTATCGTTTATCCCGTGGGAAAAGCGAGATAAGGAAAGAAGTAAGGAGAGTCTATTCGGTGGTCGTTCTTTGTACGATGTTAATTTTATTACCGGTTGAACATTAAGCGTGTATTCCTTTTTTCTTTCCCTGTGTGAATTTATCCTTACACTTCTATCGTCAAATGATATGGCAGCGATAAAAAAAAAAAAAAAAGAGAAAAAAGAATAAAACGCGTCGATTACGATCACACTAAAAGCCACAAAAATATCGCGATTTTTGTTTCCGCGTTTACAATTAAACGTTACTCTAAACCAATGATGGAAACGGATATTTATAAAATACGTCATACGCGTTTTATGCCCATATATATATATATATATATATATATATATATATATATATATTTCAATGTTTCAGGGTAGATTGGAAGTTTGGGTCGACATGTTTCCCATTGGAAATCTACCCCCAAGACCTGCGGTCAACATCGCTCCCCTCGAACCAGAGGAATATGAAATTCGCGTGATAGTTTGGAATACCGAAGATGTTCCATTAATGGAAAGCCAATTTCTCACGGGAGAAAAATCCTCGGATATATATGTTAAAGGGTATAATTTATAACGAATAAATCAATTGACGATACCTGTGTGTAGATCTTTAAAAAAAAGTAAATAAATAAATAAATAAATAAGTAAATAAATAAATAAATAAATAATAATAATAATAACCTTTCACTTAATTTTTTTTCATCGTAAATTTTTCGTTAACGATTTTCTCATAGTTGGATACTTCAAGAGGACCGTCAGAAAACCGATGTTCATTACAATTCCTTAACTGGTGAAGGTAATTTTAACTGGAGATTCGTTTTCCGTCTGGTCTATTCGAAGAGCGAAAACGTTATGGTAGTTCGCAAGAAATTATCCATTTTTGCGCAAAACGAAACGGAGGAGAAACTTCCTTGCAGACTACATCTTGAAGTTTGGGACAGCGATCACTTTTCTGCGGACGATTTTCTTGGTAATTAAATATTCTTCTTCGTCGTTATTCCCCTATCTCCTCGTCGTCGCTTCGCAAGAAAATTTCAATTTTTTTTTTTTTTCTTGAAGCAGTGAAACGATGACATAATTTCCTTTTTAGAGAACGATTGTCGTCGTCGTTGATATTATTATTATTATTATTATTATTATTATTATTATTATTATTATTATTATTATTATTATTATTATTATTATTAATATTATTATTATATTGAAACTATGGTTTAGAGTATAATCAATTTTATTATTACTTTTTATATATCATTATTATTATTAGAATTTTAATGGGTCTTCCTTTTAGTCGCTTCTTATGACAAGTTAAGACTACTGCAGTTTATTCTTACACCCAGACCGCACAAAGTTTATTATTCTTATTATTCTATCACTCAGACGTTTTTACACTCAGGTTCAAACCAATATACATAATAATAATAATAATAATTATTATTATTATTATTATTATTATTATTATTATTCTTAATATCATTATTATTATTATTATTTATAGATGTCATCTTACGACCTGCGAACATCTTTTTTAGTCGTCTCTTACAGACAAGGATACATATGTATATCTCGAGGCTATTCTATTTCCGACCACCAACGTTCAATATCGTTATTCCTATTTCTTTTTAAGGCGCACTGACGTTAAACTTGTCGAAGATGCCACGAGGTAGCGCGAATTCAAAAAGTTGTACAATGAAATTACTCGAGCCTAAATTGCCAACGATGAATCTTTTCAAAGTGACACGTATCAAAGCTTGGTGGCCCCTTGTACGAAGAACCGAGACGGTTAATTACGTCCAAGCGGTATAAAATGATCATCATTTTAATAGATTATCGATCGATCCTCGGCCGTTCTTGGTTCTCTCTCTTCCCTTCTTTTTTTTTTTTTTAAATCGTTTTTTTTTTTAAGAGTTTCGCACGATTACGAGATTGCAATTTAGAGATAGTCAATGGCCAATGATCGAATTGTCGAAAGAGATTCCGCGGAAAGAGAATTGTTTTAGAAATGACAGATGAAAATCTCTTTCTCACAATTTTTCTAATATAATATTTCGTATTCTATTGAAGAAAGTATTTATTTTCGAAGCTAATCGACAAAATGAAACAATACGATTTCAGGGTAAAATAGAGATGGAACTGTCGGTTTTGCGTGGGGTCGAGGCAAACGAAAACCCAGTTGGTAAAGGAAGAAATCCCCCCCAAGAACTTCCGGCGCCTAAGTAAGCCTAAAAATTTCGCTAAGCGTAATACGATTCGAGTAAAACAAAGAGGAAACATAATTAATTTCTTTATAATTTTTCTCCTTTCTCTCTCTCTCTCTCTCTCTCTCTCTCTCTTTCTCTCTTGTCAAGGCGACCGGACACCTCCTACTCGTGGTTTCTCAATCCATGGAAAGCTTTTCGTCATGTCTTTTTCCGTTATTACAAATGGAAGATCCTGTTATGCATAATATGCACTCTCCTAGTCTTCTTAGTTGGAAGCGGATTCTATGCTTTCCCGGGATATTTTGTTAAACATCTTTTGAGAGCTTGATTTTCATAATTAGTTGACTAATTAACAACGAACGAACGTACTAACGAACTAACGAACGAACGAACTAACGATCTCACGGAGTATACGAGAGTTGTATTATCAAAAATATTAGGTCGTTCAAACGGTATAGATAGAAAATAATCGAAATTTCGCATAGGACTGTGAATCTATTAGACTCATAGAGTCAGGTATTTACAGGGTATGCTATACGAGCTAGGAAAAGGGGCAAACGTGACGTAACGAAGAAATCAATAACTCACGAAGAGAGAGAGAGAGAGAGAGTGAGAGTGAAAGAGAGAGAGAGAGAGAGAGAGAGAGAGAGAGAGAGAGAGAGAGAGACAGAGATAGAGCTTTTATCGCGAGCGTTCGTTAGGTTCGACCACCGTATTTCCAAGAATTACGATCACCTTGCGAAATCTATCGTCGATATGTAGACCTTATACTTTGTGATAAAAAAAGATCGTACCCTTGTCGTACATAAGCGAGCGCGAAAGAGAGAAAAGTCGACGATCCTACTAACATCCTCGTATTTTTCGTGATAGCATATATATAGCTCTTACTTATCGCCATAGGTGCTAATAATTTTAGAGGCGATTAGATGTGTCACCGCAAGTCACCGTACTTACTTTGCGCAGCTTTACCTTATCAAATATGAAAGAGAGAGAGAGAGAGAGAGAGAGAGAGAGAGAGAGAGAGAAGAGAGAGAGAAAGAAAGAGAGTCCAGGAAATGCTGAGAAAGTTTCCGAAAGGCGAAGTTAACGCTCGGTCACTGGCCCATGATCGTAGATACCACGCGAAGATAGGACATGCAAGGCACTAAAAGAGTATATATATATATATAGATGTTTGTGTGTGTGTGATATCTATATGTGAATGTATGTGCGTATGTGTACGGCCGCGAATGTGTATGCATCGGTGGTACCACCGCACGTACCAACGGCGATTTGTTGGATACATTCCCAAACTGCTTACCAGTCTGCACGCTCGCGTGACTTTGTTAGAGCCACTCGCGAATAGTAGAACGCTATTGCGACACAGCGGGGTTGTGGCTCGTGGGAGGGGAGGGGAGGGAGGGGGAGGAGGGGAGGGGGAGGGGGAGGTAAAAGGAGTTCGAGTGTCGTGTCGAGACAGAGGAAATGGGAGAACTAGAAGAAAGACGAAAGTGTGGAAACTATAGGAACTCTACTGCCGTCTATATAACAGTTTCGCCATCCATTAAGCCGCCGCTACTGCTAGCTTCTACAGGAAAATAAACGAATTGAATTGTCTGGACGACATGTGGATTGTTCCCCTTTTCTCCCCCCTTTTTCCGCCATGCCACCCTCTATTACTATCCCTCTCTACCTCCCACCCAACCCTTCTCCTCAAACCCCTTCCTTTTTTCTTTTCCCACTCGAAGTCACTTGACATCAGTATCGGATGAACCATTCCTCCTAAAGGGAATTTTTCTTTTCTTTCCCTTTTGGTTTTCTTCTTCTTCTTCTTCTTCTTTTTGTTTTTTTTTTTTCACTTCGATGTAATCGTCCTTCAAGTCCTTCAGACGATCTAATTGTTTAGTAAACTAAGAAATTCTTTCTGAACGTTCGATCGTGATCTCTTTTCTTTTACTTCACTTTTTCTTCTCTTTTTCTTATCGTTTCCTTTCTTTTCTATCATATTCGCAAAAAAAAAAGAAAAAGAAAGAAAGAAAACCGCCCCCTCCCCCTCACCGATCGCGTTTAAACAAGGCGTATAAACTGTTCCCAAGGCAAAAAGAGAGTGGTACTCTCTTAAAGTTTTAAAAATTCGTATGGCTAAATCTTGTCTAAGAAAGAGATAGGTGTGAACTTTTTCCTGACCCAACACAACGAGGGACAAACGATCGTGACGAGGGACAGAACGAGACTTGACATTTCCATTTTTCTTCCGTATACCGTCCTTCAAGAACGGTACGTTCATAAATCTTTTCGGGCGGTGTCGAAAGTTCTCTAGATTTCGAATCTATTGGGTACTGTTTGCCAAACGGCTGACTACTACCATTACTCCCTTCCTCCTCCTCATCCGCCACGTTTTCTTCTTTTTTTCCCTATTTTTTTTTTTTGAACCTCCCCCCCCCATCCCGCCCCGCTCTACCTCTGATTTTCTTCACTTTAGAAAATCTTTGTCTCCCCCGTGACTCGGCCGAGCTTTCTACGACACGTTCTTTTTCTCCCCCTATGGAAGTACAAGCTTTTTTACTCGTGGAGCAGAGAATGCTTTTTATTTCGTTCCAAGTTACACCTTCTATCCGTAGTGTGTAGACGACGAACAGGGGGGAAAAAAAAGAAAAGAAAAGAAGAAAAAAAGAAAGAAAAGAAACAAAAGAATAAAAACAGAGAAAATACGAACTAAAAGCGATGAAATCCTACGGACGATTTTACAGGTGACGCATGATACAAGGTCAGCCAAACGACTGCCAAAATAATTTCCTTTTGGCGAATACCTAATTTCGATTGACGTTTGACACGAGAATATGGGCACGTCGTCGAGGTAGTAGATAATGGTCGGAAACGTGGCTCACTCCGTACCTCGAACATTTCGTTGGAATAGTTTAAATGACAAACCACGATGCAAACCATCGTCAAGCTGTCACTCTAACGCCTCCGGTCGAACATTCGGGGGCTTTCGATTATCTAATTCCTAACTCTCAGGATACCTTGACGCGAAGTAAAATGACCTCGTTCTTGGACGATGGCCAATTATATTCGTTGCTACACATAAACTTCGTTATTGCATCGTATTCCGTTATTATTGAGAAATCAATGACGTATGTATATATATGTATTCATATTACACACACACACACACACACATATTATGTCAATCCTAATATTTTCCAAAAATCATTCGAAGTTTCCGTTGAATTACGTAGATCGTAAAATGATATTTGATCCTTCCACGAAATCGATTGTCAAAATACATATCTCCGTTCTATTTGAATTAATCACGAAAAGTGGTCCACGTATGACCACTTTGTTACGGAGTAGTTCCACTTGAAAATTTCTATCGTAACTTCATACGGACAAATTTATCGTTATTCTCTCTCTCTCTCTCTCTCTCTCTCTCTCTCTCTCTCTCTCTCTCTCTCTCTCTCTTTAATTCGACTATCACGCCGTTGGAAGACCGATAGTTCGACGACTTTTAATTTGAAACCTTCCCCGTTTAATCCCAGTTAACGAAAAATAATGGTGGATATTTTTTCTCTCTTTAAACAAAAAACAAAGAAAAAGGGAAGAAAACGAAAAAAAAAAGAAACGGAACGCGAAAAAAATAAAGAAAGAAAGAAAAAACCGTATATAACGCGTGGATACGTAGTATAGCATACGCCTATCCCTTATTCTCGCACCTTTTAATATAACTAATTAATTTCCAAGTACTTACGAATTAATAAACCTAATCAATTGTTTTAATCGCAAAACACGCTATCGCTAACACTCATTGCTAACACACCCTGGAGTCCCGTTGTAATGCGATGTATGAAACGCAGTCTCCTTGCATTTATTCGCAAATATTCGCCGGGAAAATTTCAAAGCAAACTCGAAAATTTTCGGTTCGCATGAGCAAAAGCATGGAACTTTGCCAGCAATAATCGTAACGCTCCAAAAAGTTCTGAGACATTTCAAGAGGATTTAATCTCTTCACCGTGAAATATCGCGTGACAACGGAGTTGTTGCGCATCGTGCGGTTAAGATTTATTTACTTTCCTTAAAAAATTACCTTTCTTTTTAAATATTCTAATCTTAGATATATAGATACGCATATACACACATGTGCGCGCACACACACGCACGCACGCACGCACGCAAGCACGTAAGCATACACAGAGAGAGGGTGTGATATCTTCTGTCCACATTTCCTATCAAATTATAGAATAAAGCTTTAATCGATAAAACCCTTGTTCATGAATTATTCTATTAATTTCAAGGTTCATCCAAGCAAACAATTGAAACGATTAATTTTGATATACCCTGTGTATGTGTGTATATATATTTATATATAATTCCGAAAGAAAAAAAAAGGTCGTTAGACGTGAAAAAAGAAAGAGAAATATAGATAGGAGAAAAGATACGATTATGGTCGTTAGATACTAGCGGGATACTAGCTATATCACAAGTATTACGTTAAACTAACGTGTTTCTTCTTCCTGTATCGGACATAAGAGGGACGCTTGAGTGGATTGAACGAAAAACTTTCTCTTGTGGTACTACCATCCGTTCGTTTTCGTTGTGCACTCTTTGCGCGCTCTCGTCACGAAAAGGGACATCGTGCATGAACTCTGAACGAGGTCGGTACGTACGTATATATATATATATATATATATACACACACACATACACACAGAGAGACATGCGCACACGCACATATACATACTTAAGCGTGTGTTTTTGAAAAAGCTGTTCTCTGGCAATGAGTTAGACACGTTGAAGGATCATGCTTAGTACTGTCGATAAAACTCGTAGAACAAATTTGTTGAAGTAAGCTTCATTGTCATCCTCCCTTTTCATTGCCGTTTGATCTTTCCTCTCCTAGAACTAAAAAAAAAGAAAAGAAAAAAGAACAAATAAATAAATGATAATAGCAATAATAGTAATAATAATAATAATGATAAAAATTGTATTATCATGAATTCGTTCGATATCGATCGGAAAATTTAATACCGCTCGTTCGATTCGTTTGATATCTCACGGAATTTACTCTCGGCCCGACAAGCATCCCTTCGTAAAAATATTTCTATCTTTGGGGATCGAGAATCATCGTGGTTATTCGAATTCTAATGACGAATGACGAAAAGTAATTTCTATTTTGAAGCAATGCGATTTAACAAGGAAAAGAGGTAAAGAGGTATCTTGCTTCTCAATGAAAATATAAGAGAATTTTATGCTGATACGTTATTCCAGCTATACTAAAAGGGGAGATTGAGATAGAGATAAAGATAGAGTTAGAGTTAGAGAAAGAGAGGAAGAGATGGAGATAGACAGACAGAGAGAGAGAGAGAGAGAGAGAGAGAGAGAGAGAGAGAGAGAGAGGCACGGAAATATTTTATGATTATTCGAGAAATTTATCTCGACGCTTTACCGGTTCGTTTCTTTCGAAATGTCGGAGATCGCTCTCCTTCGTGATTTCAGATTCAGCAGAATAGATGAAGGTTAGGAATAGGTATTTCTTTCATTCAGTATCAGATACAATATCAATTCACGGTGTTATCTAAAAAACATTACCCACGCTATCCATCGGAAAAGAAATATATTTCGTACGATATGGTCAAACGAAGATTTAACACGATTATTTATAAGATATCTTAAATGAGATGCTCGCATTATTACCGTCGATTAACAATTTGCCTATCAAGTAATTTATCACGATGAAAGATAACAAGAAGGTACGAAATAAAATAAGAAGATACAAAGGAAACAGAAGATGAAAGATAAATGATACAATAGAAATAATTTGCACGTTATAATATCAACTTATGACAGATATAATACGACATGAATTATTACAAAGGAGATCTTAAAATATTACAAAGGAGATCTTTCAAAAAAAGACATTGTTATAAATTGAGCGGATACTTATCGCCATATAATAACCAATAACATTGAACGTGTCAACGTGATGATAAACGACGATCGATCTCGAAGGATCGACAAAATAAATCTCATCTTTTAACAATTGATTTCGTCGAAACGATTAATCACATGAAAAAAATAGATTGATTTAAAAAAAAAACACCACGATAAATTTTACCGCACACAGAAAGAGAGAGAGAGAGACAGAGAGAGAGAGAGAGAGAGAGAGAGAGAGAGAGAGAGAAGAAGAAGAAAGAGTAAAAACGAAAAAGAAAAAAAAAAGGAAGACGAAGGAGTCGAAGAAGAAGCAGAAGAAGAGGAAGAAGACGATAAAAGATGAAGAAGACGAAGAGAAAGAAGAGAAAAAAAAAGAACGCTCGATCGATGTAGTGCAAAGGTCCGTATCACCGACCGAACGTTAACCCGCTCGGACGATAGTACGGCGTCGTCGTCGTCGTCGTAGTTGTTGGTTGCTGCGTCGGCGCATTCGAGCGTCGCGACGCGGTCCGTGTCCGCGCGAGGGCGTCGCGACGTAACGAACGAACCAACGAACGAGCGTACGAGAGAGAATGCGAGCGAGTGAGCGAGCTAGCAAGCAAGTCGAGGGGGAGTGAGAGGGAGAGAGAGAGGGAGAGAGAGAGAGAGATAGAAAGGGTGGGAGAGAGAGAGAGAGAGAGAAAGAGAGAGAGAGAGATGGGAGCACGTTTCTACCCTCCGTCGCTTTAGTCTGTCGTGGTGTGTCTCGTCGGCCGGCTCGTGCGATACCACGCGCGAACGCTCTCTTTTTCTCTCCCCCTCTCTCGCTCTCTCTCTCTCTCTCTCTCTCACTCTCTCTCTCTCCCTTTCTCTCTCTCTCTTTCTCTCTCCCTCTCGCTCGCTCGCTCGCTCGCACGCTCGCTCGCTTCCCATTTCGTTTTTCGTCGTCGTCGAACCAACGAGAAATTTTTTTTGTCCCCCGACCCGATTGCGAGAGGAATAATACATCGATAAAATATTCGATCGAGACCGTCATATTATATTAAGTACGCGCTACGATCTACATTTATTCTCATTTGTTTATATATATATATATATATATATATATATATATATATATATACAAACAAATAAATAAGGAAATAAATAAGTAAATAAATAAACGAATAAAAAGAAAAAACAATACATATATATATATATATATACATATATATATATATATATTTATTATACACATACGGAGTTTATTAAGAGGAGAGAGGGATTGATAGAAAAGAAAAGGCAGAAAAAAAGAAAAGGAAAAGGGGAAAGATAAAGACAAAGAAAAAGAAAAAGAAGGAGGAGAAGGAGAAGGAGAAGAAGAAGAAGAAGAAGAAGAAGAAGAAGAAGAAGAAGGGGAGGAGAGGAAGCGAAGGAGAGGAGTGCGTAGGTAGTTTAGGTGTAGTCGGTAGTAATCAGTAGTAGTAGTTTGTAGTAATCGGGGATTACGCGGGCGGGAGGGCGGTTGGGCGCGCGCGCGCGCGCGCAACCCCCCGAAAGAAAGGAAAAGTTCGCGCGCCAACGCATACGTCCGTCGTCAAAGTTTTCCTCGTGCTCGTCGTCTTCGCTACGGACTTGTCGTCGACGTCTACGTCGTCGTC
This sequence comes from Dolichovespula sylvestris, assembly GCA_918808275.2. Lineage (NCBI taxonomy): Eukaryota > Metazoa > Arthropoda > Insecta > Hymenoptera > Vespidae > Dolichovespula > Dolichovespula sylvestris. The sequence continues at coordinate 4,743,904 of OU964969.1, forward strand.
TACGTCGAGACGTCTACGTCGTCGTTGTCGTTGTTGTTGTTGTTCCGTTGTTACAGTTTAAAAAAAAAAAAGAAGGGAAAGAAGAAGAAGAAGAAGAAGAAGAAGAAGAAGAAGAAAGAAGGAAAGAAAGAAAGAAAGAATAGAAAGAAATATATAAGATAGAAAAAAAGAGAAGAGAACGTGAACGGCGGTGTGGTGGTTGAAAGCGATCAAACGAGGGAGGTTAAACGCGCGCGTACTATCGTCGTGTGCACGAGGAAGTGTTGGAGGGGATAGTGAACGTGTTGGTGAAGAAGTAGGAAGAGGCAGAAGAAGGAGGAGGGGGAGGAGAAAAGGAGGAAGAGAAAGAGAAAGAGAAGAAGTAGGAGTAGGGTGAACGGACGAAGTTGGCGCAGGTCAGGGAAGAAAATTTCGTTGTACGATAAAGGAACCTACGAAGAAACGAAGGAAAAGGGGCTAAAATAGAGGCAAGTATCGTAGAAGTTGGGTGATAGAAGTGAAGTTGGTGGTTAAAGGGGGTGGTCAAAAAAAGAAAAAGGACGCGGAGAAGAAGGAGAGGAAGAAGGTGAAGAAGAAGGAGGAAGAGGACGAAGAGGACGAAGAGAAGAAGGAGGAGGAAGAGGAGGAGGAGGAGGAGGAGGAGGAAGAGAAACGGGGGAAGGGGAATGCTTGGCAAGAAAAATAGTCTAGCCGATGGACGAGCTCCGCAGTAGTCGTCGTCGTCGTCGTGGCTGCACGCTACCGTCTCGTTACGGAGGGACGCTGAGGTAAGAGTTCAACGAACGCCGACAATGCTCATGCTCGACGACTCGCGGCGAGCGCGTGCTTCGACGACGTGCAGGTAGAGAAAAGCAAGAGCGGGAAGAGGGCGTGAAAAAACAGATAGAGAGAGGAGAGAGAGAGAGAGAGAGAGGTAGATAGGAAGAGGCCTTCGGTTCCTGGGTGAATGTCCTCTCTTTGGCGAACTTCGTTTTGGTTTCTCTCTATCTATCTATCTATCTATCTATCTATCTATCTCTTTATTTCTATTTCTCTTTCTCTTTCTCTCCCTCGTCTCTATTTTACTCTTTCTCCTCGCTCGAAGCTTTCGACACCGCGCGCTAACGCTCGTAGAAGCTCGACAAGAAAGAATAACGAAAGATCAAAATCAAAGAATTACGAATAAGAAATATCAATGATCAGGAAAGAAATGTGAATACGGAAGCTTTGTATTTACATTACGATACGATCTGGAAGGTTTTAATAGATCGATTTGAGTAATACGTCACAAGTTTTTTTTTTCACGATTATAGGGACACGTGTGTTGGATGCTGTTTTCTCTCTATCTATCTATCTCTCTCCATATCTCTCACTCACTCTCTCTCTCTCTCTCTCTCTCTCTCTCTCTCTCTCTCTCTCTCTCTCTCTCTCTCTCTCTCTCTCTTTGCTTTTTTATCTCCTAATAAAGCGACGATAAAAAAAAGAAAGGGAAAAAGGAAAAAGAAGACGAACAAAGCGAAAGGAAAAATGAAAAAAAAAAGAAAGAAGAAATATGAAATAGCAACAACTACGTTTATTACACCCGTCTATGCACCGAGAACTATGCACTCTCGTGTGCCGTCGGCTTTCGAGTCGATAAAGAGCGCGTAGACCTTCCGATCGAACGTATGAATCTCCGGCATGGCCTTTTCCATTTAACCGAGACTCGAACAGTGTTTTCTATCCCGATAGAAGAAGAAGGTAACACACATATCCGGTTAGTTTATACAATCGTCAAACTATGCAAAGTGTACCTAATATCGATGAGACAAACTTTCCTATCTCCTTTCCTCCCTTTAACGAACTCTTCTCTCTCTCTTTATCTATCTATCTATCTTTCTCTCTTTTTATCTCTTTCGCATATTTAATCGACTCATTCTCTCTCTCTCTCTCTCTCTCTCTCTCTCTCTCTCTTTCTCGTTTCACATTCTCTTTCTTTAATTTTTAAGCAATGTTATTTCTATAAACTTCGTTCTTATTCTTCTATTCTCTGTTTCTCTCTTTCTTCCTTCTTCTTTTCTTTCCAGCTAACTAAAACCGAGAACTTATCGTGTACCAACGGTGAATGTAAAGACGTCTAACCTTGACGTTTATATAAACGTTCCATCCCCCTTCGTGCGTTCCTTGCCTCCTATCGATCGTTCTTTTTTACATTATCATTTAAGCGAAACGTATCAACGCGAGTAGTGTAGTATATATACACGCACACACATGTAAAAACACGTTGTGTCCTTTAATAAACGTACATTTTGAAAACGACATTTTCGTTTTTTCTTTTTTTTTTTTTTTTTTTTTTCTTTTATTAGATACGTACCGACATACGTACGTACGTATATGTATGGTAGCGCGAATAAAAAATACGACGGGAAGGGGATGATCAAACCAAGACAAAAATTTAAAAGCGATATCTCTCTCTCTTTCTCTCTCTCTCTCTCTCTCGTGACACTATTTCCTTTTTCTTTTTTTTTTTTTCTTTCACCTCACCAAGTTCTCCCTTGACTTTTCCGCTTATATATACATACATTTAGCAAACGTGTAACACGGGAGTAAAACTAGACCGCTTATCTCGCGACCGAACGAAATTACCGATCGATCGATCATCGTTAACCGTTTGCTCCTAAATGCAGCTACGCTTTCATCGTCATTCGTCGTTTGCATTCACGCACCGTCAGAGGTAGTATTTCCTCATAGTTCCCTGCAAAGCGAATATCGACGAGTTAATTACGGACTACTGCGAAACACCCGTTCGTTTCCTCCGACTCGCAAAACTGTTCGTACACGTTCTTCAAAACGAAGTAACTTGTTTGTTTGCTTGCTTGCTTACTTACTTGCTCGCTTGTTTATTTGTTTCTTTATTCGTTCGTTCGTTCGTTTTGTTTATTTATTAATTTATTTTGTAATTTATTTCTTTCCTTATTCTCTCTTTCCTTCGGTTAAATTTCGTGATGCACGTTATTCGTTTCAAATCAAATTACTCGTCGGTTTCAAATGAACAGCTGATCGTTTATTGACAGTCTATCATTGCCAATACCTACCCAACCGAATCACGCGAAGTTTCAAGATAAGGACCCTATAATGAAACGTTTTTCGAGATAAAGTGTTAGAGAAGAGAGGGGGGGGGGAGAGAGAGAGAGAGAAAGCAAGAGAAATAAAAAGAAAGAGAAAGGGAATAAGTAAAAAGACAGATAAGTAAAACGAATGAGGTTTCTACCCTTACCGAAGTGGCGCTCCCCTATTGAAGGGTGTCTCCTTGCCGGCGAGGAGACAAATGGAAGGGATTTAAGGAAACACTACAAGAAAAAAAGGAAGAAACAAAGAAAAAAAATTTCCAGGTAGTATACACAATCGCGAGCAAGGAAAATAAGATTGAAAATTCGTCGAAATAAAAAGTCGTTCGTGACGGTAACGTTTGTTCGTGTTTAGTTCAACACGTTGAATGTCGTTATGGCCCACGCCATACTTTCCATTCAGGAATAGTTGTAATTATTTTATGTAAAACGAAACGTGACCGTAAAATGATCGTTCTTATAATATCGTCGACCGATGAATAATTATCATTTATAATGCAACTTTCATTATAATAATTATACGTTTTATATTTATGAAGCATACTAAACGAATTATATTATTACACCTGTCTACTCTCTACGCTAATTATTTCTTTTTCCTTTCTCTTTTTTCCAGTTCTATAAATATCATAATTCATCAGGTATTTCTTCTTTCTTTTTCTCAGTCTTTTTTGATTTTTCCTTTATAAACGTTTACAATGAATGCAATAATCGTGAGCCATCTATGGTCAGGAGGCTTGAACGATGAAAAAAAAAAAAAAAAGAAATAAAAGGAAAAAGAAAAAAGTCACGTTGAAAATAACCCGGCACATCCAACGCGTTAAAGGAAAAACGTGGAGCTCGTTAAACGCCCCGAGACGAGAACTCATGTTCGATGCACCCGCGTCGATGAACCGGAGAGACAGACTAGAAAAAAAAAAAAAGAAAAAAAATAGAGGAAAAGAGGAAAAAAGAAAAATAATGGAGACGAAAGAGAGAGAGAGAGAGAGAGAGAGAGAGAGAGAGGCAGAGAGAAAGAATAAAAGCTTGATAGTGCTAGACGAGACGAGGCACTGACCGATATTCGAGAGAAAACTCCTCCGAAAGAAGTCTCCGACTCCGACTTGTTCCTCTTTTCACGTTACAGCCATCCGAGTACGTCGAAAAAGGGAAAGGGGGGAGAGGAAAGGGGGGGGAAAAAAGAAAGAAACGAAGAAGAAAAAGAGGAAAAGACATTCTTTTGGCTTCTCTTGTCTTCCTCTTTCATTTCGCGTCTTTCTTCTCGCTAGGAACTTTCTTCTACCTTCCCTCACGAATTCTCGTTTTCTCAACATCTGCCATTTCTACGAACTTATTTCCTTTTTCTGTTTTCCCTTACCCAGATACACCACCTATGCATTTTTATTTCGCAATATTGTACTCTCCTCCATCACCGTGCAAGTAAGTACTTAAATATATCTTTCTCCATAGAATTGACTCCTTCACGAGCACATACCCACCTAAAATTACAACTGTCATTTCTTATATAATATATATGTATGCGTGTACGTTGGTTCATCTAACAAGGTAATAAATATATATATATATATATATATATATATATATATATATACCTTTCAACCTTTAATCCCTTATCTCCTATCTCGCTCAACCACTTTGCACCCGTTACCCTTTGTCCTATTTCCTTGGACCCTCTTTTGCCACTCTCTCGGCTCCGCAAAATTGAATTTCGCGGGAGATATACGAAAAGAGAGGAGAAGAGATGAGAAGAAAGAAGAAGAGAGAAAGAGGGTATTGTCGCAAATAAAACGTATATGTTCTCTCTCTCTCTCTTTCGTTCTTTTTTTCCTTTCTTTTTTAGAGTCTCTCATCGTCGTTGCTTCTGATACGCGCGCAAAGGAGAGAGAGAGAGAGAGAGAGAGAGAGAGAGGGAGAGAGAGAGAGACAGCTCGGTCGATTTATTTTTACCGCTGGTGGAACCGGCATTGCACCAAAAGAGTTTTTTGTTCCCCCCGTGAAAAGTACGGCGTGAGGAAAAGGATAGAAAAAGTGCCGTTGCTTCTGCATCCCGCGGTCGTTCTAAATGGGAATAAAAGAAAAAAGACGAAGAAATAAAAAATGAAAAAAAAAGGGGGAGAAAATGTTTTTCGCGCTCGTAAGGCTAGTCAAAAGTGGCTTTGCACTGCTTACACTCTGGAGAAGAAAAAAATTAAACGAGACTATACATATATATATATATACACACATATATTTCGTATGTATATGACAGAAACAAAAAAACGAAAAAGTTAGAAAAATAAAAATAAATAAATATATATATATATATATATACATACGTACATGCATACATACATACATACATACATACGTATATAAATGAAATTGTGAGAACAAAATATTTCGTCGCCTTTCGTCTCCTCTATTTGTTTATTTATTTTTTCATTTTCTCTTCATCATCTTGTTTTTATTTTTACGTAATATAATTACATTGTAACGTATTCTTCTGAAAACGGGATCGAACTCTTTTTTCTTTCCTTTTTTTTTTTTTTTTCTATGAGATTTCGCGAGAGCACGTGGCACGGCTTGAGAAAAATTAACGACCGTTTCGAGTCAGAAATAATGCCGTCCGTTCGAAAATTTACGAGCAGTACCGTAAATTATTCTGATCGATGCACCGCCACCATTTCCACCGTAGCGATACGCGCGCATACTTGCCCATGTAAATTATGCGCCCTCCTCTCTCTCTCTCTCTCTCTCTCTCTCGTTGTACCTATCTATCTCTCGCTTTCTCGTAAAATCGCTACACGGTGATGGTGGTCTCCTATAGAATTGACTCGAGAATGCTCGAGTTTCCGGGTTGGTAGCGTGTGTACGGATAATTGGATGTCGAGAGTCGCCGAAGAAATGGAAGAGATTCTGATGTAAATGGGGCTGATTTTCCTGTTGCTCTGTTACTACCCTACCTCCTTCTTCCTCCTCTTCCTTTTCCTCTTCCTACTCCTACTCCTACTCCTACTCCTACTCCTCCTCCTTTTCCTCCACCCACGCAATGTACGTATCGTCTGAATGTAATCCCTTGGATTAACGAAACGAAACTTAGGTTTCTCTTTTCTTAAACGAAATCGTCAAGGGGAACGACGGATCGCCGTCAGCTTGATAAAACTGTTAGGGTCGGTCGTTGATTATTAAAGAACTTTAACAATAGATACGATTGGATAAATCCCGAGAAAATGTGAACGAATTATTAATTAAATATTCGTCTCTCTCTCTCTCTCTCTCTCTCTCTCTCTCTCTCTCACTCTCTCTCATAGCTGAGAATTTATCAAATTGTCCGTGGAGATTTCTTTATTCGATTTGGAATAGGATTTTTAATAATCACATTTTCTACCCTCGTGATACAAGAAACATAATACTTTTATCTTCTTCTATTAATTCGAACGAATGTTTGTTTTGTCTTTTTTCTTTTTTTTTCTTTTTAATAAACATTTCGTAGATATTTCAAATAAATTTTTAATCAAAAATACCGAACAAAATATTCATTTATTTATGCCAATCAAAATATATTGTATATGCATAATGATCGGTTACATTATTTCACGAAATACTTGCAATTAATTTAATAAAGATACTGAACGAATAAATGGAATTTCGTAGGAAATAAAAAATTCTCCTTTTTTGTTCTTGCTCATCTTTCCTTTGTTCCCACTTTTTCTTCTTCTAATTCCTTTAAAAATTTCTTATTAATCGAATCGTTAGAATTTAACGTGGACCAGTAGTAGGTGGAACATGCAAGTAACGTTAATTTATATTTCGAGAAATAAACGAACGCCAATAAATGCCTATAAAACGTCCTCGATGTTTAAACCCTCGAACGAATTCAATCACGATCACTTCTTCACGCTATTAACCTCGTTAAATATATCGATAAATCTTTACCGAATTTATAAATAAGTAATGGTACCGTAAAATGAAGTACCATTTTCACGACATTTTCTAAGTACATCGTTTCAATAACGATTATAAGATGGCAACAGGTACGACATACACACGTTCGCATTCACACAAATACATACATACATACATATACACACACACATTTTTTAAGCTATTTCTAAAAGTACAAAGAATTCTTACCCGTTTTGTATTCATCCACGAGATGACGGTCAAAGAATTCCTCTTTACAAGGTCCCTCGACGATGGTTGGTTGGAACGCAACGATGTGGAAATTAATGTTTTCGTAACTAACATCGATTCACTGCCATTTTTGTCATCTCTCTCTCTCTCTCTCTCTCTCTCTCTCTCTCTCTCTCTCTCTCCGCCGTTCTATAAATTAATTTTCTCCCAAACCTTGTCTCCAAGTCCCTGTCATTGGCACTGTAAAAAAAAAGTAACAAAAAAGAAAACGAAACAATAGCGAAAGAAAATCTTGCGAGAAACATTACTACATTAAAGGAAACATTAATAAAGATTAATGTTTCATCTAAAATTACATTTATCTCTGTTATTTACTTTACGATATAACTAATACGAATTCACAAATGATCCAAACGAAACTACCTGTTAATTATAAATACGAAAGTAAGATTTTGACTTTATATATACATATACATACATATATATATATATATATATATATATATATATATATATATATATATATTAACCCTGACAATCGTAGACATTGCAAAGTTTCAACAACTTCAATATTACGTTAATAATACCACTTAGGCTGTAAGAGAAGCCTATAATAAGATCAAGAAACTAGAACAATGTACGGACGAGCGAGGCGCAAAGATGCTTAATGCAACCGAATGGACCGAAATATGGGGTTATTGCGTTACGCGCTTTCACCTAACCGAGATAGAGAATAATAGGAAGTGACGTGTGCGTCGTTCGGTGGCTGTTCGATAACTGGGTGAAAAAAGATCTCAACATCCCATCGTAATTCACATCGTTTCTATCTCTAATCTCTCTCTAATCTCTCTGTCTCTTTCTCTCTCTCTCTCTCTCCCTCTCCCTTTCTCTCTTTTTCATGATTATTGATCGAACTCGACATTAACGAATATTAAACGCGCATAGAGTTTCACTTAATCTATAAATTAAATTCGATGTAATCGATGATCGTTTCGTAAGCATTTAATATAACTCTAATTTGTTTAAAATCAATTAACAATCAATATTGTTTAAAATCAATTAGGTATATCGATTATTGTAATCTTTCGTGTTTCAATGCAAAAAAATGTTATTGCAATGGGACGTTAAATTGTAATGTTTGGAAAAAAGAAAAAATCCTCGCACGCACACATTTCAATCCGATATTTCTCCCGTTAGTACTTCGCCCTTTCTTTCATTCATTATTCACGTCGTGTCGAATCGATCGTTCCTTTACTTCGCGTTGAAATACTATGAAAAAGGCGAATATAAAGCTGGCGCTTTTTTTTTCTCTCCAACCGGTGCCAATATCCGTTGAGAGCGATAAGAAAAGTGCGATAATTATGCAATTTATTTTTACTTCGTCGGGAAATCACCGTTTTAATTTAAGATACTAATTAACTCTTTGTTCATCTCTATATATAAAACGATTATTAACGTGTTTCGCGCGGCGTATAGAGGAAAAAAGAATGAACAAAAAAAAAAAAAGGAAGAAAAAGACTTTAGTCGATGAGGAATGAGAAGAAAATAAAAAAGAAATAAAAATCGTTCATTAGCATTAATCGAATATATATATGTATACCACACACATAAAAGCACACTAAAATCGACTTCCTCTCAACATCCTAATCCACGAGGCGTACTCATAAAACGCATTTAGAACACTATCTTCAATTCTCTTGGCGCTAAGCTTATAAATACATCGTAGACTATAAACAAACGTTCGAAATCGAAATGTCAAGTTCAGCTGTGCGAAACACAGTGACCTTTCGACCGTACATTTTCTAATACTTCCCACAAATTCTTTTTTCGCATTTTTCTATCTCCGAAGCACCATTGACGTATAACAAAGAGTATGCTGCAATTATTATTTGCATAAGTTATAGCAAAGCTATTTCAAATATCAAGCTACATATACGTAAAGATTTAACTAATCGTCAAGAGACGCTATATATATGTGTGTGTGTATGTATATATATGTAGGTATATATGTAAGATGAAAGTAGAAAAGGAGTTAACTTTAATGGGGCATTTACAAGGGTAATACGTATCGACGATCCTTCATGACGATCTCTCTAAGGCAAAGACATAAGTTTCGAGTGTAAAACGTGTCGTTTCTAAAGAGAAAGGTCACGCCTGACGTTAAGTGCAATTGTATACTTATGTTTCTTTATATTTTATGTAGACATACAAAGTTAGACACGAGGAGTTTCGTATATAATTTCTAAATTATACTTTGGGTGAAAAATAGTTATACGTCGGATTTGTCGCATTTTTTTTTAACACTTTATCATTATAAAAAAGAAAGAAAATGAATATATATATATATATATATATATATATATATATATATATATTATTTCAACATTTAATATAAGAATGCATATATGTATATATTTATACACATACATTCTTTTAACATTTATCACTCTAATTTGCAAATTTGTTTAGGGTAAGAATATCGGTAAGAAAACAAAGCTTTACCGACGCAAATTATTTTATAGAAAATAAAAAGAGAAAAAAAAGTCCACATGTAACTTTCATATAAAGCAATTCTTCGTGTAATAAAAAAAAAAAAATGAACTAATTTCTGCTATTCAAAGAGTTTTGCACAGATATACACATACGCGTAAACGATACGATACGATACATACATACATACATACATATATTTACTTCTATACGTCGACACGCAAAAAACAATGTATAGATTCTCGTTATATTGTTACGATATAAATCGAATGACAGTTACATATATATATTCGAAATTTAAATTGGTTCTTTGTTTTTTCTTCTTTTATTTTTTGTTCTTCTTTTTTTTTTAACGCGATAACGTGATACGGACTCTGTGTGGTTTAGTTGGGTATTGCTTGGTGCAGAACACGAGTTTTACCGCATCGCTTCGTTAGCAGGAAACACGACTACCCACTGAATCGTTTCTGTTAATGCATACTTGTCGACGAGTTACTGCAGTCTAGTTACACGTTTGACAATGTTGAATAGATCATATAGAAATTGTATACCCGCAATGGCTTCCCCTTTAAACTTATTCTCATTTATTATAATAATAATAATAATAATAATAATAATAATAATAATAATAATAATAATAATAATAATAATAATAATATATAATCAATATTACGATAATTTTCCATTCTACATTTCTTGTTCATTCGAATTTTGTCCGAACACGAAAAATAATTACAATTAGTAAATCTTTGCATTACAAAGCATTAATTTTTTTTTCTTTTTTTTATTATTCCATCAAGAGAACAGCGAAAGAAAAATTTGTCATTGAAGGAGAAAAAGAAAAGAAAAGAAAAAGAAAGAAAAAGAAAAGTAAAAGAGAAAAGAAAAGGAAAAGGAAAAAGAAAAAAGAAGAAAGAAGAAAGATCGATAAAATGAAAAATCTATTAGGCGCATATGATGTAATAAAATTCCGTTTAGAAGGGACGGTTCTCGACTGACACTGTAACGTAAGAATGTCGTGCGATATCGGGCCATATCGGAAACGGTATACGGGCACATAGACCATCCATTTTATATCCGATCGATTGGATTATGTCCCAAGGTTTGATCGAGAGTGTTCGCGTTAGTCCGGCTTTTTTTCTTTCATTCCTTCCTTTTTTTTTTACGTATTTTTTCCATCTTTCTTAAGATGAATAATACAAGAGAGGAATATCGTTTATTCTACGAGTTGTGACGCAACGTTGATATTTGATCGACAAAAATAAAAACGAACGAACAAAAAAATAAAAAATAAAAAAAAGGACCTTATTTATTATCTATTCCTCACTTTCTCTCTCTCTCTCTCTCTCTCTCTCTCTCTCTCTTTCTCTCTTTCTCTGTGGCTATATATATATTTGACAAAAAGTACGCATGGGAAATGCATTGCTATATATCGTCGTCTTAATCTTGAAAATCACGTTCGAATTCAATTACGTCATTCGGCACGTGCCACTTTGCATAAACCTGAGTTCCTTGCGAAAGTATATAAACATATAAGCAACGATCTGATTAAATCTCTCTTCGTCGAATATGTGTGTGCGAGTGTGTATATGTGTATATATACATATATATATATATATATATATATATGTCTGTATGTGTATATATATATATATATATATATATATATATATATATATATATTTACCGAATACGCGAATTTCCATCGATGATCAAGTTGAGATCCTCCATCGCCGGGCATACGCTTCTTCAACGCCTTCGGCCTCACGAGTGCCACCGTCTCGATATGCCTAACGTAAATAAACGAAAAAGAGTATGCCGAGGTGATTTTTCTTGGCTCCTTGCCGAATCACCAATCTCGTATCCGTTGACGAGATAAAAGCAAGAAGCAACCGTATGCCTCAGAAATGTTCTATCATCGTTCAACGACTTGCAAGTCGTTCGAATCTTTACTCGGGAGAAAGGTTATTCGAGGAAGAAGCAAACGCATTATCATTAATAATACTGTTACTCGTTATACTTAATTATATATTTTTCACGGCGATTCGATAACATTTTGTATGTTAGTGTAATCGTATAAACCACACCTTCGATTGTTCCGATAATCCTTTTTACGCGGTGGGTGCTGAACGTGTAAAAAAAAAAGAGAACGTAAAGAAAGGAAAAGAGAAAAAGAAAAAAAAAAAAGAAAGGAAAAGAAGCGTGAAAAAAGTCGTATAAAAATTGACTTACCAAACGTATAAAACTCGTATTAAACTGACGTAGAACTGCATATAAAAAAAAAAGTAATTTAGGACATAGAAATGTAATTCACTCGAAACATTTTATTTGATAAACGCATAAAAGAGAAATTAAAATGTGTCGAGTAAAATGAAAAACAAAAAAGAATATATACGCGCGCACATACACACTCACACACTCACACGAGCGCGCGCGCGCGCGCACACACACACACACACATATACTTTCAAAAAAATACGTATGATTTTCGTAATATTTTTTCGCGAATTAATTAGTGTGCGCTTTTGCGAACCGTGCGAAAAGAGTAAGTAAAACATATTAAGACAAAAATATATCACGTAAAAATATCAAATAAGTTCTTACGTTTTTGCGTTTTTTCTAATTTCATCCTCCTTACGTCGTATCCCCTAAGCATTGCGAATGGAATGATCGATAATTTACAAATCAATTGATAAATTTATCTTTCGTGGGTTCGATCGTATCGATTAAAATATGACTGTTAGCAACGCTCGAACGAATCAATGTTCATTTAAATATTCAACGATATCGCCTAATTTCGCTGTCAGACAACAACTAACTCAATGGGAAAAGAAACGTCGATAAAATTATACGCGATGTAGATGCATACATACATACCCGGGTACGATTTATTTTATCGAACGTTTTTAAATATAATCGTGTCTACGCACGTAGATATGTCTGTACGCGTAAATTAAGTACGTGATACTTAAACATTATATTACATCACTTGTCTACAATTAAAATAAATGAACGTAATGTAATACCGATGTTACTCAATTTGTTTCGATCGTTCTTAACACGTTGACTGCCAGGCGCATTTTCCATGGTTTGCCCAAAGCGCCAATGTGAATTTTTCATTATGCGATGCATATTATGTTGAAATACTATTTGCAACAAATAAAGTGAGTTATAAAATCATTATAATAAAAAAAAAAATCATGATAGTTATTTAATCATTATAGTGACAATGGTATTATTGAAAAATTTATCAGTATCCATATTCACTCTAATTATGTACTTATGTTATTTGCTGCGTCGCCGTTCACCGGTGGCCCCCACGGTGCTGTAGCCAAGTCGAGTGCCGGTCATCGATGACCCCCATGGCAGTCAACGTGTTAAACCCATGATAAGCAATAATTGCAACTATAATTTATCAGAAATCGTTTTTTCAAAAAGGGTCACGAATTAAAAAAAAAAGAAAGCTATTTTTCACTCTTTCAATATTTTTGTTTTAAATTGCACTCGAACTGGCCAAATAAAATTTCGAATATAAACGAACGAAACCGCTTTTTTCGTCACTTTGTTATCATCGAACAATACCGAATAATGAAATACTTGTGTTCTTATATTTATCGAGATCATCGAACAGTTATAAAACACAATTTCGATGCTCGGCCAGTAATTAGAACGATAAAAAGCGACACTCGCTCCCACCTCCCCCCGCCTCATAATGAAAATTTCCATTGAAATATTCATAAAAAATAGTTGTCGATAGGTTTCCACCTAATTAACCCATTTATTTAATTGCAATTATCGTAACTCACGTTGGGTACATACATACATACGCATATACGTACATACGTACATACATACATACGTACATACATACATACATACATACATATATACATATATATATATATATATATATATATATATATATATATATATTGTTTAAACGAAGTCCCCCGTCAGACAGTAATTATTACCTTAATGATTCGCAGCAACAAACATCGGATAATCGATGTGCACTCAGTACTTTTAATCTACGACATCGGCGTTCTCGTTATTTACCACGTACACACTTTTACTTCTAATCAGTATGCAGGAGTGCACGCGCGCACACACACACACCTACACATGTATATATGTATATATGTATATACACAAACGGTTTTAAATATGTACGTACGTACATACGTATGTACGTACGTATGTAATGTAACACAGGTATGGACTTGCCTGCAATCATATGCGCTCGGAACTGCCTTGGGACGCGTGTGTACGTGACCTCATTCGGCTAGCTTATTAAGACCTCGTAATAAGGTCATCTCTCAGCGTGAATACAAGACGTGCTCGAAACGAACTTTCACGATACTTTTTTTCTCTTCCTTTCCTCTTTTTTGTATTTTCTTCTCCTTCTTCTTTTTTCATCTTCTTTCTTCTTTCTTCTTCTCTTTTTTCCGTTTTCCATTTTATTGTTTCTCTTTCTCATTCGACACACGAAACAAAGCCACGCTTTTCTTTTACCTTTAAAATCACTTATTCACTCCACAACGAACTCAATTCCGTTCACGTTTATTCGAAAAAAATTTCGTCAGGTGCGAAGAATCTCGCGCTAAATCGTAAAAAAAGAAACGTCAATTATCTCAATAAAAAAATTCCTATATTCGTACGAAAGCTTGTATAAGATAAAAATCATTTAAGACGAACAAATAAGTTCTCATTTTGCAAATGTGTAATTATTATAACAGTAACTATGTAAATGCGTAATTATTATTATAACAGTAACGTTGAATTCTAGACGGTAAAAAATAAAAAAATAAAATTAAAGAAATAAAGTCCCTACAATTTATTCTCTTCGTAAATTAAATTTTATCATATGTACCTTTTAAAATATGCGTATACGTACGTGTCTGAACGTATACGAAGCGAAACGTGTTCATAGTATCGTTGCTTATCCAAAACTATGCATTTCAAGTACGATTCGTTACGTCGAAGCAAATCACAGGAGATGCATCAACGTAGCATCGCATATCTGAATTAATGTGCATAACGCATAAATATATATATACATATATATATATATGTCGTTGTTACGTTTGTTCATATGTACGTACATACATACATACGTACATTAAACATGCCAATTCTGAGTCACGAATAAATAAGGGCTACGCGATAATGGGAGGAATCTAAGGGAACTGGAAATCGCGTATTCTTCTTTAAAAGGATATTTGATGAGCAAACAAAAAAAAAGACAAGAAAAATAAATAAAAAACGAACACGAAAAAGGAAGAAGAATAAAAGATTAAAGAGATCTTACGTTTTACTATGAATCTATTCCTCTTTCCTCTTTTTTTTTTTTTACTTTTTCTTCGGTTTTCTTTTCTTTTTTTTTTTTTTGGTAGAAAAATATTTATTCTTCCTCCTTCCTCGTATTCTTCATCGTTTTCTTCGTCCCCTTATTTTCTGCTTCGGAACGAAATCACTAAAACGAACATTTTTCGTTATAAAGAAAGTTAGTTGCAACTTGTGTAAATATTAGATACCCTGCGGGATATGAAAATCTAAAATGGATTTCAATCGCATAATGGAATAACGCATTTCGTAGACATCCCCAAGAGAAAAGCGTTGCTGTCATTTTTATGGAAACTGACGTTGATACGCGAGAATAGAGAGAGAGAGAGAGAGAGAGAGAGAGAGAGAGAGGGAGAGACTAAGAGAAAGAGAAAGAGAAAGAGAAAGAGAGAGATAGAGAGAGGAGAGAGTAAGAGAGAGGTACACATAAGTTCAAGACATATAGATCGATCGAAGATGCGCTCGTCGCTCTTACTCATTGGATACAACGCGATCCTTCTACGCCAGTCACAAGCAAAAACTTAAACGTAAATTTGCTCGGAACTTTGTTTATCCTTTGGATTGATTGATCGACCCAGTAGTTATGTTAACCCTCCCATTTGAATCTTATCTATATAATACGAATTGTAATAAGGAAAAAGAGAAAAGATATTTTTTTCTTTGTTTTGGTTTGTTTATTTGTTTTTCTTTTTTTTATTATTATTATTTTTCTTTAATCACAGTCGGTGAAAATTAAAAGAAAAAAAAAAAAAGAAAAATAATCGCGAAAAAAATAATCTAAGGAAAAAAAATATATATATGTATA